>WNWU01000003.1:16472388-16500372 GCA_012654045.1 Ptyas mucosa
CTTCCTTCCTTCCTTCCTTCCTTCCTTCCTTCCTTCCTTCCTTCCTTTCCTCTTTTTTCCCTTTATTACATTTTTCTGATCTTACACCAAATTCATATGTGCATATGAGAACCCACACCGGTATACGATCCCATTTTCAAATTAATTATACTGGTGATTCCTGAAGCAGCTCAAAATCTGTCTGATCTGCCTGGTTGCAGAGAAATTCTAATCAGCAAAATTACTCAAAGATGAAAGGATATTGCATTGAAAATGATAAGATGATAATTACATCCTCACATAGTTCCTCTGCCTTACTAAAATAAATACATGGCTTTAAACTCTGCGAGGCATAACTAATTATACCCTGAAATGGGAGAGGGAGAGTTGCAGATGAAATCAGTATCCTAAGTGAATGCTAGCATAAAAATAAAATACAGAGAAAGCATCCACATGTTTATTTTTTTAAGCTGTGAATCAAGAATTTTGATTCAAATCTTCTTTGCTTTAATTCAGAGTCTGGCCCTAGGCAAACCTTATTATAGGACCCTCTACATCAGAGGTGTCAAAAGGTGCCACATCAGGATTATGTTTGATCTTGGAGGGCTGGGGGTGGGCATGGCTGGGCATGGGCGTGACCATGGTGGGCATGGCCAGCTTGACATCAGTCATCTCGGGGGCACCTGTGGTCAAGTTCTAAGGCACGACTTCCCTGAGACCCTCCCTCACACTCATTATATCCTTCCTTCCTTCCTTCCTTCCTTCCTTCCTTCCTTCCTTCCTTCCTTCACCTTCCCTCTAGATTCTCCTTTCTTCTTCCTTCCCTTTTTTCCTTATTTTTCCTTCCTTGCTCTCTTCCCATCTTTCCTTCTTGGTTGTCTTTCCTCTTTCCCTTTCTCCTTTCCTGTCCCTTCTTCCATGTTCAAAGGCAAAAGGGGAAACATTTGTCTTTTTGTTTTATTTTTAGTTTGATAGTTTTCACTGGCAGAGGGCTGCAGGAGACCGTCGCAGCCGAAAACAGGGCACAGCAAGGCAGCATGCGGCCCTCTTGAGTTCCATTTTTGCTGGCAGAGGCACTGAAGGCTGGTCCTTTTCTGTTTCCAGGGAACCCCGAGGGCCATATAGGCACCCTGTAGGCTGGATCTGGCCCCCGGGCCTTGAGTTTAATACCCCTACTCTACACACACATCCCCACACGCCATGTTTCTTCTGCAAGATGAGAAAGTTCTATGATCTCAAGACAATGAATGAAGGGCTTAAATATCTTCTGGTATTATTATGAAGGCTTGATATTTGAATTAATGCAATCCGGGCCAGATCTGAAAAATTGTGAAATGTTTCAAAGAGCAGATTACTCAGCTAGGCAGAAGAAACAGTAGACCATATTCTCAGCTTGTGCCAGAAGATTGCACAAACTGATTCTGAACAATGTCATAATACAATGGGTTTTTGGGATAATGGCATAGTTAAATAGATAGAATTGAGGGAAATAACTGAGTAAAATGTTAAGTTGTGTTAATTGAAAATTAAGATTTGTTAGTGATTTGTATTAATCTGTGACCGGATCAATGCTTCATTTTGAAAAAGATGTGTTTTATGTTTATGTTTTTAAAAAAATAATAAAAAACTTAAAAAAATAACAATGTCATAATACAATTGCCAAAACAATTCAGTGGAACATCTATAAAAATCATGCCAGTAATGAACAATTGATGGGAATACAGTATTGAAAAAAATAATCAAAAATAAACAGGTTACAATATTGTAATGTATTGTCCGGTAAAACTGCAGAAAAGATTGCAAATAATGATCACATGATTACATGGAGCTTGTAACCAAATGTACGTGTGAACAGTTTGCAAGGACCCATCTTATGATCATGTGACTGTGGGAGGGGCACAACATTTTACAATGGCCAGAAATGTTTTACAGAGTGCAAAGCACCCTCTCTTTGCCATCATAATTTTGAATGGTTGTTAAATGATAAATCGTAAAAGGAGGACTACTTGTGTGGAATTGATATTTCTTAAATATGAATAATCATATTTTCACCTATTGGTGTCAACTCCAATTTGGACCAATTGATAGAATATCCTATTTTATTACAGGCATCTATCATTCACATCAACGCTAGAAAAGTAATGGAAGAATTAAAAATGAACAGAAGAATGTCATCTGCAAATAAAACCAGTTTATGTTCATCTGAATTATGTGCTATTCTTAAATTGCCCTATGTTGTCTAATAGCATAAGTCAAGTTCCTCTAGGACTAAGTAATGGCAAAGCAGTAGAAAACAAACATTTCTTTGGATGTGGGAGACTCGTATAGCATCTTGCTACATTTTATGAATTTCAGGAGAAATCAAAATCTGTTAAATACAGCAAACGTATAATGTCTATAGATTTGGCTAAATGCTTTTTCAGTATCTACTGGCATATTGGTCATTATTTTTCTTCAACTCTATAACTACAATTAACCTAATTAACCTAATATTTTCTGCTGTTGCCTGGTTTAATAAACTCTGCTTGATCATTCATAATAATGAATGGTAATGCTGTAATTTATTAGCTAGCACTGCTGTTAAGAGCTTTGTGTCAACATAATCAATGAGATTAGATGATAATGAGCACATTGGGTATAATCTTTATCTGATTTCGGTATTGTTGTAATAGAAACCCAATTAAATGCCTCTGATAATATTCCCTTATCAAGTATTTCATCATACAACTGACTAGTTTTGGTACCAAAAAAAATCTATAAATGTTTTATATCTTCTTCTAGAGAATCCACCCCAAATCACTGCACCTTCACTTGATCCATATCTGAACTCAAGCTTTCTTCCTCAGACTAACTGAATCCTATTTTGTTCAGTTTTATAAACTTATGCTGGACAGAGCCCTGACCCACTGTATATAATTTTGTTCCAACATTTTTATTGAGTTGGAAATAATTACAAAAAGGGCACAGGTTTTTGACATCTCCATCTTGCAGAATCTCAGGAGAAAACAAAATAAGTTGCTGGGTTGTAGTTTTTGCATTCTTCCTATAGATAATAGAAATGCTACTACTACTACTATTATTTGGTTGGAGTTGCCGTTTATTCAGTTTAGCTCCTCCCCTCCTAAACTACTGAGCACTGACCTTTTGGCATGATCAAAAGAGAGGATTATTTTAATGATAAAAAGGAAGAGTAAGGAATACCTAAGCGAGTCAGCTAATAGCAGCTTTCTCATCAAAGATTTTACACAATTTTCTATTCTACAAAACCCATGTCCCAGAACACTCCCCCCCCCTCTCTCTCTGTGTGTGTAGCAGAGGTGGGTTTCAGCAGGTTCTGACCAGTTCTGGAGAACTGGTAGCGGAAATTTTGAATAGTTTGGAGAACTGGTAGTAAAAATTCTGACTGGCCCTGCCCCCATCTATTCTCTGCCTCCTGAGTCCCAGCTGATCGGGAGGAAATGGGGATTTTGTAGTAACCTTCCCCTGGAGTGAGGAGGGAATGGAGATTTTACAGTATTTTTCCCCTGCCACGACCACCAAGCCACACCCACCAAGCCACACCATGCCCACCAAGCCACACCCACAGAACCAATAGTCAAAAAATTTGAAACCCACCACACTGTGTAGGCTTCCTTCTCTCTCTCTCCCATCAAAAAGATAGGGATGCTTAAGTTCCAAATGTATCCTCAAAAAAGATGCAATTGTCAGCTTACATTGGGAGATTTATTTTTATGAATCTTGAATAATATCATTATGTATCTTCAGGGTAGTACCGAATTTTGAATGATGTGACAGTATGAATGTTGCTTCCTAGGCCCTGTTGAAATATTGGGGTGGCATGATAGATAGCAGTGTTCCAATATCCAAGGGGCTGCCAAAAGAAAGGGGGGCTCAACCTATCCCCCAAACCATCTGAAGGCAGGACAACAAGCTATGGATGGAAACTAATCAAGGATAGAAGCAACCTAGAACTAATGAGAAATTTCCTGACAGAACAATTAATCAGTGGAACAACTTGCCTTCAGAACTTGTGGGTGCTCCAAGTTGTGGGTGCTTTTAAGAAGAGATTGGACAACCATTTGTCTGAAATGGTATAGGGTTTCCTGCCTGAGCAGGGGTTTGAGAAGATCCCAAAGTACCTTCCAACTCTGTTGTTTTGTTATTCTGTTATTCTCTGCTCCAAAGGTGTACAGAGGTTATCTTGGGTTTTCCCTAACTTGTTCCAGATAGAATGTGCCCACCCAGTGCACACTTTTCTATGAACACTGATGCCCTGAAAGATCAAGGGAGTTGAGCTTATATAGCTTTCTCAGTAGTCACCTTCTCATTTTGGTGCTTTTGTCATTCATAAAGAGGTATCCTCGTTAAGAAACTTTTAACTGACCTTTCTTTCATCCTTATCCTCTTGGATTTCTTAGGTACATTTATCTTCTTAATATGATAGCTCTCTTCATTTTGCTTTTAAGATTATCTCATGCTCCAACTCAGAGGTGTCTGTGGTTTCCAATAAAAGCTGCTCTATGTGACCATAACAATAAATTGGCAGTGGTGTGGGTGGAGAGTGAGAGAGCACATGCTAGAAAGCAAATGTTAAATGAGGACATTTTTCATGAAGGCCCAATATAATATTTTATCATCTCACTGTAATTCGGTTTGCTCTGGATCAATAATACCTTATCAAACTCTTTCCCCCTGTTTTCAGCTCTAAGAATTGGCAGGGTTATTTTAAAATTTCTATTGTACTTATCTCTACTGAAAGAAACCCTAATGGTCGGAAGACATTTTAATTTTCATCCTACTTGATTCTTTTGGTTTTCTCAATCTACAGCAGGGTGAGAGATGAAAGATTTCTCTCTGTTTCACTTGCTGTGTTTTCTAAAAGTAAAACAACAACAATGCCTCCTCTTCCATGTGGTTTGTGAAGCTTTTCCTCACCCCTGCTAACCACAATTTCAAAGTACAGCAAGATGTCATAACTTTTGATAGGTAAAAGTTCAATCCATGGTCAGATGTTGTTTTAATAGGTCGCTGGAAAAAGTTACTACAAAACTAAAAGTGTTAGCAAAATGTTGCTAGAATTAATACATATTATACACATTTTTATTACTAAAAACAGAATGCACACTTTTTCCGTGTCATTTTTTCTTATTTTTTTTTGCTAAAGGTGAGCATTTATTATTTTCACTAGAACAATATAACCCAACTGTTCACAAGGTAAATAGAGAGTGGTGTGGTGGTCTAGAGGTAAAAATGCTTGCCTGCCACTCAGAAGTTTGAGAATTCAATCCTAGGCAGCAACAGATGTTTCTCTATCATGACACAAAGAGAAAATATCTGCTGTAAACTCCATTTAGGCAACAGGAAGGGCATCTGCCCAGTAAATGCTCAGCTCCATTCAGTCACCCTCAACTCCACTCTGGATAAAAGGTTTACAGGGTCATAAAAAGAAAAAAAATAACAGGTAAATAGAGTTTGGCTTTTTAAAGCCAGTGATTGCAATGTCTTGCATATCAGCTTGGAAAATTGTCTTAGGCACCAAGAGTATCTGCAGAGGAGACAAAACAATCAAGATGGTAGGCACAATTGAAGTCCTGTCTCTTGTTTTATAAGTATGAGAGGCATATGACATGTGTTAAGGACTTTTTATTGTACTGTCAGATCTATCCTTGTTCATCTCCACCGTGGACATCCTCCAGGCCAGGTCATATTCTTCTCCATATGATTAATATTTCTGTCTTCCCACCCATCTGAATTCAATTAAAAAGATATCCAAGATTGATCCTCTTATTTTAATTATTTTTAGTTCTATTTAGAAATTGAGATGGGCTCATGACATATTTGACGCTGAGTGTCAAAGAATTGAGGTCTTTGAACTATGATGACGGAGAAGACTCCTGCAAGTCTCTTGGACTGCAAAGCAATCAAACCAGTCAGACCTAGAGGAGATCAACCCTGACTGTTCTTTAGAAGGCCAGATCCTGAAAATGAAACTGAAATACTTTGGCCATTTAATGAGAAGGAAGGACTCACTGGAGAAGAGCCTAGTGCTGGGAATGATTGAGGGCAAAAGAAGAATGGGACGGCAGAGAATGAGGTGTCTGGATGGAGTCACTGAAGCAGTCGGTGTGAGCTTAAATGGCCTCTGTGGAATGGTAGACGACAGGAAGACCTGGAGGAAAGTTGTCCATGTGGTTGCGATAGGTCGGACATGACTTCGCAGCTGGCAACAACAACATGACACATTTCTGTTTTCATAGACCTCTCACATAACCTCTTGCTAATCATGATTTAGTAACAAGTGAGCATAGAGAGCTGTCATTCAATCAATGCGTGGCTACAGACCAGAATGCACTGTGTATCTCATCTCTTCCTCCTATCCAGAAAGGTTAAACAGAATACATTGCTAGTATTTTCTTTTATTTCTGCACTGACTGTAGACGCAAACATCTGTTGCCTTCTAACCATCTAACGCTGATTACTCCTGCATTTGGATCACTTAATCATGATACTGAATCAAAATTCAGAGGTGCATAGACAACCAAGAATTCACCTCTGTTAACCTCTGGAAGCTGTCTGGATTGCCATTTTTTAACCCAAACATGAATGTGTGTGTGTGTGTGTGTGTGTGTGTGTGCGTGTGTGTGTTTTAGAAGGATTTATTAAGATGGAAAAAAAATAGCCGTACAAAAATTTCAGCAAGAAAACTAATGTCAGTTTAGAACCAAAATATCTCAGAGTACTTTAGGGTGGAGAATGTCTTTTTCCTAGAACGTGACAGAGAAGAGGGAACTCTTTTCACTGAAAATGGGGATTTCCGAAGCTGATCGTTTACATTTCAATCTCTTAAATTTATTAATCTAAGGACTATTAATGCCCTCCAATAATAGCACAAACCATTTCTTCAGATTCAGATTGGTGATTTATATATTACATAAATCAAACCACATTGACTGCCTTGAAACAGCATTTTCAGAGCTGCGGTGGTGCAGAGATTAGAAGTAGCAGCAGGCTACTTCTGGTGATCACCGGCTACCAGCAATTTGGAAGATCGAATCTCACCAGGCCAGAGGTGGTATTCAGCAGGTTCTGATCAGTTCTGGAGAAAAAGTAGTGGAAATTTTGAGTAGTTCAGAGAACCGGTAAATACCACCTCTAACTGGCCCTGCCCCCATTTATTCTCTGCCTCCTGAGTCCCAGCTGATCAGGAAAAAATGGGGATTTTGCAGAAACCTTCCCCTGGAATGGGGAAGGAATGGAGATTTTACAGTATCCTTCCCCTGCCACGCCCACCAAGCCATGCCCTGCCCACCAAGCCACACCCACAGAACCGGTAGTAAAAAATTTGAATCACACCAGGCTCAAGGTTGACTCAGCCTTCCATCCTTCCGAGGTGAGTAAAATGAGGACCTGGATTGTTGGAGGCAATATGCTGACTTTGTAAACCACTTAAAGAGGGCTGTAAAGCACTGTGAAGCGGTATATAAGTCTAAGTGCTATTGCTATTGCAATTTCCACATCCATGGATTCAAAGGTGCTGGCACAAAATAGCTTTCAACTGCAGGACCCATTTATGGCATCATCTGATCAGTAAATCTCATTGGACAAGGCTGTCTAGCTGGCACCTTTGTCTGGAATATCTCTTGGGGGATATATTTTGGGTACAGATGCTATAAAGCAGAGGGTTGAGCCTTTCTGACTTCCTCTATTCAGGCTGCCATCATGATGACTTACAAGACACATTTATATAAATAACGCTTCTAAAATCACCCGCATAACTAGTGTCAGACCATAATGAACATTTCAAATTAAACCATACCTTCCATTTGGAAGCGTTGCTTGATTTGTAGCCCTGTGCAAAATAAATGCCATTAAAACAAAATTAACTTGTGTTGAATTTATCACAGGACTTTCTAGGTGATGCTAATACAAATCCCCAACAATTTACCCATCTTGCATTTATGACATGCTGGTATTGTTGTACAATGGCAAACACAGAGTCTTTAAGGAACACAATTATCCTAGCAGCTGGGCTATGTCAGATGAGCTCCTTATGAATCTGCATGCTTTTGAGTTATATTATCAGTGCATGCATATATAACATTTTGCTAGTCTCATATGCTCACAGGTACTCAAACTTTCTCCATGCATCTGTCTCTAATTTAACAGCCATAGAGTTAAATCACAAATCTTCAAAGGGAACAAATCCTAATTAAGCAGAGAGGCACAACAGGAAATGCCTTTTGAGTCAATTATCATATGGCCTGGATAAAGTGATCAGGCAGGAAGCCAAAGGCAGCATACCTCCTGAGGCTCAGAACCCTAGTAGCTATTAAGATGTTTCAACTAATGTTTTAAGCCATTCCATTATTTGAACCAGTATAGAATGAGGAAGATTCTTGGTGGAGATCTGCCCATTGGCTCAATTTTCAGGACCATTTAGACAGGTGGGTGTTAGAAACAGTAATTGCTGCTACTTTATGGAATTCTAGTCCATGATACATATATTTTGATGCCTGAATTGGTTACTCAATTAATTTCTTTCATTACTGTACTTAAAAATAAAATGATAATAATAACTTTATTGTCATTGTACGTGTATACACAGTATACCCATACAATGAAATTCACTTAACACCCAATAATACTTGTTTATGGATATTCAGCTATTTTTTTTATGGCTTTGAGAATGGTTCTGTATTGGTTCTGTGTTCAAGGGGTCTTCCAGTTCTGGAGAATTATATTTAACTCTTGATTCAGTAGCACTCCTCCAAATAGAGTTGGGTTTTGCACAAGTTCATCAACCAATTGTGCAATTCCTAGATTGTGAAGACCTGCTCATGGTTGCTCATGTTTTGATCAATTCCTGCCTGAACTATTGCAATGTATTATAGATGGTGTCCCCATAGAGACTCCCAGAAACTTCTACTGGGCCAGAATATGATGGAACATACAGTTTTGGGCACCCCACAGTTTGCCTATGTTACACTATTGTTGCATGAATTGCACTAGCTCCAGGTTTCTTTCTGGGTGATATTCAAACCACGATATCTGTGGAATTGACTCTCCTTGGGGACATTTTCCCCTTCTACTAAAAGCCACTTCGCAAATGGGCAACTGGGAAGATTCAATGCTGACAGGATTCTAATTGCTGCACAAAGCACTGGCTCATCTGCCCACTGAAGTGGTACCTATTTATCTACTTGCATAGAACATGCTTTCAAACTGCTTGGTGGGCAGAAGTTGAGGCAAGTGACTGGAGCTCACCCTGCCTTGCAGCACAGAAACCCAAACCATCGGAGCAGAGACCATCTCCAGTGTCTTTAAGCCACTGAGCTACCACACTTCTTAAGTAATTTCTATTTGAAACTAATAAAGCTTTGTATGCATTAGGGCAAAAATGTTTAAATCTTTTTTTCTCATAGTCTTACTGTTCACAGGATAGAAGATAGGTCTTTCCTCTGAGAAAGAGGGAGTCTGGAACTGTAAATTATTTACACAGCAATTGCTTAATTCCTTTTAGTCTGAAAATCAACTTGTATACCTTCCTGTACTTCCAACCATGTGGAGACTTTTACTGTATTAGCAATATATATTGCAAATCTTCCCCTCGACATAGGAAAGGAATTTAAGAATGCCATTAAAGATTCTTTTTCACTCAACCAGCAATGCTGTATTGATATTCTTTTTGGCAGTATTTTAATGTAGAAGAAGAACGTCAAAGTGTCATGGTTGTTGTTTCTCCAACTGATCTTCGATCTCTGCAATCCTATATTCATTTACAGTGCAAATCCCACTGAATTCAAATTGGCTTCTTTTTGACTGGAGAAGATGGGATAATATGTATTTATAAGAGACTTCAAAATTAATTCTATGATATTGTTAGTACTGAACCATTTTAGGATTATGACATTATGAGCTTAGAAGAATGAACAGACGAAGAGGTTGTGGAACATATGCTAAAGCAAAATAGAACAATATGTTCATAAATAGGTACAGTACGTTCTTTCTACTCCCTTCCAGGTTCTAAGAAACGAGAGGGTGTGAAATTGCAAGAGGTGGAAGCATCTGAGGCACAGCTGTTGCAGATGACCAACTCTTATGAGGTTTCGGGTATTTAGCTGCATCTGGATTTCTAAGGAAACAGCCTAACTGTGGCACTTAAACTACTAACCTTTGGCTTTTGTGTTGCCAAAACTCACAGATTTTTGCTTAATCATAGATCTGTCTTTGTAACCAGATCTGTTCCCTATGACCTTGCTTTGTTTCCAAATCTTCAGCACATGAATTCATGTTGCTTACCTAGCTTTGTTTAGCTAGCCTTTGAATCTCCTTGGTTCCTAGGTGGCATATCGCTGCACCTGACAATAAGCAGGAGAGTATTATTTTCTAGGAAGTAATATATTGCTGTTGACTCCTATGCATTCTGAGTTACACGCTGGCACATGCTATATTGGACCACTGGGGAGGTAAGGAATTTTGGAGTTCTGCAACTTTGTTCTTCTGTTATTTCCCCATTTTGGCAAAAGAACTTTCTAGCAGATCCATGTTCAAATTCTCCAGTTCTGCTAATGATTCTTGTTTAAAACTTTCATATAGCCTATATAAAAGAGTCATTTTTATTGTTTCCTAACTATTTGGCAGATGTACTCCCTATCACCCCATCTGTCCCTTCCCAGCTGGTCATTTCTAGTCATTCAAGGAAAAAAAAATAGTTTTGCAAACGGACATTTTATGCCAAAAACTTCAGTAATGATCCTTGTCCCATCTGCCCTCTTCGGGTTCCCATATTCACCAGATGCCTAACTCCGCTGCGAGTTTGGCCACTGAACATGGCGTAATAACAACTCTGATGTTAATAGACATCAAGTTGTTCTTTAAAAAAAAATATGATGACATGGTGCAGCTTTGTCTCAAGGAAAGTTCTACAAGATGGGAAATAAAATAATGGATTAAGCAATTAAGTTATAACATGGATTAAGTTATAACATGCATATGGCACAATCTTTTGAGTTCCAAGATTATGTCTCAGAAGTAATTCTTACTAAAGCCTCTTAATAATCCTGCTGAATTTTATTCAAAATTGAATTTGGGGTTTCCTATTGGAGGA
Organism: Ptyas mucosa; assembly: GCA_012654045.1. Taxonomy (NCBI): domain Eukaryota; kingdom Metazoa; phylum Chordata; class Lepidosauria; order Squamata; family Colubridae; genus Ptyas; species Ptyas mucosa. The sequence continues at coordinate 16,483,475 of WNWU01000003.1, forward strand.
ACAGAAGAAAGCATGAAAAAGTGTTATGTTTATTGAAAAATATTTTGTTTATATTTCTAAATTCAACAGAAAAAGACAGAACAAAAAGAAACAAATAGAAAGGAAAGGGGGGGAAGGGCATCTAATACATACAGAGAGACTCTGGGTGTGCACGCACACATTTTAGTGTATTTCAGTATAATAAACTAACCTCTTTCTTTTCAGTCTTATGCAATTATCTGCACTTGTGTAAGTTTGTTGGGAATTAGAACCTTGGGTTTTTGCAATTATTATTTTTATTTTATTTATTATTTTATGTATATCTTGCCTTTATTATTTTTTTTACAAATAATTCAAGCTGGTGCTCCTTTTTCCTCCTATTTCCTCCACAACAACTCTGCGAGATGAATTGGGCTGAGAGAGACTGAGAGCCGCGAAGTCACTTAAGTTGGCTTTTATTTCTTTCTTCTTAGATTTCTTCCTAGATCTTTCATAACATAATTGGATTCTTATTCTCTTCCACAGAGTTGATCTAGCCTTCTTTACCAACTAACTGAGCAGCTACGATCAGATGGTGGGCCTGAAAGAAAAATACAAATAACTTTTAATAGGGAATATCCATAACAACAGCAGTACTGCTTAATAAAGTTTGTCAGTAAAATGCTTTCATTCTAAGCCTATATCACATATCACTAATTCAGCAAATAAATCAGATCCTGCCTACTCGACCATAGTAATGGTCTAGAAGAGATTACCCTTTTTTTTTTTGCTGTAACATATAAATTGTATAAATGTCATGAACGTGGTATATGTATCTGTGATTCTACTTTTTAATGTTTATGCTTTTAATAAGCTATTTTTTAGTTTATTATAACTTTGTTGTGTATTAATATTTATTACATTAGATACTGCTTCAAAATGACTGCATAATAAGTTGTATAAAATACAACAAATAAACAAAAAAAAGTTATTTCACCATTTTCCAGTAACTTTGCTAGACAAATGAATCTTAGAAAAGAGATATGGTGCTCAGGCAAGCTGCTTGTTATATCTTTGACATCCAGACATTAGCTTGAGTCTTTTCAGCAAACAATTCTGGGAATTAGAAGATATTTCCAAGTAAGCTTCCAAATGACTGGACATCATCCAAGCTAATGCATATATTTTTTTCTTTAAAGAGTGCTACAATCTTAGAAAGTCCTAATTGTGGGCACATTATTAGAACTATTAAACTCACAACTCATACTAATACAGAATAGAGTTGGAAGGGATCTTGGAGGTCTTCTAGTCCAACCCCATATTCAAGTAGGAGACTCTATACCATTTCAGACAAGAGGCTGTCCAGTCTCTTCTAAAAAACCTCAAGTGATGAAGCACCCACTTCTTTCGAAGGCAAGCTGTTCCATTAGTTAATGTTCTCACTATTTGGAAGTTTCTTCTTAATTCTAGGTTGCTTCTCTCCTTAATTAATTTCCATCCATTGTTTCTTGTCTTTCTTTCTGGTGCTTTGGAAAATAAGTTGACCCCCCCCCTCTTCTTTGTGGCAGCCCCTCAAATATTAAAACACTGCTATCATGTGACACCTCGTCCTTCTTTCCTCTAGACTGACCAATTCCTGCAATTGTTCTTCGTATGTTTTAGTATCCAGGTCCTTAATCATCTTAGTTGCTCTTCTCTGCACTTTTTCTAGCTATCCAGATTATTTTCAGTTGAAAACTCTGTGTTGATTGGACTTAATCCATTGACCTGCTATGATAGGGAAATGCTTTCCCATTTAGAATTATTGCCTATTCAGTCAGTTATCAGCTATAGTGAAATGGAGGGTGGGGGGAATCAAAAGAGTTCACGTTATGTGCCATAGGCCTGTAGGAGAGCAAAGGTTTCTCATATGGAAGGTTCTAAGAACAAATATAGGGTAAGTGTATCGCCAGATTTCCTGCCTCCAAAATGAGGTTGTTGATTGTGCTTCAGGACCAGTGCTTTCTGTATATCTATGATGCATACTATGTAACCAACACAAACATGTAAAGAGGGATGGGACCAGGGGTGAAATGTAAAATTTGTTACTACCGGTTCTGGCTTGGTGGTGGGAGTGGGGGTAATGTGATTGGGTGGGCGTGGCCAATTTTTTTTTAAAAAAAAAAACTTTTCAAAGCATTTTTTCTAATGCTTTGAAAAGCCTCTGCTGATCAGGCAACTCAGCTGGGATTGTCAGAGACTTTTCAAAGCATTTTTTCGTCGGAAGAGGTTGTAGAAAAAATGCTTTTAAAAGTAAAATAAAAAAAAGCCTCTGATGATCCTGCAGCTCAGCTGGGCATGGTGGGGGGGGGGGCAGGGATTTTTGCTACCGATTCTCCGAACCACCCGCTGCCATCACTACCGGATTGGGTGATCCAGTCTGAACCAGGAGCATTTCACCCCTGGATGGGACCATAACCCATCCCACCACCAGCATTCATAAATATGGACATCTGCAGGGTAATTTACCTGAGGAATTATTTCATCACAATGGGATTGGCCTATCCTACCTCCTGCAAACCTGCTGTTCAAATACATTTGGCAGTTATGGTCCAGGAGAAGAGCCTTTCCTTCTATGGTTTCCACCCTTTGGAACCTCATATCCTCCAAGGTAAGATCTGCACCCACCCTTTTGGCCTTTCTAAAGGGCTTGAAAATCTGGCTCTGCCAATTGGCCTGAGGCCCCAGTGGGACATGTCATACTGGAGATAGCTAATGGATTGAGATAAGACTTCAATAATAATTTGAATTTACAGTAAGCTCTGCCTAAAATGTTAGACTTGTAAAACCAGGTGATTAAGCTAAAGCACAATGATCTGTTTATGAGACAGCTTCTTTTGTTCACAGCCTTTAATAGAATTGTGGCTGATATTACTGAGCGCAATTTTTGACTAAACCTTGATATAGATTTTTTAAAAAATAAACAGTCCTTGTGAGCTCTGATGTAAGACATTCTGATGCTTGCCTGATTAAAATGAAAATCAGGATTGGTTTCAGGGGTGGGTTCTACTTACTTTTACTACCGGTTCACAACAGGGTCGAGAAACGCGCTCTCGCTTCACTCACACACACGCGCGCACTCTTCTGCACAAGCGCAGAAGCGTTTTGATGACATCCGGGTCAGTGGGCGGAGCCTCCCGCCAGTTTTACTACTGATTCTATAGAACTGGTGGGAACCAGGGGCAACCCACCACTGACTGGTTTGTACTTCCTAAATGGAGTTTTTGGCTAAATGTTTACACATGTGCATTTGAAAGGAAATTCTGTCCTTGAATTCCAATTGCAACTCCGCTTGCAATTCATTAGGGTCCTTTCCTTGTAGGGAATGTATGATTAGTTCTATGCCGATGTCTTTAAACCATTCTACTCCAAGCAGGGTGGGCAGGTCTTTAGCCACGATTGTTAGTGACAGGTGGCTCTTGAATTCCTTAAATTTGACAGGGTTTTTGGTTCTGTTTCCTTCCTGCCTGTAGTTTGAGTTTGACACCCTCTGGAATCCCCTTTGTTGGGTCATATTGCCTGTTAAGAGGCTGCCTCTGATTGGAATATGCAGGCAGGCTCACTCTGCAAACTTCTGCAATGTGCCCCCTCTTTTTGCACCGTCGGCATATGGTATCCTTAGACCTACATGCTGATCTGGGGTGATTCCCTTTGCATTCTGCACATCACGGGGTTCTCTGTTGTGCCTCTTTTTGCCTCAGGTTTCTCTCTGCTTTGAGTTTATAGATATCTTCTTCTTCTTCCTCGCTTCTCTCTTCTTCACCCCCATCTATGTATCCATATTCAGCCCCCCTGGAGGAATGGATGCTTCCTGACTTGGGGTTATCGGTCACTGGCTTATCAGAAAGTTCAGCTGTCCTCACCTCTTCCAGTACCTCTTTTAAAGTGAGCACTTCCTTGGTTACTAGTTTCCTCTGCAGTCTCAGGTCTCTCATGTCCACAAGGACACTGTCTAGTAGCATTTGATCTACCTTTTCAAATTTGCAACTGGCTGCTATATCCCTCAACTTGGTAACATATTCATTAATGGTCTCACCTGGCTGTTGCTCTCTACAGTAAAACTCTAGTCAGTGGGCAAATGGTGATGCCATGGGGCATTATGTTCCTCCAGCATTTCTTGTAGTTCCTTCCATTCCATGGTTTCAATGTTCTTTGGGGCAGCTAGGGTTTGAGCAGTCTTGTACAGGCAGTTGCCACAGTAGCTGAGGAACAGGGCTCTCTCTTCCTTTTGTCCCCAATTTCTTGCAGGCCATTAGCTTCCAGGAACATCCTGAATTGTCCCATATATGTGAGCCAGTCGTGTTGGTTCGTGTTGAAAGGTTTGGGGGGTGCATAGATAGTCATTTTGCCAGCCGGTGTTGGAAGAAAGGCAATCCAGTTGGGGGAAAAAAATGGTCGCCCGTGCCATGTGGTGGTTGTCCTTTGTTTTCCTCTAGAATCCCACCCTCGTCACCAGTTTTAGATGTGGGATCAGAGTGAGGAGGCAGGACGCGGGCATGGTGCAGTAAAATAGTTTATTTCTGCAGTTTAAAAAGCAACAGCAGATGCGCCGGCAGCTCCTTTTAAACCCCCGGAGCTGTCCAGCTCTTCAGCCACTCACATCAGTCCATTCTCCCGCCTTGGAGCCTGGACCAATGAGGGGGAAGTTGTACGTCACGACTTCTCCCTCATTAATATTCAACAGGAAGATGGCACAAAAAAACATTGATGAAGCGTTATAAAAATTACATTGACAAGAAATAGAGTGATACGCTAACCCCTAAACTGCAAAATTCAAACACATAAGAGTATATAATATACTTAATAATGTAAGTAATGTTTAAAGTACTAAACAATCTTTTCTAATTCATCATTGATGTTAACCTATTTTCTGCGCAAGTGCCATTATCTGTACTGGTATAATAATGTTCTTTGCAATGTGAAGCACTCCTCTGCTCTAACCTATTAATCTTTTTTTTTATCAGTCATTAGCTGACATAAATTACATGGAAATAAAAAGTGGTTATGGTTTAGAAGTTAAACACATACTAGAGCTCATGCTGGAATAACAGATTTTCTGCATTAGTTTCCTGGCTATGCAAGATCGTACACAGTTGTGAACAGTTGGTGCATCTTTGTTATTTGTATTTTTGCCTCTCCTGAGAAGAAGCAATAAAGAAAGTTGCTGCAATGGCTATTTACATTAATATATGGACTCTGGAGTTCTGCCAAGCGAGCTTTCTTTTTTTTCCCCACTTAGATGTCTAATTACTTGAATTGTTTTGTTTCCTCAGCCATTCCTGAAATGCTAATCAACCACCATTAGATGCCAAATGCTAAAGGTCATCTGTGGATTTCAAAAATAAATCTGATTTAATGCTATCAATGAAACAATGCAAGCTATTTTAGCTTTTTATGAAGGGCAGTTAGTAGTACTGTTGAGCACAGTGTCACCAGCTGGAAATAATAGTTGATTTTGTAGACGTGGGAAATTTTGATACTTTCAAGTACAGAATAGCTCACAAGGCAAGTGCCCTTAGTAGTAAAGCAAAAATATTAAGTGTCTGCTCCTACTGTCAGCTGCTGAAGCTGTATTATTGGAGAAAATTCAAAATGTCCCGCTGATGCTGTATTGCAGAAGGTAATCATGCTATTAAGATCCATGCATTGCTTTAGATTTCTTGAGGCAGAACTTTTGCTATACAAGACAGAAGGATGAATAATTTGCCAGTGTGGAAGAAATTATATCCCTCCATTTCCCCCACCCACCCACCCCCCAAAAATGTAAGCTCTGCACTTGGACTTCCTTCCAAAAAACAGAACAATAGATGCAGATCCTTTATTTTTCCATATCACCATCAAAAATGAGTTGATTGCACATGATCAATCAATGATCAGATTTGAAACTATTTTCTCAGAGCCAATAAATTCATAAGGAATTATTTATATAGTAACTACAACAGTGTACCATTGTGGTCATGAATATCATGGTGCTCATGAGTACTTTGCTACAGCTTTCAACTAACATTTCTTCCAAATGTCTCCTGGCACACTGTTCTCAAGATGCTTACATGTGAAGCAAAATGGCCGCAGAACTGTGTTTACAAGAATGGACTTAAAGCCAAAAAATATATTCAGGTATTACAATTCTATTTTATTTACAGGTCTATATAATAGATAATACAATAATGTCATCCTATATTTTATGGTTCTGTGTTCTAATATCGCTATACATGGATCTTGATTTCTAATATCCTTCTCTCTGTTTCTGTCCCTCTGTCCAATCTATCTTTTTCTTTTTAAATTGTGTGGGTAGAATTCTTTCCCTCAGGGGACGCGGTGGCTCAGTGGCACTGAGCTTGTTGATCAGAAGGTCAGCAGTTCAGTGGTTCAAATTCCTAGTGCCACATAACTGAGTGAGCTCCCATTACTTGTCCTAGTTTCTGTCAACCTAGCAGTTCGAAAGCACGTAAAAAATGCAAGTAGAAATATAGGGAATATCTTTGGTGGGAAGGTAACAGTGCTCCATGCGCCTTCGGTGTTTAGTCATGCTGGCCACATGACCACAGAGACGTCTTCAGACAGTGCTGGCTCTTTGGCTTAGAAATGGAGATGAGCACCACCCCTAGAGCTGGAAACGACTAGCACACATCTGCGGGGGAACCTTTACCTTTACTAATTCTTTCCAATTTGAATAATTTCAAATCTGATCATTGGTGGCAGAATGCTGGCATCATTGATTGTTTTACTGCTTCTTGAAAGCTGCAGCTATTGCCAAATGCTAAGTTCCTGAAGAGATGGGACAGAATATTTTCCTACCAGATTTTCAACTTCCTAAGCACTGATGATGTTATCAAGTTTGGGTAGTGAAATGTCTTCAAGAAAACAACCAAGCTTGGAGAGCACCAAGGACCCCTCACTTCAACCCTGAGGTACAAATATTCTCCTTTATTAGAGACTGGTATTTAATGGTCATCGAAAAGAATGTCAGGTCTGGGTAGATCAGGGGTGAAATGCTCCCGGTTCGGACTGAATCACCCGATCCGGTAGCGATGGAGGCGGGTGGTTCAGAGAACCGGTAGCAAAAGTCCCTGCGGGCCCCCCCCCCCATGCCCAGCTGAGCTGCACAATCATCAGAGGCTTTTTTTTACTTTTAAAAGCATTTTTTCTACAATCTCTTTGGCCAAAAAATGCTTTTAAAAGTAGGGGAAAAAAGCCTCTGATGATTGCGTGGCTCAGTTGGGATTGTCAGAGCCTTTTGAAAGCACTTTTTTACAACCTCTTCGCTAAAGAAGTTGTAGAAAAAATGGGTTTAAAAGTAAAAGAAAATGGCCACGCCCACCCAGTCACATTACCCCACCCACCAAGCCACACCCACAGAACTGATAGTAACAAATTTTAGATTTCACCACTGGGGTAGATGTTCTTCTAGAGCAGGGGTGTCAAACTCATGTCATCACAGTGGCATCACATGATGTATCGGGACTTTTTCCCCCTTTGCTAAACCAGGCGTGGGCATGGCCAGTGCGTGACGCATCCAGCCCGTGGGCCGGGAACTTGACAGTCCTGTTCTAGAGGGCAGATGCCACGACAGAGAAAGTTTACTCTCTTGATCTGATGATACAGCTTAATTGAAGGAACCTGTAGCACATTTACTCCAATCTTATAGGATGGGCAGAAACCATGGGAGAAAGACAATCCCTCAAATAACAAATAACTTTATGGGTGATGACCAACCCTTTGAATTTGTCCCATGAATGCAGAGCTCTGCAAAATTTGGCACTTGGAACATCTTTTGCTAAGTACTGTAGCATAGGAAAGGTATCTAAGCTCTAAACATCAGCATAGGGATTGTGACAGGACCTATAAACTGCCGAGAGTCACTCGATAGTGAGAAGGGTGGCATGTAAATTTAATAAATAATTTAAAAAATATGCTACTTTCTTTCTTCAGGTCACTATCAAGAGGTTCTTCAGTGCCTCTCCCGTTTTGAGATGACTGTCTACCTAAATATCAACTTTGCTTCAATTTCAAGTAAGAGATCTGTAGAGGATGACTTTTTTATATATAGAGAGACTGTGGTACATAACAAAATGGTTGAACTGCCCCTTTTCATATGCCCTGAGGTCAGCCCTGCCCTGACCAGGTACCTCCCACATTTGTTACTTCAATAAACACAAGATATATTGTATACATCCAGCTGTCTAATATATTGTGCAGTCTGACTTTTTTTGATGTGAGACGGTTGATCTTCCCATGCTGCCTATTTAAATGAAACGTTTGATAATCTCAGATTTATTTTGGCTACATATCTGTAAAGTAACTCCTATCAAAATAAAGAATTGCTCTTCATGCAAACATATACTCTATAACTGCTTTGTCAATCTTCTTCTAATACACTGGCTCAAAGTACTTTCTTTGTAATCCCTTTGCCATTTAATCCAACAGATTTATATCTTTTCTGATACTTTTTTTTTCTTTTACACACATGATATATAGACAGATTGATAGAAAATCAGGAGAAGGGGCAAATGTCAGCAAATCATTCTGAGAAGAGAAATAAATCGTTTGAGGTATAAAACTGTCTTGCAACAGCAAAAGTTGTGATGGCCTTAGGAAGAGTTTCATTTTCAGAGGAGATCTTCAAAAGGTATTGAGCTATTTTTGCTGTATATAGAGCGTCTCAAAATTGCTTCAAATTGTTAGCAGAAATAATAAGCTTGTACTGAAGATGAATAAGCCATGGCAAGTCTATGAATATCATTCACATGTATTTATTGATGTCTTCTTAGAACACCCCATTTGTGAATATTATAGAAAACAATGACACAGTTCTGGGAATATTATTTTATTGAACAGGACTACTTCAGTAGCAAATAAAAATGTTTCACTTATGCAGAACCCAAGTTTTCTAAAAGAAAAGGCTGAAAGTGGATGAATAGATTTGCATAATTGGTAGTAATCAAATTAAAACAATAAAATGAAGGTACCTACAGTATACCATGAAAATTATTTTTTAAAAAAGAAAATTCTGAAATTCTGATAAAGTAATAATAAGTAAAGTGAACTGGGGAACTGATTTTTTTTAACCTGATTCCATCTGCTTTTTGGAGTGTAGTTCCATTCAAGGCCCAAATGTGACTTTCAGTTTGTATGTATGGACTACAGTAATAGCTGCTTTATAAAGTTTTCAGAAATATATCTTAGCGCCTTCTAAGGTTCTCAGTGAAACAACATAAATTATCCTGTATTCAAGTTGGATAGAGATTTCCTAAATTAAAATATTTCCTAATGAAACATATGTATGCATACATACACATCCATGTTTATTGTCAAAAATTATAAGAGCTTCTGTTTTAAGATGATGGACCTTGTTGACAATTTCTTTTTCCCTAGGTTTCTCTGATGATGCATGTTTTAAAACCACAAGGACAAAACCAGTAACTGTAAAGATCTTCATGATAGTGGTGCAATTTATTAGCATAATAGCATATAAGATCTGAATTAAATGGCCACAAAGACATAGTAGTTAAAGGACATATATGACATTATCACTTTGCTTTATAACCAACGTCAAAATTTGTGATATTGGTGCTTAGGGGAATATAGTTGGATTTTGCAGAAATGTTTCCATGTTAATAATTATCTATCCTGTAGCATTCAGGGCTTATTAAACCAAAACAGTGTTGAGACAAGAAATTTGAGTTAAAGAGAAAACATTTAGCAAGTTGTGCTAGTGGAAAAATTTGACTATATGCTCAGGGATTTGATTTATGATGCTTTAAACATAAACCTAGGGTCATTAAACTTCTACCTACAATAAAGCAATTTCCCAGAAAGAACCTGACAAGAAGCCTGGTCATTCTTAGTTTAATCCCATAATCAAATTCCAATTATACATAGAATCTGTTGATATTAGTCTTGTTGTGAAGGCTTGTGAAATTGCCGTGTGAGATACAAATCGCAGGAAGATAGAATGATAAGTATAAGAATATGATGGATGCAGCAGTCATTAGTACTTAGATTTCAGAACTTGTCAGTGTCTTGTTTATGCATGCATGTGAAATAATTTCAGAATATTTTTCTCTACTTTCCTCTAATATGGCAAGGACAGTGCGTGTGTGCATGCGTGTATGTGTGTGTGTGTGTCATAGGACTGGAAGGCTAACAGTTTGTTTCTGAAATATCATTGACAATGGCACTGAAAAGCAAGAACAGACTATTACAACAGCAGCTGAAGCATCTCTAAGGCATAACAAGAAACAAAGCTTTATGGAAGCAAGACGTTGTCATGGAACTGAAATCCTGACTTTGATTATTTATGCCCTTTGCACACTGCCTTGCTTTATAACGTTCTCTTAGAAAGTTATAATGAATAGGTATAAACATGATTAGGCAAATAGAAAAGAAAATATCCAACTGTAAAATTAAAAGCAGCAAACAAAGGACAACACAGCAGAGCTGAAAATGATTCAGAATCAGAGGAAGAAGGAACTTTGGAAGGTATGTAGTTCTTATAAAGGTAAAAAAGGGGGGGTATAAAAGGTGTATGTGGAATCTTCTTTCATTATTTTTCTTTTTCTATTTTTTTTCTATTGTGAGAAAGAAAGAAAGAAAGAAAGAAAGAAAGAAAGAAAGAAAGAAAGAAAGAAAGAAAGAAAGAAAGGAGAAAAACTCCCACTAAATCTATCTTATACTGTATATTAAACTTAGCAATAGTCACTGGTTTACTAATAAATATCATTTTTTACAATACTATAAAACCTCCACCAAAGTAATATACATTGCTTCATCCTTTGATTAATTGAAAACATTCTTTTCCAAGACACCTAAGTTGGACATTGCCAAAAATCATTCATTAACATAGGGAATAAGGTCACTTTTCCAACGTTTCAATATAAGTCTCTTTGCTACCCCAGATGTACTTTATAAGCCAAATGCATCCCACTCTCAGATTAATGTCCTTTGGATGGAGCTGCACAAACCCAAGGAAAGACACAGATGCTCTGAGGACTTACAGAAAGGTGTTATGTTGGCACAGTCCTGAACTCCAAGAATCTTTATGTTTGAACTACCACATAGCTTTACAATAAAACAACTTCAGATTTAAATGAAAACTTGTAAAACTGAGAGCTCTGAATCTTATATATCATTTAATGCTCAGGAGTTGTGGTGGCACAGGGGTTAGAATCAGTGGTGAGTTACTACCAGTTCAGCCTGGATCGGGCAAACTGGTGGCAGCGGCGGGAGGCTCCATCCACCCACCCGGACGTCTCTGTGCATGTGCAGAAGAGTTGCGTGCGTGAGCGCCTGCGTACCTGTGAGTGAACTGGCAGTGGCTGAAATTGAAACCAACTACTAGTTAGAATGCAGTATTGCATGCTAACTCTGCTCACTGCCAGGAGTTTGGTCCTGACCAGTTCATTGTTGACTCAACTTTCTATCCTTCGGAGGTCAGTAAAATGAGGACCAGATTGTTGGGGACAATATGCTGACAATGTAAACTACTCAGAGAGTGCTGCAAAGCACTGTGGAGCAGTATATAAGTCTAAATTCTATAGCTATAAGGATGGAATGAATTATAAGGTCTGCTTATACATCTGCTACCAAAAGACTATAACAATGTCAGCAAGTAAAATTCTTGGTGGACTTGATTTACTTATCTTCAAAACTGAGGTGTCATCGCTGTGAATGTCTTTTCATTGTTGGACACCTTATACGACTTGTCAGAGAGACTTAGATCAGGGTCTCTAACAAAGGTCTAAAAATTTGAAGGGTTACTTACAGAAAATGGTAGCCTTTCACAGGGATGATCTACTGAATATAATCTAAGAGCTGGATCCATTTCATCAGGGCAGGGGTCAGCAACCCGCGGCTCTGGAGCCGCATGTGGCTCTTTCATCTCTCTGCTGCGGCTCCCTGTTGCTGGTCAGCACCACAATTGATAGGCTTTCGGTTAGGACAAGTAGAGGAAAAAGGATGCTGTGCTAGGAGGAAACTCTATGGTAGGGGAACTGGACTTCCGGTCAGTAGAGGAAAAAGGATGCTGCGCTAGGAGGAGACTATGACGGGGGAACCTGACTTCTGGTTGGCTCCAGAATTGAATGGGGACTTCTGGTTAGGACCTTTGTGTCTCTTTGAGTGTTTAAGGTTACCGACCCCTGTATTAGGGAATGGGGATTAAGTAAAACCATACTGCTATTGTGGTTCACTGAAGGCTCTACATACAAAATTTAAAACACTCATACAAAAGGCATATATATATATATATATATATATATATATATATATATATATATATATATATCTTTATCTTTGGTTATTCGGGTTTTCTCCCATGTAAAATTGGAAGTGTCTTGGCAACGTTTCGACGAAGTCTCAATCGTCATCTTCAGGCTGGTGTTCTTGGCTTCGTGCTTCCAGGAGCAATGTGTGATCGCAGCTGTTTCTTCCTTTTAACTGCCAGTGGGGATGTGAACTAATTGGGTGGGAGCATGGCTGTGTTCTGATTGGGCAGAGGTGTGCTTTGATTGGATCAAAGAATAAGTGCACACATTGAAGAACACAAGAACTCAGTTAGAAAAGAGGAACCAACTTCTTCCCTGGTCCAACATCTTAAAGCCACAGGACATGAAATTGACTTGAAAAAGACCAGAACTATCGCCAAAACTGAACACTTTAACAACAGAATAATCAGAGAAGCCATCGAGATAGAGAAACGCCCACACAGCATGAATAAACGAGATGATACTTCTTGCCTATCAGCCATTTGGAAACCCGCCCTTATTGACAAACGAGTCCCTAACACAAAGAATGACACCAGACCCACACTCACGAAAACCACACAAGATATCACCACCACACTTCCACGCAAAAAGCAAACTCAGACCCACACCGATGATGAGGCACGACCACAGACCAGAAGCCAGACCACAGCTGCACCATTGGCCACTTTAACCCCCCCCCAATCCATACATGAAGCAAACTGACACCCACCATGAAGATGTGGCATGACCACAAACACAAAGACAAACAACAGCAATGCAGCTCACCAGCTCAAATCCCCCTGCAACTCAGACTAACCCGAGCACAGCCAAGCCCCCACCCAAACAGAGCACACCCCCATCCAATCAGAGCACAGCTAATCCCCCATCCAATCAGAGCACAGACAGGTCCCCTACCAATCAAAGCACACCTCCGCCCAATCAGAACACAGCCATGCTCACACCCAATCAGCTCACACCCCCACTAGCAGTTAAAAGGAAGAAACAGCTGCGATCACAGATTGCTCCTGGAAGCACGAAGCCGAGAACACCAGCCTGAAGATGACGAATGAGACTTTGTCGAAACATTGCCAAGACACTTCCAATTTTACATGGGAGAAAACCCAAATAACCAAAGACCTACATACAAACATCCGCGAAAACCTGTATATATGTATACTGTATGTATATGTATATGTATATGTATATGTATATGTATATGTATATGTATATGCAATTTCTTTCTGGCCAGGTTCTACCTACGTAAGCTAAGATGTTCCTCAGCCCTGGTTCTGTGAAATCTCATTTACAACTTCTGGGCTTTTTATTTTCTAACAGACTGCAGCTCTGTGTTGGCCTGTGGGAGACTCAGATAGATCCATTTCTGTCTTATTAGACTTCATCAGTGAGCCACACTCTATTTCAAGTATCCCCCCTGTAAAAGGTACAATATTTCTTTTTCCTTTTTCGTAGGCTTTATGTGCAATTTCTTTCTATCCAGGTTCTACCTATGTAAGCTAGGATGTTCCTCAGCCCTGGTTCTGTGAAATCTCATTCACAACTTCTGGGCTTTTTAGAAATAAAGGAAAAAGAAAGCTGCATCATTGGTCAATTTAAACTCCTCCAATCCATACATGAAGCAAACTGACACCCACCACGAAGATGTGGCATGACCACGAACGCAAAGCCAAACAACAGCAATGCAGCTCACCAGCTCAAATCCCCCTGCAACTCAGACTAACCCGAGCACAACCAAGCCCCCACCCAAACAGAGCACACCCCCATCCAATCAGAGCACAGCCAGGCCCCCAACTAATCAAAGCACACCTCCACCCAATCAGAACACAGCCATGCTCCCACCCCATCAGCTCACACCCCCACTGGCAGTTAAAAGGAAGAAACAGCTGCGATCACACATTGCTCCTGGAAGCACGAAGCTGAGAACACCAGCCTGAAGATGACGAATGAGACTTCGTCGAAACGTCGCCAAGACACTTCCAATTTTACGCGGGAGAAAACCCGAATAACCAAAGACCTATATACAAACACCCGCGAAAACCTCAGAAAATGTATGTATGTATGTATGTATGTATGTATGTATGTATGTAAAGGTTTACTTAGATATGACATAGAGACAGAACAAACAAAAACTATATGATACAAATAGATGGAAACAATTATAACACCACAATGGGAAGGATTATGGACTATATATCAAATTTACACCAAATTATATCCTAAAGGAAAATTGCTACAAAATGTTTTACACATGGTATACAACTCCTAAATTGTAATTAATATTGATAGAATATTTTTTTCTTCTCTGTTGTTAAAATTCTTAGCTATCAAAATAACAGAATGCCAATAATCTTTAATTATATCACATAAACATCATTGTATTGAAATAGTGCAATATATCAAGATTTATAACAGCATTATCAAAAAGGAAAAAGTGAATAAATAAATGATAGGGCTAAAGGAAAATTTTCCCTATCCTAAACTTGATGGTCTTAACTGAGATGGTTTCAGCTAAATAAACACATTTAGAAGAACTGTGAACTACATGTAGTTCATGCATTCTCTACTTTAGCTCTGAATAAATTATTGTTATAGAAGAAAGTAAAAAAACAACAGCAAACAACTGAAGACTGACAGCTAAATCATCCTTCATTTGCATATTAGAAGACTTTTAACCTGGCATATAATTTGTACTGATTTGAAATATAAATTGCAAAATGCAGTTGGTTGCAGTGTTGCTGTTGTTTTTGTTTAGCTAGATCTTACACCTTGAATTTTACCTTGGGTTGATAATTTAAGACAGAATGTTAAATAGGTGCTTCTTTGCTGGTATATATTCTAGTTTATAATATAGAAAGGCATGTTCTTATTGTTATCTTTAGAAATCCTTAAGTTGCTATGCCAACATATATTTTCTTTATGTTGGCATGTATCAATACATATTAAATGTTCCATAGCAAAGGTTCTAAAGTAAATTAATCTGCCATGAGGTAACAAGACGGGTGCTTTCAAGGATTAGTAACTGATTAAAAACAGGACACAGAGATGGGGAATAAGATGGCAATTCTCACATTGGTGAAATAAGATGGGCAAAGTAAGGTTTTCCAGAGATTGGCTCTGAAGCTGATGCCTTTTATCTTACATTTAAATTATCTGGACTTATGTGAGGGAATGAGGTATTCATACCTGCTGGTGATGCCAAGCCATTTGAAGTGATAAAAAAATCCCAAGATTATAAATACCTCCAGAAAGATCAATCCAAATTAGATGGCTTTTAAAGTGATAAGTAGAGTTTAATGAAAACTATTGTAAAGTGATGCAAGTTAGAATAATACAATTCAAATGTCAACTAATGGGACATTATCAGTGGTGGGTTGCTTCTGGTTCAGCCCGGTTCAGGCGAGCCGGTAGTGGTGATGATATGATGTCACCGAACCATTTCTCTTTGACCGGGAGCTGGGCCCTCCTGCCTGCCCCTGCGTTATTCCTACCTTTATTTCTCATTTTTTAGCCCAGCTGATAGGCGCAGCAGAGTGGATTGCCGCACTGCAGCTGGGTAGAAACCTAATGTGCTTGCGCGGACCGCAAGTTTGGCACACGTGCGAGCGAAGTGAGTTTGCACACGGTGATCACACGCAAAGCACGTGTGCAAAGAGAACCGGTGGTAACACTGGTTGGAACCCACCACTGGACATGACCTGACATTGATTGACTAGGGAAGAGATCTTAAAAGTCCATGAGGCAGTTCAGTTTACTTTTTTTTTTAAAAAAAGCAAACTATTGGAATTATGAGAAAAGGGATAGAAAAATAGAATTAACAATAATAAAATGCCTTTACGCAAATCTATGGTGACACAGAAGTTGGAGTAGTGTGTTCTATTGTGGAACCAGCCTTTAAAAAGAGTCTTATCAAAGTTAGAAAAGGTGCAAAAAGGGTAAATACAGTAGATAAATTAAGGAACTGGAAAAGCTTCACCCTGAGGAATTACAGCATTTGAGTCTCTTTAAATTGAAACAAAAGTGGGAAAGGGAAGACATAATAACAGTATAGGAAAGCAAAGATAATATGGTTACAGAACAGTTTTCTACCTCTGTTATGTTTGAAGTAGAAATCACTAACTGAGTTTAAATGCAGGGAGATTCGGGACTTCCAATAGGAACTACTCCTCCACCCACTCACAAACTTCATAGTTCAGTTATGGAATTTATTTCCCTCAGTCGTGGCAGTGGGAAACAATTTGAGTGGTTCTAAAAAGAGACTGCAAAGGTTCCTGGTGCATCAGACTATCACTGGCTAATACAGATTGCTGTTTATTGCATCTTGGATTATAGGTGGTATGCCTTTAATACTGGTTTAGGGAAGTGACAGTAAAATTGTTGCTTCCTATTGCTTCTCAGTATAAGCAAGTGACTTCCCAAATGCATTCAGTTGATGACTGTGTGATCCAGAGTGCTGGACTGAATAAATCTGTGGAGTAAGAGTAAGAGTAAGATTATCTTCACCATGTTACATAATGCATTGTTTAGATTTCTTCTGTTTCAGTTGCAGTTTTCTGCAAATGGAAAATATCTGATTAATGAAGGTGAATATACCTAGGATAGGATAGGATAGGATAGGATAGGATAGGATAGGATAGGATA
>WNWU01000003.1:16500382-16513712 GCA_012654045.1 Ptyas mucosa
TAGGATAGGATAGGATAGGATAGGATAGGATAGGATAGGATAGGATAGGATAGGATAGGATAGGATAGGATAGATAGGATAGGATAGGATAGGATAGGATAGGATAGGATAGGATAGGATAGGATAGGATAGGATAGTTGTACAATACTGAGAATAGTTTCTCTTTTACAAAGAAACTAGAAGAGCTGTAAAACTGTTTTGTTAGGGTTTTTTTTGTTGATTTTTTTTTTATTAGTCTTCAAAAGTCCTGCCCAGAAAAGCAAAAGCAATGGGTAGAAAGAGAAAAGAAGCAAATCTGCCAAATCCACCAATCAGGGCCCATCTTAACCATGATCTGGAGAGAACACTCAGCCATCATTATGGCCAAAGGAGAGAGGGAGCTGAAATCCAAAAAAGAAACCTCATGACTTCAACAGCTGGCCTAAGTTCAGGACTCTTGCTTTTTTACCTAATGAAAACTTTAGTGAAATTCCTTAAATTATACCATTATACCATCCAGATTATACCATTTCAAATGGCCTTCATAACGATGCTACCTGATTGTCAAGGAGAAATATGAGAGAGAGAAAGGGAGGGAGGGAGGGAGAGGGAGAGAGAGAGAGAGAGAGTATTGTGTAAAAGAACAAAGATTTATACCAAGGGTGTCAAATTCGTGGACCATCATACACAGTGCACGCCCACCACAGCTCCCTGAATGGGAAAAACGCCACAAAATGTCACGTGATGGCAACATGACTTGACAAGTTAAGTTTGACACCTGTGATTTGAAGAGAAATCAGAATATGTAAATAGGCCTGTTATGGAGAATAGTTTTTAAAATGTTCTAAACATATCTAAGTATTTGTTCCCATTGTGGTCAACACATTGGAGCAACATTTTATTCTTCCAGCTGTAATGAAAAATTTGCAGAATAAGACCCCACCTCTTCATACTGCTAAATGTTTCAAACAGCTTCTTTCTTTAAAAAATAAAAGCTTGCTTAAACTGATGTTGGTAAGAGGATGATTTTGCTGCTTTAAATGCATTTTGAACACAATAGACTCTTGACTGTGTAGCAGGCCAACATAACAAAGTTGTTGAAACTCATCCACCCACCTATTTGGCTAGGATCACTGTCACAGTGCCTTGTTATGTTTGCCCAGCAGGCAAAACAGATTGCTTTAGCAATCATCCACCCACTGGCCTCTTGAGGAATTAAAACTCAGACTCACATAGACACACAGAATTGTTATACAAATGTGTCCAAATACTTTAAGCTCAAACCCAAATATTAGCTTCAGAACACAGCAGTGTCATTCAGCATTACAAGCTAAAGCCTTCTACCTTGAACTATACATCCAAAATACACCCTTTTTGTGAGTTTGCACTATATGCTGAATGAAGACAATGATCCTATGCATACATACTATGGGGCTAGTTTCAAAATATACTTTTAGTAAATCTTTTGAACACAGTAAAAGTCAAAGAGAAAGCGAGAAAAGAAAAAGCATTACGGAAGACAAAAGAAAAGTATAGAAATATGACTTCTGCCCTTTTATTGAGTAGTTAAAAGTCTTACTTTTCTTCTCCCTCTTTTTTTCTTCTTACTTTGTCCTCCTCCCCCTCTTTCATAAATCATCAAGTCATTTTTTTCTTCTTTCAAGAAAAAAGCCCATCTCAGGTTTCTAGTGTTTTGAAAGGTCTTTATTGTTTTTCTCCTGAACATCAGTCTTTGAAAATCAGTGGCCAGAGACTTGTGGAGAGCATGTCACCATCTACCTGGTGATCAATGGGTTTTAAAAAATAACAACAGAAGGATGTGGTTGGAACAGGCTGGAATTTCCCAATACTTGTTCAGATATCTGCCAAAGGTACATCCCGTGCAGGGCCTGGTCTTGCCATGGCATTTCCTCTGCTTTTCCCATGTCTGCTGCTCAGTTATTTTTTTCAGCAGTTCATTTTTGGGTGCCATTTTACTAATGTACTCCTGGATGTTCTGGGTTTTATCCAGGACACTGGTTTTGACACTCACCAAACTCCACCCATCCTCTTTATGACTGGTGTACAGTCTCTGAATGTTGGATTTAGGATGGAATTAACCACTGTATAGTGTGAGAAATTTTGGAGTCTTCACATTGGCAATGTTCATATCCTTCTTTGACCAACTCACTATACCAGTAGAGTATCTGATGATTAGCAGAGAATATATGTTGGTGGCATTGATTTTGTTCTTCCCACTGAGCTGGGTCTTTAGGACCTGTCCGATCCTATGGTGGTACTTAGATGCAGTGGTAAAATTCAACTGGTTCTATCCGGCTCGGACGAACTGGTAGCGCCGGCGGCGGGAGGTTCCGCCCACCCGCCCAGACATAATCACGTCCCTCTGTATTTTTGTATCATAATTTTTGACCTTCTGCACATGTATGGAGGAGGCGCATGCAAGCATAGCGAACAAATGCAAGCGCTCACATTTGCGAACCGGTAGTGAAGGTAAGTGAATTTCACCCCTGCTTAGATGTTGTTATGTTCCTTTTCTCCTCATTGTGATTCCTCTGTGACTGTGGGATATCAAGGTATCATAGCTGGTTTGTATGTCTGTTATGTGCCTACATACAGTATATAATGTTTATTTTTCACTCATACTCACTGATGGGAGGGCAGTATTTCAACCCCCAACCCACCCCAGTCTTCACTTTAGAATCTGACTTAAGTCAAAATGACATTTCCTGCTCCCCATTTCAAGAGTTTTAAGAGCCAAAAACATGGTTTCAAAAATAACCATATATTATATATTTGTTGTTCCAACTTTTCTCTGACTCTCATTCTTTTTAGAAATGCATTATTGTGCAGTTTATTTTTTGCCTTTTGTAATTTTCTACTTTACTTATTAGTCTTGCATTATTAACTCTGAAGCTATGAAAAATGTAGGCAAAATGCCAAGTTTAGATTTCACACTGTTTAACATCTTCCTCCCTACATAAACTAACTCTATAATTAAACCTCACAGAGAATAACATATAACAAGATTTAGATACTGCTCTTTTAATTTTATATTTATATTCAGTAATATTTTCAAGCAATCCCCCCTTAATTCTGTTTAAAATATACCAAATAATACAGAATTATTGTCTTATAATTACTTCTTTATTTTGGATTCTGGCACAATAGCCAAAAAACAAAACAAAACATATTTTTCAGGTTCTCGAGTACTGAAAAGAAGCACATGCTTTATTAGAAAATGTTATATACTTTAGATAAGAATTAAGTGAATAGGCTTTTAGGGAATCTAAATAAATATTTTGAAATCTTACTGTCAGATTTATAATGGATCCTTTTCACTTATTTAAGATAATCAGATAATGAAGATGTAGAGACTCCTCCTTTTCCTGATCTGAAGATTCAACCTTCTATATTTACCTATTCAGCTAATCAATGCCAATCCGGAGCCACATACTTCATACCATTGGCAAGTGAGGGAAGAGAGGTGGAGAGTTCTAGCCTGCAAGGAGAATTGATTTTCTCAGGAATCAGAATCACATAACAACAATAATGAACATTAACTGAGACATTCCAAACTTCACTTCCAAGGGACAACAAAAGCTCAGTGGTTTATTGAAGACTGATTCAGCCTGCCTTATGCTCTGCATCTAGGTCTTTCAACTCTGTGGTTTTCTTGACCAGTGTTTAGATGTCACCCATATTTCTACACCTCCAACACTTTTGGAAACTATTATTTTTCTTGGCTTTTAATGAGGGGTCTAGATTTGGACTCCTCTGAGACTAATGCCTGTGTGAGAGCGATCTGACCTCAGCTACTTGGCTTCTTTCCAAAGAAAACCAAGTTTGGGTAGTCTAGTATTCCTGGAATTTCCAACCTCTGTATTAAGAAATAAAGACTCAGCCTGGAAGGGGAGCCCCAGAGAATGTCCAAAACACTGCTCTACTCCTTCAGAAGTAATCTTGTATTTGGAGACAAACTGTCTAATGCAAGAATTATTCTCACCACAACTGAGAATCCAGAAGCACAATTCAGAATTAAGGGACTTTAAAAAAAAAAAAGAAGAAGAAGAAAAACATTTCTCTGAGCCCGAGACTGTTTTTTTGTTGTTATTGTTTTCATGCATTATGTAAAGCATCAAGATGCAAATGGGATTGATGTCATGATATCGCCAAGGACCTGATGTCATTTTGATGTATTTTCAATAGGGAATGCTGTGTATGCTCTCTTTTGGATCTTTAAAATCCCATTTCAATGTCTTGATTGATTAACTGATTAAGCACCATCACGTCAATGTCAAGTTCTTGTGAAGATATGGAAATATTCTCTCCAAAATGATCTGGTTTCAGCCTGGCCTTTTAGGTTTCTTTTTCTGCATCATAGATGTAACTGAATCAGTCCCCCTCACCACTGGCTACATTGTCCTCTTTTTCTTTAAAAACACAAATAAAAAACAGAATAACAGAATAAGAGTTGGAAGGGACCTTGTAGGTCTTCCAGGCCAACCCCCTGTTCAATCAGAAGACTCTATACCATTCCAGACAAGTGGCTGTCCACTCTCTTCTTATTTAAAAGTTTCTGGTGATGGAGCACCCATAACTTCTAAAGGTAAACTGTCCCATTGGATAATTGTTCTCACCGTTAGAAATTTCTCCTTAGTTCTAGGTTGCTTCTCTCCTTGATTAGTTTCCATCCATTGTTTCTTGTCCTACCTTCTGGTGCTTTGGAAAATAAGTTGACTCCCCTCTTCTTTGTGGCAGCCCCTCAATGAGGAATGAGGAAACATTATGTTAAATTCTTAAAACGTCCTTTTTCATACAGCTGTTATTCAGTAGTGCTCATTTGTCTCAGCCTTGCGATTAAAAAAAAATCAGCACCATTGTTTCCAGAAGACTAACATTCTTTGGCTGTTTTTACTTTACAATTGTCCATTAAAACAATTTGATTCTCTGTATTTGAGACACAGTAGCTAAAACATTAGATCAGGACTGAGGAAAATCTAAGCCCATTCTCAGTCATAGAAGCTGATTGAAAGAATTCAGTTACAGCCTTGTAAGAATGATAATGGACAGGGGAAAAACTGTAAAATATAGTTCTGTATATGCTACTTTAAAATTCTGGAGGAAACAAGAAATAGAAATCTAACAAATAAAGGAAATAAACTAAGTGATATTCAAAGTTTCCTGACCATAGGCAAAGGAGAGTCATTAAACATTTAGATGTTATAAACACCAACCTGCATCTTTTCTCAATTGTATCAAAACTCACTGATTTTGTTTTTTACATTAGTTACAAATAGCTGAAAGAAACTCAGTTACTCGAAAGAGTATTTTGAATCCAAAAACTAAAAGTAATTCCAAAGATGTCTAAACCACTCACCTTACAAATTGGGCTTCATCCCACTTGATAAAAAGCATCCACAAAAGAGACCTAAAACAAGATGGATCGATGACATCAGCAAGTATTGTGGGCAAAAGAAAGCTCAGGACCATATTGGTTGGAGACATGCGGAAGGTGCCTTCATCCTGCAGTGGATAGACAATGATGTGATGATGATGATGATGATGACTATTTAGGTATCCATTTATATACAATTCTGATGTGTCTCTCTTGCCTCGATTCCCTATAGGGCCACAATTGGAACTATTATTTCTGTTGCTCAGTGATGCTGTCATTTAGTGAGACATGCCCAATATCGCAACCTTTTTTTGTTGCAGTGAATCACCACAGTTGTTAATTGACTTATATGATTTAAGTGAATCTACCTTCCCTCATTGACTCTGCTTGTTAGAATCCTTGGGACAATTGCAAAGTGCAATCACATGACCTCTGAATGATGCAACCTTTCGTAAATACATGTCAGTTGCCAAGCACCCGAATGTAGAGCATGTGATCTTAGAGACACTACAATGCTCATAAATGCAAGAACCTAGGTTGTAAGTAGCTTTATCCAACCCTGTCTATAACTTCAAACAGTCATTAAACAAATGATCACAAGTCAAGGACTATTTGTATGTGTCAGGGTTCCTAGTAACACCTCCATCCAAATAAGACTCCGAGACAGGCATTTCCTCAAAGTTCCATTTTATTAGAGATTTCATATTGGCACCTCTGGGAAAACCCAAATCTGAAGTCTCCCGGGTTTCCCCCACCCAAAGAAAAGTCAAAGTCCCTTCCCCTGCATTCACATGTCCATCATTTGGTCCAATCAGATCACCATCCTAACTGGAGTTGCTTCCCAGTCATGCCTCTCCGGGTGGAAGCTGAACATCCTTGACTCCTAGTGAAAGATTGTTGTTATACTGTACATCTCAACCCCCCTCCCAGTTCCCACAGCAGGCCTATCCACCAAGTGTGGCAACTCTGAAGATCCAGGGGAAAAAAAGATGGCCTCCAGGTCTGGCAGTATGTTTCTTAGACTAAATACTTTGTGGATGTTTCCAAAAATAAAACCAGTCCTGTTACATGATTAGTTTGTTGCAACATCACTGGAGGAAGCTTTTTTTTTGGGGGGGGGGGGGTCTGATACATGGAAGAGATAGCATCACTCTATGAATGAATGAATGAATGAGGAAATAAATAAATAAATAATCCAAGCTCAGAATGAAAAACAAATTCTCTATGATACATCTGAGCAAAATTCCTCATATGTTGTTGCCCAAAGTAACTTATTCCCATGGCCACTTGCAGATGTATTTACTGTAGATATAGGTATTAGAAGTTAGATGGTGACACCACTACAGATATTAAATCAGATCCTTCAACACCCTTAGGGTAGTTTCTTTGGTGATTTGTTGGTAAATTTTCCTGCACTGTGCAGATAATAGATTCCAACAAAATACAATATTTTTGAAATAGATGGATTGCCAGAGAAGACAGTGTCACTAAAATCCCCGATGTTTCTACACAATTTTCCAATCAACAAAGTTAATAATTTTTACAAATCAAAACAAATAGAACATTGTGAAAATGAAGGAATTAAATCTATTATACTTGTTGGTCACTATTTTTTTCTTTTTCCATTCTTTGAAATCTGTTATATATGTCATTTCATCAGGCTCTCCAGTCACTCACATCTCCTGCCCAAAGTATATGAGTTTATTTACTGATTGTGCCAGTGGTGGGATTCAGCCGGTTCTCTCCGGATCGGGTGAACTGGTAGCAGTGACTGTGGGAGGCTCTGCCCACCCGCCCAGATGTAATGTACGAGGACTGTGCATGCACAGAAGGCCATGCACGCATTCACATTTGCGAACCAGTAGGGAAGGTAAGTGAATCCCACCTCTGGATTGGGCCTTACTAGAGGAAGAAGTTGGCCTTTATTTACTGCTTCTTATATTTTTCTTTCCTATTGTATGTGTAACATAAGGAATTCTTCCTCAGCATTCTTTCAACTTCATCAGTGACTAGACTTCCTCATGACTTCAGTCTGGCAAAGTCATCACCTCCATATTTTGTCATGAAAATTTGATGTTCTTTCTTGGCAACTAGGGGAGGGCCTAGAGGTCTCAGCATCTGGCACCCAAATATAACTAAATGTTTTAGTTATGGCCATGCAGTTGATTAGAAATGACAGGTGTGTCAATTATACAGCTATGGATATTAGATTTCTGAATGTGGAAGTCTATTAATAATAAAGGGCTTCTCTTGCATAAGAGAGCCATCGGCGGAAAGAAAGAAAAGCCAAGGAAGGTCACTGCGACATTCATAGGGATTAGAAATTGACATCTGTTCATATCCAGCATACTTGTCATGCTTTGATTAAATTAACACCCTTGCTTTTAAAAAGGACATACCCAGTTAAATACAAATTATTTGAGAGGATTTTTGTACGCCTTAGAATATCTTATTTTCTGGCCTTTAGGCCATGATAAAGATTTGTTCTTGTTACCTTTCAAATTCTAAACTACAGACATCTTTTCTTCCCATGAGGAGAATATGCCAAGGGCTATTGAAATATTACTGAATTGGATTTTTTTTAAATTAACCTAAACACCCATCATTGGTCCTTCTCTCAGAAAATGAGCCAGGTAAAGAATATTTTGCTTCTTGTTGAAGGTTCTTTTTTTTAAAATTGTTTTTATTAAACCATTTTCTTCATTTTACATTGCAATTTCCATCTTTGCACACTCCTGTACCGATATACATTCACCTTATATATGCTATTATGTATACAATCTGTAGTTGTTATTCTGAATGTTTTTTACTTTTTACATTGTATAACATCTTGCTATAATGCTATATATTCATCTCCTAATCCTTGCATCTACTATCTAACCAGTTACACCATACATTCCAAATCAATTAATATTCCGTTTCTCCTTTATCTTTTATTTCCATCGTCAGCCTATCCATCTCTGCGCAATCTAATATTTTCTTTATCACCATTTCTTCAGCTGGTATATAAGGTTCTTGTTGAATATTATTTGGTGCCAATCAGTTGAACATTCTTCATTTTCTCCTTCAACACTGACATACCCAAAGGAACCATTTTTTGCCTGCTATACAGATGCCTCTGCAGGTTATACAGATGCTTAAAGAACTTGGCCATGCCAATTCCCCATTGATACTGACTTGATCTGCCTATCAGGATTAAAATATAAGCCAGAACTTTCATTTTTCAACATCCCAAAGTTCTGGCAATTTTTGCCTTGATACATTTGCATATTAGCATTTATATTATATTTCTCTCATGCGGCTTTTAAAAATGAATGGATGAATTGTTTAATCTTTTATTTGCTAGATTTCCTTGAGGCAGGCAGAAGTGTGTATGGTGGGAACATACGGTTGTGAAAAAGGTTCAGTCGGGAGAAAGTGATCCGAAGCCTTGGCTGAATGCATACTAAAAATAAGGTCTCCGAGTTCCTCTCCAAAATTCTAAGTAAAACACTATATTACATAAATGTGAAATAGTTCAGATTCTACTTTTAGAATTTTACTTGCTGGCTGTAAGTGGTCCACCAAATACCGTGGTCCTAGGCCATGTAGGGCTTTGTAGGTCATCACCAGCACCTTGAATCTCACCCGGAGGGCAACTGGCAACCAATGCAAACCGCGCAGGAGAGGTGTAACATGGGAGTATCGGGATTCTCCCATCACAACCCGCGCGGCTGCATTTTGTACCAGCTGAAGCCTCCAAGTGGTCCTCAAGGGCAGCCCCATGTAGAGAGCGTTGCAGTAGTCAATCTGTGAGGTGACCAGCGCGTGAATAACTGTGCGTAGGGCATCTCGGTCCAAGTAGGGGCGCAACTGGCGCACCAGACGTATCTGGGCAAATGCCCCCCTGGTCACGGCCGTTATCTGGTCTTCCAAGCTCAGCCGTGAGTCCAGAAGGATGCCCAAGTTGCGCATCCTATCTACAGGGGGCAAAACTTCACCTCTATAGTCAGCGATAGCATCTCTCCACTGAACCGAGATGCCGGTACCCACAGCCACTCGGTCTTGGCCGGGTTGAGTTGCAATCTGTTTCTACCCATCCAGACCCGTACCGCTTCCAGTACAGTACCCATCCGGACCCGTACCGTACCTATTCCTAATCAGCTAATATTTACATTAAGAGAGTGGCTGTGCAAGTATCTACAGTAGTGGCCAAAATTGTGGAAACCTGTTGGGGAAAGTGTATTTTTGAGGTTTGATAGCTAATAACACCACTTTTTTGGGTGGCGGGGTGGGGGAATTTCAAGATAATCATATTCCACTGCTATATTCCATATTCCACAGAAGCCTTAGTGGCGTAGGAGGCTAATGCAGCATTTAACATCCAGCTGCCTGCAATTACTGTGAGTTCAATTCTCACCAGGCTCAAGGTTGTCTCAGCCTTCCATCCTTTCTAAGGTGGATAAAATGAGGACCCAGTTTGTGGGGGCAATAAGCTGACTTTGTATAAAATATACAAAAAGTATGAAGGCTATTGCTTAACGCATTGTAAGCCGCCCTGAGTCTCCGGAGAAGGGTGGCATATAAATAAAATTAAAAAAACAACAACAACAAAAAGAAAACTGCTGGAATGACCTGGGAATAGCCCAGACCTTAACCCAATTGAAAATTATGGAGCTGACTAAAGAAACTTGTTAGTCAGAAGCGACCCAGTAATAAAACCCAGTTAATAGAAGCGATCATTCAATCTTGGTTTCACATTATAACAGCTGCAGAACAAAAGATTTGGTTCACTCCATGGGAAGACGTTGTAAGACCATAATTCATGCTAAAGATTACCCAACTAAGTATTAACTGACATCATGATAATTTTTGTATTTTGCATTTTTTTCTATGGTGATAATTTTTGTGTATCTCATTTTTTCTACGTGTTTCACTTTTCTTCTTTATACTGTAACTGCTATTCTAATAGCAAATCCTTCATAAAAGTTATTGCGTTACATTCTTGATTAAATTATCTTTCCACTGATATATAATTTTATGGTACTATTCCCAAAAAAAGGAGGTGTTATTAGCTAGTTTTAGAAAATACACTTTTCCCAAAAGGTTTCCACAATTTTGGCCACTACTGTATACATCCATGGTAGACAAGAAAAATGTAAGCACAGTTTCAACACTGCAGTGATTTAAAAGCACATCTTTGTGTGTGTTTAGCATCTGTCTTTCTAATGGGTTGTTTTAATTGGTTCTGAGTTGACTTCTGCTTGGTATTAAATTTGCTTTGGGATGATTGTAAATCTGTTTGGGAATACCAATGATAAGAAGTGGTATAAAAATACTATTGATGCGTAATGCATAATCATGAAATAAGAAGCAGTATAAAAATACTATTAATGCATAATACATAAGCAATTTCAAGTGCAATTCACACATCTTTTGATGCACATTTACATATTTACTAATTGATACCCAGAGTAATTGTGAATGATCATGATCTATCATTCACAAATGTGAAAATGTAGAGCTCCTAGGAAAAATTGTGAAATTAACAAAGAGAAGAAAAAAAAATTGTGCCATTACTTACTAACCCTCTAAATGTCCCTTCACGGAACAGCTTGAGAAACCATATAAAACTAATTAAATGATTTTTGTTAATAAAATATGCAGAATGCACTTTAACATAGGAAGCTTACTAAACTCTCTCACTGGATTCAAATGTAATTAATCCCAGCTGTCTTTTCTGTAGGATTATTTTAGCATTGGGGATTGGGGAAACCTTTAATACTGTGTCAGTGACATTTTTACGATTTACTTTCAAAAAAAATTAAACACAATGATATCCCTTTTTAAAAAAAAATTAAAAAAAGATAAATTCATATTCCTAACTTCTGTTATGTCTGCTCACTCATTTCTGTCATTTCCAACAAGCAATTGAAAGTGTCTTTTGGAGTCACTCAACTATCATTGGGTGGAATATCAGTCATACGAATTGGCTTAGTATCATTTTAGTGACAGGTTATGTTATGAAGCCACTGGGTGAGATCATCCGTGGCTTTGGGGTGGATTTCCATCAGTACGCTGATGATACTCAGCTGTACATTTCCACCCTGGGCCACCCCAATGATGGCCTTGAAGTGATGACCCAGTGCCTGGAGGCCATACGGATCTGGATGGGGAGAAACAAGCTCAGACTCAACCCCTCCAAGACCGAGTGGCTGTGGTTTCCGGTGTCCCATCATAGTCAGTTGGTTCCATCACTGACTATAGAGGGTGAGATCTTGGCCCCCTCAGAGAGGGTTCAAAACTTGGGTGTCCTCCTGGACTTACAGCTGTCTTTAGAAGACCATCTGATGGCTGTGGCCAGGGGGGCTTTTTATCAGGTTCGCCTGATCCACCAGTTGCGTCCCTTTCTGGACTGGGATGCCTTGCGCACGGTCACTCACGCCATCATCACTTCCCGTCTGGACTACTGTAATGCTCTCTACATGGGGCTCCCCTTGAAGAGCATCCGGAGGCTCCAGCTGGTCCAGAATGCGGCCGCACGGGTGATTATGGGGGCGACTTGATGTTCCCATGTAACACTGTTCCTGCGCGAGCTGCACTGGCTCCCAGTGGTCTTTCGGGTGTGATTCAAGGTGTTGGTCACCACCTTTAAAGCACTCCATGGCAGAGGACCTGGGTACTTACGAGACCACCTTCTGCCTCCGATAGCCTCCCATCGACCAGTATGCTCCCACAGAGAGGGTCTCCTCAGGGTGCTGTCGGTTAGACAGTGTCAACTGGCGACCCCCAGGGGGAGAGCCTTTTCTGTGGGGGCACCTGCCCTCTGGAACAAGCTGCCCCTGGAGATTCGCCGGATTCCCAACCTTCATACCTTTCGCCACGCCCTTAAAACACTATTATTCCATCAAGCAGGGCTGGCCTAAAATATTATTTTAATGAATTATTTTATTTTAGATTATTGGCCAAACTATTTAATAATTTTAAATTGTTTTTAACTTTTACATTGTTGGTTTTTTATCTTGGCTGTACAGCTCCCTGAATCCTTCAGGAGAAGGGCAGAATAATAATAATAATAATAATAATAATAATAATAATAATAATAATAATAATAATAATAATAATAATAATAGTAATAATAATAAATGATGACGATGATGATGATGATGATGATGAAGATGTATAGGTAATTAGCATGAGAACGACCCTTATTTCTTCTCTAGTTCTTTTGATCCTTCTTGTTTATTTATGTGGTATTTGTGTAACATTCTGTTTATTTATTCTAACTGTCATCTGATTCTCAGACATTTTAAACAGTATCTCTCATCTGCCCCTTAAAGACCGATCTGGTGGTCAGGGATATTGGAAGTTAAAAAGCATCAGATTTTTTTTAAATATTATCTACTCTGAAATTCAGGATAGGAACTCAAGGGCAAACCAAAAGCTGTAAGAAGTAAAGACCTGTAAATTTTTCTCTCTCTCCCGAGTCCCAAAAGAGAGAGAAATAGCTCAGACAGAATTGACTCATACAGTTGGCAGGAAATGCAAATATTTGGCTTGGTAAGATGCTGGTTAAATAAATACAAAAAAACCCAAAGCCCTGCTCTTAGTCGGATATCATTTTAAGAAAGGCCAGCAGTGGAACACACGAAGGCATAAAAAAATAGAGAGAGGTCCTGGAAGGGTTACACCTTCCCTGATTTGCTCTCCCTCTCTTTAAATTGCTACCACCAAATTGGCTGTGCTTGCATAACTTTACTAGGATACTCAACCCAACAGATAAAAATGCAGGTTGCACAGAATGAAATTCTTGCATGCCAGAGGGAGTCTAGCTGGCATAATTATTTGGAAAAATAATCCAAGTATGACAAAAAAGCAAGATGCTTTTTAATAGCTCTAGGTGCAACCATTCCAATAGGAACATAAAACAATATATATATATATATATATATATATATATATATATATATATATATA
>WNWU01000003.1:16513722-16547778 GCA_012654045.1 Ptyas mucosa
TATATATATATATATATATATATATATATATATATATATATATATATTTATTAGAGGACCCCAAAGAAGATCTTTCTATACTAAGATTGAGCAAACATCCCCTTAGTTCTTCAAATTTCTAGTGCCAATTGCTGCACCTTGCTAAAATAAAAATGTGGCAAAATGATATCTGCATAATGTAATATTGCTACAGCAATCTCTTACCAAAGAAGAAAATGAAACCCATGTTGCTGTTTTCTTTAAATCAGAAGAAAGTGAGTGTGGGGAACCAGACCTGAGATTCTCCCCTCTACCCCAACTTGGCTGCCCTTTTGCTTAATTTAAAGAGAAACCTCTTTGAGCCCCCTAAAAAGAAAGAAAGAAAGAAAGAAAAAGAAAAACAACTGAACTTGAACTAGTGATTCCCAAACAGTCTATAAGAATCCTTCACTGAATTGGGCACAGAGTATAGGCCCCAGGATATTGCTGAATCTTGCAGGAACTGACCTAATCCCACTCCCCATTCCCTTGAAAAATTGCTTCCTAAATCTTGGAAGCACAGCTTTCCTGGTCCCTGAAGTAGCCCAATTGAGTTGGATTTCATAGCCTAGAACAGCCAGCTAGCTGTTGATCAGACAAAGGAGTGGTATAAAAATATGTATCTATTGAATTGGTCCATGCAGTTAGATAACACTGGCAAAAAGCTATTCAAAGGAACCTCTTATCTGACTTCCCTTCTAATCCTCAAATGATTCATTTAACACAGATTGTTAAGGCTTAGAACTCTGTGCAGAAACAGCCCAGTGTTGAAAAGAAAAGGTGATTCTATTGGATTTATTATAGCTAGCTTATTCTTCTGGGTAGCTATAATAAAATATAGTAATAATTTATAATTAATAACCAATATAATTTATTAACTATTATTTGAGACCCAGACTTGTAAAGCGATGAAATGAGGAACAATTCATATGCTGTGGAAAATCATTCACTTATTCAATAATGTATAACATTAAGATATAGGAAAAAGGCATTGTGGGAGGCCACAGTTCATAATACAGACAAGCTCAAATTTGAAACTCTAGAGAGATTTTTCCAGTCAATGTGGATATTATAATCAGCAGCCAGTATCGATTTACAATCCATTAAATTTGTACAAGACATCTTTGATTACCTGATTTGTTGACTTCTGGGGAGATGAATGAGAAAGTTTAAATGTAAAAAGAATATTCATGCCTGAATCCCCCAAATTCCATTGGTAGTTACTCTTATCTCTATTACAATTCTGATTGTATGATTTCCTTCTTGTATTATGAAACTCAGCACTGCAAACTATCACAAAAGCAGTGTATGTGAATTTCTGTTGTACATTCATTTCTTTATAATAAATAAATACATTTTAAAAATCTACTATTCCAATAATTTTCATGGCTTCTTGTACAAACTCATAAAAACAAAAGTCATTGTCTCAATTCCATTTTTTTAAAAAAATGTTGATTATTTTCACAATCTTGAGTGATGTTTGCAGACATTTTGATGTTAGGCATTACTTATATGTCCAAAATCAGAACTGAATTATGAAATGCTTGTGTTTCTTTATCTTCAATATTCTGCTAGCCTAGCAGTTCGAAAACAGATGACCACAAGTACGGGTGGTACCATTTTGATTGGAAACTTTGTGGA
Organism: Ptyas mucosa; assembly: GCA_012654045.1. Taxonomy (NCBI): domain Eukaryota; kingdom Metazoa; phylum Chordata; class Lepidosauria; order Squamata; family Colubridae; genus Ptyas; species Ptyas mucosa. Next base: position 16,515,382 of record WNWU01000003.1, read on the forward strand.
GACATGAAAGGAGCCCCCAAATGGGCATCCCCGGGCAACAGTGATGTCACTGGCAAATCCTTTCCCTATGGAAGCACTTTGTTGCTTTCTACACCCACCGACACACACACACACACACACACACAATAACACAGTTATATATTTAATTGGGTTTTTCTTGAATAGCAATATCCTGTTTTCTAATGAATTGCAGGAGCATGTTTGAAGAGTGTTGGTTAGGGCTAGGAAAGAAAGCAAATTAATTAAAACACAAGTTCTCATCACACTAAGACATTCATTAGAGAAACATGCATGGCATACATAACCCTCAGGCTTAAGTCCAAACACAGTGAAATCCATTTGAGCCTAGCTCTTTTATTTGTTTTCATTTGACAGAACCTTGCCAAACTAAAGCTATAACCTAATACAGTAGATATACCCTGGGAGATTTTAGAGTATGGCTACCCTGAACTGCTCTCACCACCCCTATCAAGTTCACTATGTAGTCTCTTATTTTGAGCAGGGGTAGGTTCTACTTACCTTTACTACTGCTTCGTATCACACCCATGCACACGCTCTTCTAGGCATGCACAGAAGCTTCTGTGAATGCACAGAACACCTATGATGACATCCGGGTCAGTGGGTGGAGCCTCCTGCCGGTTTTACTACCAGTTCTTGTGAACCGGTCTGAACCAGGGGCAACCTACCACTGATTTTGAGCCTCTCTGGAATCTGTTGCCCCCTCCCTGGGAAGCCACAGTGTAATTGTTGAGATTCCCCCCTATTCCTTCTCCAGCTCCACCTTTCACCACAATAACAGTATTCAAACTGATTTTGTAAGTGCTAGATTTAATATTCCAAAAGATTCTGTGTTTGTGTCTATACACCCCAAATACACACCCCCAGCTGCATATTTTTAAATAAACTTTCATATGTTCAGAATGCATTCCTTAGGTTCCTCTTAAAAATGTGTACCTACTTTCTTGCTCACAAGAAAGTGATTGCCTATTACTGAAGTTAGAGGAGAACTTGCTGATGAATAGCCACTAAATCTAATGTACAGTAGAAAATGGCCAGGCTCTCTGAGGTATGTGCTAATCCAAACCAATAGCACCCTCTCAAACTAAGCTGACAGCCATTATGAGCTATTATTAGTAGTAGGTCAATGTAATGACATGCCAGTTCTAAGACAGAGGAGAAAATAAGCAGACAGCAACTCCAAATGTGCTATAATCATCAGAGGTGCAAACATTTTTTAAAAAGAAAAGCAAATGTGGCCAGGATTGCAAAAACATTTTTTTCATGGTCCATGTGGTACCACTTTGTCAAGAAAAACTTGACATTAACTTCCCTTGCTAAAAGACATAGTTACAGGGAAAGGTATTGGAAACCATAAAAAAAGACTTGAAGTTACATTTGTTTAGTTCAGTGAAATATTTCAGACACACAAAAAAGAGCAGAGAAGTTAGAAAAGAAGCATAAAACACAAAAATGTTTAGCTTATGCCCAATTAGGACCATGCTTGAATCATTGTGTTGAAAGGAATAAAGAAGCTCAATTGGTAAATGAAAATCATATGCATCCCATTAGAGATAGGATAGTTGTGTTGGCTGATTGTAGACATGGAGGAATAGCCTTCACATTTGGTGCCGCTGACTTTCTCCAGACCCTTTGGCTCAAGGATCCATTTTGATTCTGTGCAAAAATCATCGTCTGAAGGCTTCTAGAACCTTGCTGATTGATTAAAGAAACTGATGTGCTTCACTCACTGATTAAGTTCTTTTTGGAGAACTGTGATACATGCAAATACTTAGCAGACTGCTAAAACATATCCCTGCCAGAAAACCTGTGAGGATTACTGTAAATTGGCCGACTGAGAGCTCTGATAGAGAAAATAGGTCAGACAAAAAAAGTGTTTTCATCTTCAAAACAGATCAGCTGCAGGAATGCCATCTGAGGACTCCACATGACAAAACATTTTTTGCTTTTGTATGCCTGTAATTCACCGTCCCCTGCAGGGTGACATTTTTGTGTCTTCTAGTTCTGTATTCATTAGGAATCCAGGAATTTCCTTGGGGTTTCCTTTTTCTTCCCATCATAAAAACAACTTCAGTGCCATTGATTTTTAAAACATTTATTTTGAACTTCATATCATTGCTTGAATTTGCTATCAGTTCTGGTGTCCCTTGGGCCATACCTTGGCCTAGCTCTGATGTTGTGCAATTTTCCAAACTCAACCAACCTTCTTTTAATGCTTGTGGATAGCTGTGTATAACATTTGAGTGGTATACCACTGTTTTTATATTGTGACTCCAGGCAACTACTTCTATAGCAGGGGCGTCAAACTTACATCATGTTGCCGTCACATGATGTATTGTGACGTTTTTCTCCTTCACAGACCTGGGGTGGGTATGGCATGTACATGATGCATCCAGCCCGCAAGCTGCCAGTTTGACACCCCTGATCTACACTATGAGCTGGTTTGATAGTATTGATTGTCTATTTGTCAGTGCTTAATTAAAAATCTTGGTGGGAGGAACACAAATACCAGGCCACAGTGAAACCTGGCCTAGGAGCTAGATTTCTCTCCAGTAGTAGCTCTGTTTCTCAGGCTATGCTTGAGTCTTCTGTATGGAAAATAGGAGGAGAAAGGTACAGCATGTTGGCTGTGTTTGCCACCTTGAGTTATTTGTAAAAACAATAAAGGTGATCTATGAAAGAAATTGAAAAAAAAATCCAGAAGTAAACTGTATAAACAAGAAGAGCTAGTAGAAATTTGGCAATAATGTTCAATGAGGGAATTGGATAACCTTAAAAAATCCCACCACCTCCCCAAGTGAACTAAAATTATATAGACATACAAACATACATGAAATCCCTTCTCACTCTTATGGGTAGTCTGTGTCATCCTTAATCTCAGGTCCTTTACCAGAGGCCTGGGAGTTTTAGAGGTCTTAACCATTCCAAACACTGCATTCTTTTGGATATAGAACTCTGATGCTATTTCTGGGAACTTCTATTCTTCCAGTTTAGGAGTCAAGCTCTGAAAGCTGCTATCACCACTGGGACTACTTTGGCCTTTACATTACATAGCATCTCTAATTCTGCCTCCAGGCCCGCTACTTCTCCAGCTTCTCATACTATTTCTTCTTAAAGTTGCTGCCACTTGGGTACCACTACATCTATCATCCCTGCTGTCTTCTGGTACTTTCTATTACAGTGATGTCTGGTTGATTGGTCACTACCTGCATGTCTATCCTTATGTAAAACTTTATTTGGTAATAATGATAAAGTGAATTCAAATTTAAATCCATATACTCAAAACATGTATGACTGGATGTACTTTTGAACTTATGTACTTATACCTTGTATAAGATTATGGTAATAATTAATCAGAGAAGCTAAAAAAATGTAAATGTCTTGATACAATCTGCAATAATAATGATATTATATATTTGAGAACGCCAATTAAAGCCAAATAACCTTTTGTTTTTTTTAATATAATCCTACTCAGTTTATTGAGTTCTTTTGCAAACGAACTGCAATAAAATTGGGGGTTTTCTTAAAGTTTGCAAAAGTCACTAAACACCATAATATAAACTTCTCCTTTCTATTCCCACATACTAATTTGAAAATTGAATGACCAGAGTTCAAATTTTATATTTGTTATCATGCAGTTATCATTCTGTGCAAATAAAATACTGAATTAGAGTTTGAGAAGAAAGTTTTTTAATACTTCATACTTGTGAATACAAAAAAACTCCCCCCGAATAATGGACATTCCAAGGTACCACTAGATTCATTTATTTATTTACTTATTTCAAGTATGTTTTTTTAAGTGCTTGAGAAATAGGTCTATTAATATGGTTTAGATCTGCTTTACTTGTCCTTTTTTAAAATTTTAATTTGGATTAATGCTACATAGAGGAATCTAGAGAAACACCTTGAAATTTCTTCCAATATTTGGGGCAAATTAAGCCTTTTTAGCCTAATTTCGATAAATTTCAGTTAAAAGGGCACATTCTCTTGATATTGGGATTATAATACAGCAAATACCTACAAAACCTTTTGATTTAAAATTTGCATTGATGGATTTTATTGCATCTTGTTATACTGAATTATTGTATTTGTTACAATTTTCATTTTATTGGAAAACATTTCATTTTATTGAAAAAAAACCAAAACCCAGCCATCTCAATTTTTAAGCAAGACGGCAATCTTGCCTGCAGAAACTTAAAATAAAACAGCGGTGGCAGTTTTTGAAAACCCTTGTTCCAAGAATACTTTTAAAGAACTACATAGCATAGATCACGAGCAAGGAATCTTATTTTAGCAGGAATCCACTTTGATTCAATACAAGAGCCAATCTTAGCACGCAGATAGAAAATGAGACTGCAGAAAACCAGGATCAAAATCCCATCCAGCCACAATATTTCTTTGCTTGACTGCTCTCAAGCTAACCTGCCTTACTGTGACAGCAATTTCTAAATTCAAATTGGAAACTCTATGTGGGTAGACTTGTGACTCCTTTGAAAAAGGGAAAAATTAGGTAATTGCTGCCTGCATCCAACATGTATGAATAAGTCAAAGAAAAATGTACACAAAGCCTTTATGTGCATATTTTGTCAATTTGATACATTTGATTCCATCACATTGTAAATGAAAAGATTTGTTGCCCTATGGCAGGGGTGTCAAACTCATGTTGTCATGGCTGCATCACATGACATATTGGGACATTTTTCCCCTTCGCTAAACCGGGCATTGCCCACGGGCCAGAAGTTTGACAGCCCTGCCCTATGGTCACCAACATCCTGAAGGCTGGGGCAACATCCTGAGACTAAGTCACACCTTTCCTATTAAATGATTGTCATCCACAAAAAAATTATTAGATTTGTTTGTATGAAAGGTGCAACCAAAGCTTTTCTAACTTATTACACCCAGCAACAGTTAAAGGCAGTTTGTGTAATGATTTCACAATATGTGACTTGCTGGATCATCACGGTCTCCTGGATGAATTTCACAAGCGCAGCTGGGACTTTCCTGCTGTTGGTGAAGGAGCAGCTTGTGCTTGTGGGTTTTTAAATAATAGCTATAATTGGACCCAATTGAGCACAGACTTTCCCTGGATCATGGCCAAGTACAGTTGTCAGGGAAACCAGCCTGTTAGTGATTTGTGCTACTTCACCTGTATGCTAATGAAATACCTAAGCAGGCAGAATGATTTATTCTCTTTCAAGATTGCTTAGCCCCATGCAAAGGTATATTACATTGCACTTGAATTGCAGGACCTGGACATGGCTTTAGTAGGATGGGAAAATCATTATCTTGGGGTTTTTTTTTTTCTGAATTATCTCAAGTTCCTGGAGGTAGGACAAATCTAGAGCAGGACAAACTTAACAATCTGATACAAGGAGATATTAAAAACAGTATCTAGTATAGCAGTCAATACACAGCACAGCTGCCAACAGAACTTTTCCTGCAAGGAGGAATAGAAATATAGTTGCAACATGTTGAATGAGATTTGATCACTGGTGATGGGTCAGGAAAACATTGACTTGTGCCACGTATCATACCACTTGTTTCACTGCAGCCTCAGGCTGATATTAGCCAGTATCACTTTCCTTCCATCATTGCCTGCTGAGTTCCCTTATCATTCCATCCTCTTAAGCTGGCAGGCTGAGAAAGGTGGCATATCTCATTTAGAATCATAGGGCTGGAAGAGACCTAGGCAGGAGTCCACAAAACATCTCAGACAAATGGCTGTCCAAATGTTTCTTGAAAACCTTCAGCAACAGAGCATCCACAATTCTGTGAAGCAAGTTGTTCCATTGATTAATCATTCTATCAGGAAATCTCTTCTTATTTCCAGGTTGAAACTCCCTCTGAGCTTCCACCCATTGCTTCTTGTCCTGACCTCAGATAATATGGAGAATAAATTAATGTCACCTTCCCTATGATAGCCCTTCAAAAATTGAAAGACTGCTGTCATATCTCCCCTGAACCTTCTCTTAATTAGGCTAAATACAACAAGTTCCCTTAGCCGTGAATTGTATGATTTAGCCTAGAGGTCTCTTATCATCTTTGTTGCTTTTCTCTACACTGTTTCTAGGGCCTCAGGATTTTTTAAAAAATCATGGTGACTAGAACTGGATCCAATATTCCAAGTGTGGTCTCACAGTGCCATATGAAGCAGTACTATCACTTCTTGTGTTCTTGCTATCACTCTGTTGATGCAGCTTAGAACTGTGTTGGCTTTTTTGGCAGTGGTCACATACTACATCATAATTAAATGGTGGTCCACCAGGAGACCCAGACCCTTCTTACAGTTAACTACTGTTGGATAAAACCGCTAAGGTTGTGGCTGGTTGTATTAAAGAAATGGAGATCTAAGAAAGTGAATTTATTTATTTATTTATTTATTTATTTATTTATTTATTTATGATTTCTATACCGCCCTTCTCCCTGGGGACTCAGGGCGGTGTACAGCCAAGTAAAAAACACACAATATAAACATTAAGAACAGTTTAAAAAGAATATCTCGATTGGCCCAAATTTAAAAAGAACACCCCAATTTAAAATCATTTAAAAGGCTTTGCTTAGGCCAGCCCGGCTTGTTGGAAAAGAAACGTTTTAAGGGCACGGCGGAAGGCACGGAGGTCATGGATTCTCCTTATCTCTGGGGGCAACTGATTCCAGAGGGTAGGGGCCCCCACAGAGAAGGCCCTCCCCCTGGGGGTCACCAGCCTGCATTGCTTGGCTGATGGCACCCCGAGGAGGCCCTCTCTGTGGGAGCGCACGGGTCGATGGGAGGTCGTCAGTGGCAGAAGGCGGTCTCGAAGATAACTAGGTCCTATGCCATGGAGCGCTTTAAAGGTGGTAACCAACACCTTGAAGCGCACCCGGAAGACCACTGGGAGCCAGTGCAGCTCGCGCACGAGCGGTGTTATGCGGGAGCGCCATGCAGCTCCCGTAATTACCTGCGCGGCCGCATTCTGGACCAGTTGGAGCCTCCGGGTGCTCCTCAAGGGGAGCCCCATGTAGAGAGCATTACAGTAGTCCAGGCGAGAGGTGACGAGGTCATGAGTGACTGTGCACACAGAATCCCGATCAAGAAAGGGGCGCAACTGGCGAATCAGGCGAACCTGATGAAAGGTCCCCTTGGCTACAGCTGTCAGATGTTCCTCTAAGGACAGCTGCATATCCAGGAGGACTCCCAGATTGCGCGCCCTCTCCACGGGGGCCAAAGACTCGACCCCGAGAGTCAGCGATGGAGTCAGCTGACTATATCGGGATGCCGGGAACCACAGCCACTCAGCCTTGGAAGGATTGAGCCTGAGCTTGTTCCTCCCCATCCAGATCCGTACAGCCTCCAGGCACTGGGACATCACTTCAAGGGCATCATTGGGGTGGTTTGGGGTGGAGATGTACAGCTGGGTGTCATCAGTGTACTGATGGTATCTCACCCCAAAACCACGGATGATCTTGCCCAGCGGCTTCACATAAATGTTGAACAGAAGGGGCGAGAGGACCGACCCTTGTGGCACTCCACAGATGAGAGGCCTCGAGGTCGACCTCCGCCCCCCTGTCAACACAAACTGCGACCGGTCGGAGAGAAAGGAGGAGAACCACCGTAAAACGGTGCCCCCCATCCCCAACTCTTCCAACCGGTGCAGCATGATACCATGGTCGATGATCTCAGACCTAAGAAAACAAAGCCAGGTTAGCATTGTCATCTGAACAGAGTTCCAATGTTAGCAGAGAGCCAGGTGGTAGGATTGATTGGTTGGCTGGGTACTGTATTAACTTCAAAGAGCTTTTCACACAGCCAATCCTTCAACATTCTCCATATATGTAAGAGAAGATTGAAATCTGTATTTTTGAAAGGACAATGGAGAAGCTATTGAATTTGCATTACTGTCTGACTTTTCTTTGAAGCTGCTTTGAAGCTGCTAATTTGTCTGAAGCTTTGCCTAACTTTATCAGTGATTTACTAACATTGTTTGAAAATGAGCTTAAAAAAGTCAATTTATGCCAGAATATTTCAGCACAATCTGTTGCATGAGAGTGGCCTTCCTTTTCAAACCTTTGTGCCACTGATTTTAAAGGGTCATCTTTAAAAGCTTTCATTGTTTTGACGTTTCTGTGTAGGTTACAAAATGAGGTTTGTTGCTTGTTGTTTTGAATTTCATTGTTAGCCACCTAAAGCATATTTTAAGTCTGTTCTGTTCAGAAGTTTATTGTTGCCACCATGAGCCTTAGGTAAAGATTTTGTTAGACTTTGTTTTGTCATGTGTATTCCAGTTAATATGATTGTACCTGATGTAAAATTCATTCCTGTTATGGCTTGTAGTGTTTTCAGCTGCCAACAAGAGACCTGTGCTGAGTTGAGATAATAATACTTATAACTCTCTTTCTTGTCACTGCAGGTATGCTGTCCCATCCTTTCTCTTCCATGATAAGTGAGTTTGTATAGAATGCTGAGCTACAGCAAGATGTTTTCATGACTTAATAGCAGGATTTAGCATTAACTCTCTCTTTTTTTGCATTTATTTTCCATATGTGATTCTGGGATTCCTATCATATAAACCAATGGCTTCCTAGCAGGAGATTGATTCAAGGGAGAAGCAAAATACATTTGTCTTAATGATGAGCTGAACACAGCAATTTATCTTCACAATTCTCCTGGTTTCCAATAATAAGTAAATTCTATCTTACTTTAATTTTGTTTGGAAACGCTGATTCTGTGGCATAGCTGATACAATTCTGTAGGTGAATTATTTCCCTACAAGAAGAAACACAATGCATATTCCTTTATTTGAAAAAGCTTTCTTGTAATTGTAAAGTGGTGCAATTGTGCAATCTTTGGTCTCTCAACTTTTGCTATAGCTCTTATACAAAGGAGTAGAGAAAGCATTTGGTGGATTTGGCTTTTCTGTGTAACCTTAAAAAAAATAAAAAAATATCCAAATCAATGTCTTCTTACAGTTTCTTCTTCTGACAGTTATTTGGAACCTGTACTGGCCAAGCAGGTGGTCAAAGCTACAAAAATCACCTCATCAATTCAATTATGTTGTCTCTTCACGTTGACAAGGGAAGGTTTTCATCAGATTGAAACCAGGCCAACTCACAGAAATCCAATAGAGAAATTATTCCATCATTTCTTCAGGATAATCTTCTGCAATGTTTTAAATTGTGTTGAGGAGAATATCTTGTTTCATAATTGTACCAGTTGAGTTTTTCATCATCTTCAGATTCTACTACATTCTAGGTTTATATTATGTTAATAGAAGTATCAAAATTAGGCAAATTCAGAAATCGTAAATAAATAATACCTTCTTCTCTATTGATGAAAACAATGCTTACAATTAACTAGGGAGAATGACTAAGATTGTAATATTACAGTTGGATCTCTCTCTCTCTCTCTCTCTCTCTCCCTCCCTCCCTCCCTCCCTCCCTCCCTCCCTCCCTCCCCCAATTCCTTCATTTTGGAAAATCAATTAAAAAGTTTTCTCCTTCAGAAAATAATATGATACAATTTGTTGGGATTAATACACAGGTTGAAACTTAAACATCATTATATTGCATGTGATATATTTCTAAATCAGTGTTAATCGTCAGTCTAACTCATACAAATCAAATTAATAATAATAATAATAAAAAAAATTGTCACCAAAGTGAATTTATTTCCTAGGCTACTAGGAAAATATTTGAAATTATGTAGTCTGGGAATTTTAGTTTAGAAGAACCGTATGCAGCCATAATAGCCTATCTTCTCTCCCCCCCAAAAAAAGACCCTATGTAGAAAACAAAAACAGATTTTAATAAAATATTATTTTTCACAATCTTTTCAGGATCTATTTTTGTATATATCTAATACCCTTCCCTCACATCACATCTTTCTGTCTTTCTCCCCTTTCTACTTGGTTAACAATGCTACCTACAGAATAATTATTTTGCCCATTTCAGTACTCCAGTCTGTCATAGTTCTTTCATTTTTGATGCCCGATACCTCTTGAAATCATTGAATTAAAATGTGCAATTGAAATGTTAGGTCTTTCTGACTTTTGCTTAACAGCAGGCTCCTGTTAAGACTCTTTTCTCCTTCTAGACATAGGGAGTGTAGAAGGGTGAAAAAAAGAATCAGTGAGAAAAATGTAGTCATCCATGTTTTGGTAGCTAACTTATATTATGTAATATAGAGCCTTGGATAATACAGTGGTCTAAAGCCCTGTTATTAACATCAGCTGCCTGCAATTATTGCAGGTTCGAATCTCACCAAGGCTCAAGGTTGACTCAGCCTTCCATCCTTTCTAAGGTAGGTAAATTGAGGACCCAGTTAGTGGGGGCAATAAGCTGACTTTGTATAAATATACAAAAGTATGAAGGCTATTGCTTAGCGCATTGTAAGCCGCCCCGAGTCTCCGGAGAAGGGCGGCATATAAATCAAATTAAAAAAAATAATAATATGCTTTATAATAGGTATCCAAATTGTCATGTACTTTTTCATTGTTCACTTAGCTGTAGGATTCTTTTTAAGCTGTGCCAGAGTTTTGTCAATGATCCCAAATATCTATGGAATTTATGTCTTTAGTGAAATGCAACCAGTGTATAATAACTATTTTTTTATCACTCTTCTTTTTCATTTATTATTTTGATGCTGCCTGATTCCTTAATGGATATGGGTATCTTAAAATTAAAAAAAAAATTAAAAAAGAATTTACAGCCAATCAGAAGATCTTTCTGCAGGGACAACTTGTTAGAAGAGCCTAAGTACCTCTTGTATATCACAGCTGCTATAGTGCATTTCAAAGAATATTCTTATAATGTCTTTACTCACTGTATTATACTACTTTTCTTTCTTCTTATCCTGCACCCTTAATAGCTATAATTTTCTCTTATGGGAGGACTCCCCCATATAAGGTATTTGCTCTTCATCATTCTGAATGCAAAAGACCAGCAACTCACTGTAATCTTGTTATGTTGAAATAATAAAACAATCACTGGATTCTCTCCAGTTGTTGGCATATCTGAAGTGAGTTTTTCACTGCAGTGGTCAGGGATAAAAACAAATAAGAATATTGCAGTCTTATATGTTAGAAGTAGGTTGAGTAAGGCTGCAATTGCAGGAATAAAAAGCAATCTGCCTTTCAAAATTTAAAATGTGCAATGTAGCCATGCACATATATGCTGGCATTTGTAAATCACTCAGAGAGTGCTGTAAAGCATTATGGAGCAGCATATAAGTCTAAGTGCAATTGCTATGCTTTCTGTCCAGAAATAGATGAGAAGATTCAAATTCTGCATTATTTATATATATATATATATTTACAAATAGTGGAACAATGCAATAAGATATTGCATTCTATTTCCATATTGTCTCAAACTTTTCCCCCAAATTTTCAGTTGTGAAATTGTTATTGATCTGGTTGCATTTATTCCCATGTGCCATTTCATTCATATTTCCAAGTATTGTATCATATTGTACACTTTTCCTATCTGTAATTTCCATCTGCCTTATAGTGTTTCCTTTTATATTACTCAGCATACACATTGATAGAATGCTACAAAAATCAATCCTGATATAGGGTAAGCATGAATATAGAAGCATTTCATGATGATGACTTCTATGTGCAGCATTTGCATACTGAAAGAAAAGGATTCCCAAGAACCTCAAACTCATCAGTGGAATAACTATACAATACAGTACTTTCATTTTTAAAATTGTTTGCCTCATAATACATACTTGATCCTAATATTTTCTACCTTTCTTGCATGTCTAGCAAAGAAAAAAATGTACTGTCAGTTTGATTACATTTCCAAAAAAAATATTTGAAATTCTCTTACACATTTTTGACAATTTATCCAGAATCATGTACTGTACTAATAATACATCACTTTACAAAATTCTCTTTAAGATTATAATTCAATATCATTTTTCAATCCTTTCTTTCACATGTTTTGCCATTGGCCCAACTCTATAATATATCCAAAATTGTTTTGCCCATTTTATCATGCAATCTTTAAACTTGTTCATCCAATAAGATTTGTACATATATTATCATCGTTTGTGCAGAGTTCTACATCATATTCAATCTTACCCTTACCCTTATCCTTTTCAAATTCATAATTCTTATTTAACTAATCTTTCCATTAGCTGAGCATAATGGACATGACAGAGTTACATACTAATCACTAGATGAGCTTCAAGGAGAAAAGAACCACTGAATATATGTAAGCTCCTTAGGGTTCTGATATTCAGCCACCATTTCTTTAAATTCAGGAAGAAAATGCCTTTCCTCATTTATGGATTCAGGAAGCATCCATAGTGATTTAAGTGCTTGTTACTTAAAAAAAAATCTTGAATTAATTTCATAGTCTAGAATCAGACAGTAAGTGAGCATTTTTCCTTATAATTAACTTGCTTGTTTTTATCAAGGCTATCTGAAAAATAGCCTGGCATACTAGAAAGAGAATTAGATTGCTAGGCATATACTGATTCTTTTCAGTTGTTTTATCCATAACTACATCCATAGAATAGGTGGGAGAAAACTTTATACGAGGATTTTTTTTAAAAAAAATTCCAAGCTATGAACAGAAATAGCAGTTCTACTTTAAAGCCTAAAATATTCTTAGCTATATATGGTATTTTTCTCTAAACATTACAAATCATCGTATTTCATTGTTGCCAAGGAATTAGAAAGGGGACTCTGTGTTTCCTCACTTGAAACTCAATCTTGGTTTTGAACAAGCAGCAACATGTTTATGCATTTCTTAAAGCTACTTTTCCAAAGTTACAGGATTATTTGCAACTAAAATTGTAATTTTTAGTATGTTACTCTTTTTATGACAAATTGGCAGGCAAAATACTATCATGTGAAGCAATCCAGTTGAGAATAAAAAGTTCTCTGTTGATTTATAAGTGCAGAATTGTATCTCCTTCATTTCTCATACTTTTTGCATGGTCTTCATCTAAGAACTATTAGAGAGCTCAAATTACTGATGTGAAGAGACTTTCTCATTTAAGCTATTCCTTCCTCTACCCATTTAAAGCATGTCATACTGTATGGCCAAAACTGTTGTGGGCCAAGTTCCAGAATGATTCCAGTCAATGGCCACAATCACAGACCAAAGATTTGAAGATAGCTTGTCCAGAAAATCCCTTTATTGTTTCCTGACTGACATCATGAACAGTTTCTCTTCTCTACTTGTTCACCAGTGCTCAGGTGATTCACTTCTCCAGTGCTTAGCTTTCCAAGACTCTAAAGTAAAGTTACCTTAGCATTAAATCATCTAATTAAGGGATCTTCCTTATGGTTGGGTTAAAATATTATCCAGCAGTTAGTAGACTGGTGAGTGGATGGATGGATATTCTCTCTGTCCCTCCCTCCCTACCTACCTCCCTCTCTCTCTCTATTTATACACATACATATACACAGCAAAAGATACAATTAGCTGACTCATTCACAATCCCTATTTGTCACAGACATGATACTAGCATTTGAAGCTTTCCTTATTAACAAAATAACCAAGTTGAAAGGAACCTTGAAAGTCTTTTAGTCCAACCCCATGCTGAAGCAGGAGGCCTATGCCATTACAGACAAGTGGCTGTCCAGTCTCCTCTTAAAAACCTCCAGTGATGGAGTATTCACAACTTCTGAAGGCTAGCCATTCCACTGATTAATTGTTCTCACTGTTAGGAAATTTCTCCTTAGTTCTAGGTTGCTTCCCTCCTTGGTTAATTTCCATCCATTGTTTCTTGTCCTGCCCTCAGGTGCTTTGGAGAACAGCTTGACTCCCTCTTCTTTGTGGCAACCCTTGAGATATTGGAACACTGCTATCATGTTACCCCTGGTCCTTTTTTCACTAGACAATGACAACATATAGAACACATTAAGGACATGGATTTAGTGGATTCCTTCAGTTTCATTTCTCTTCATTCCAATTAAACATCATCAGCAGATGGGAGGCCAAGGGACTATCCAGAAGCTTTTACTCATAACATTGGAACATTAGGGAAAGATATAAAATTTGACTGAAAGCTAGACTAATGAAATTTTACTTTTTTGAAATTATACACATACATATATGTAGGGGGTACATATAATTTTGCTATGAATTTCATAAGTTTTTTCACACTGTAGTTCTTTACATATAAGTATCAGAAATAAACTGATTAACTTTATAAGCAGCTGATGTATGTATGAATTACTGGGTAAATCTGTCAGGATGCAGTTTTGCTGGAGTCAGAAGATTCCTTTCGGTGCATTTATCTCTGAACAAGATCTAAATTCAATTATATGTCTGAAAGCATGTGTCATAGCAACATGATTCACAGGCCATTTATAAGTTTTCTACCAGAAGGAAGAGAAAAGAAATGGTCTAAATACAGAGGTACAAAAAAGGTATGTTTTTAAAAAACTCTAAACATGATCTAGGATTGCCTTTAGAATATACTCCGTATGGAAGTGAGAGATGGAAGGAACCACAGCAGATCTATTTTCTCTGAGGCAAGGTTCACAATCCATCAATAATTACTTCCTATGGATGCATATGATGGCTTTCTGCCTGATGCATTTGAATATCATTCACACTGTCCCAAACATAAACTTCTGTGGCATTAATGGATGCTTTAATAGATTAAAATAGATTTTGAAAGTCTCAGAATATACTGTTAGTTGGAATGGTCTATCAAGACTTCCTTGCATAAAATTACTTACCCATTTCATTACACAGACTCTGGGTGACTATTATTATTAGTTCCACACTATTCAATCAATTTGAAGCTACCACTATCTCTCAATGGATTTATTAAGGATCCCTCTTGGTACCCATTCATGAATATTTATGAATATTTCATTGACTGTGTCATAATTGCTGACCGAGGGTTGGCAGTAAAACACAAGGAAGATGCCCCCAGCTGTCCTTTCAAACTAATGGAAAAACTCACAGCAGAAAAAAGTCTGATGAAGGTTTTACTTATTTCATTTTATTTGAGGCAGGTTTGCGTTTTTTTGGACAAAGTTATATCTTTTAAGAGCTGTAGTTTTGTTTCCTCTTTTTCTTCTCTCTTCTCTTCTTTTCACTCCCCCCCCCCTTTTTTTTTGGAGAGTAGAGAAGTAACAATATACAAATGCTTTGTAGTAGGAGAACATTTTCCTAACATTGCCTAATGAGAATCCTCATTCATTACTCTGCTAAACTATAACTTTCTATGGCTCTGTGCCTTATTCATAATAATAAACCATTCTATACACCCATTGAATTAGAGCTGAAAAACCTGAGTGTAAATGATGGTCAATGGGGAAAGATTATAGATTCTTCTGTTAACGCATTAGACCATTAACCATGTTGCAATCCACTACGCAGTCAATACTTGCTCAGTCTACTACTTCTTCTACTTTAAATCCATAAATAAACAGTTTAAAATAGTCTAAATTTTATGGAATGCTTGGACTTTATGTTTTCTATTTTCTATCCCACACTTTTTTTTTTTTTTGAGGCAGGGAGGAATACCTTGACTTATTAAAAAGTCTGTAGAATCCCAGTTTTTTCATACTATTCTGTATTATGTTGGTTACTTCAATAAAGACATCATCCCAACAGGAACATTGTTTTTCTCCTGATCCATTTTTGTGTGCTATATTTTGTGTCCTATATTTTTCAAAACAGCTGTGGAGCAAGCATAAAATCCATCAAAGTTAAGTTTCCCAAACTGAATTTGGGAAACTGTGATATGATACAAATATCAGGTTGGTTTAGGCACTAAAATTTGGTTATTTACAATTATATTATACAAGAAACAGTATATTCTGTTTGGTCTTTTATATCTAAGATCTACATATCTAGATCTAAGATTTTGATCTAGCTTGATCTGACTCTAAAGTTAAGATGACAGCACTGGAAAAAAAACATAGATTCAGGGAAGTGGTTGGTTGCACCCAATTTGGACCGGTTCGCAAGAACCGGTAGTAAAACCAGTGGGAGGCTCCGCCCAATGACCCTGACATCATCAGGAAGCTTCTGCACATGCGCAGAAGCGCATATGCATGGTCCCGTTGCAAACCGGTAGTAAAGGTAAGTAAAACCCACCCCTGGTTCAGGGTTTTATTTAAATAGCTTTTTTCCAAGAAGATTTGTGATTGTCTGCCAATATTAAATGCGTTAGTCCACTAGTGTTACATATATAGTTTAACCCGTAGGTAAGCATATTTATCTAAAGATTAGATTCAGGTTTTCTGAGTCCTGGTTCCTGTTGAAGTACTGTATTTGGAACTCAGTGGGTAACCTGAAAGATACTTCTTAGAAATTTTATTTGAATTCTTCCTAAAGTATTCATGCTGTTATATGGTTTTAATTGGGACCTATGTAGCAGTTGTGCTGGGATATAGCTGCAAGCAACTTAATTATAGTAAAGATAAACTGTCCCTTTGAAAAAATGATAAATTTGTACAGCTGATGCAAATTTCTGCCCATTGTGGAATACATAGTCCAGGTGGGTATTTCTATTTCCTGAAGCTTGCAAAACTATCCTAAAATATTTACAGATCTTAACCTGCTCAGTGGGTTGCCTACCTAAGTTTCATCTTCTCTGTTTTAGGTATTTGGAAAAATGTAACAGTTTTAGTGTTGATGTAATTTATTACTAGTTTCTTCTTGGTACAATAGTACATAAGTGACTACAAAGCTCTTTTAAGGCCAATGGGGGTTAATAACACAATTACTGCATCATTGGCATACAGTAATAAACTGATATGTCTTTGGGCTAATTTAAAGTGATGAAAAGGAGAGTTACTTAAATGACGAACTAATCATTTTATACAGTAGTTGAATAAAACTGGAGCCAATACACATCTCTGTTTGACTCCCCTTGTTAGGGGTAGTTCCTTTGTGATATGTGTCAGCCCTGGTGTACCTGGCAGCCCAGGGCTGCCATTCCAGTGGGGAACAGAGAAGCTGGGACTGCCTTTCCTGGTGATTGCAACACCCACTACATGCTACACTCACCCGACCCATGCCAGACCGACAACTGGATGGGCGAGGACAAGCCAAACCCAATTGACCCGTTGCTGCTGATTAAATCGCGGCCGAACAGCTGTGAGGCGGCCACACAGCTGAGATGCGGGCAGATGCCTGAGCACCTGCACACTGAGTGTGGCTGGTGTTTGGACTCCGCTAGCTTCCCTGCTTGCTTTCGTGTGACCCGGCTTGTGGAAGCGTGAGGGGTGGGGTGCGCATGTGAGTGGCTGGGCAGGGCTGGGGAAAGTTTTAAATGATGGGGAGGGAATTGGGTGGTTACTGACTTTGTACTTCAGTTGATGAATATTAGTTCGTGCCGGGCATTCATGAGGGAGATAAACCATTACAACCTAGGACTGTGTTCTTTGGTGTTTTCCTCATGCTTTACTGGAACCTGACAATATGCCCTTTATAACTGTACCTGATCTTCAATCTGTATTCTCATATATTTTAATGAGCATCAGGGGTAGACGTCTATCAATTGTGGCATTTTTTAAATTTATCCCAGTTGCAATGTATGGCTGTGAAAGTTGGACCATAAGGAATGCTGAGCACCAAAGAATTGAGGCCTTTGAACTATGGTGCTAGGGAAGAAGACTGAGTCCCTTGGACTGCAAGGAGATCAAACTGGTCAGTCTTAGAGGAGATCCACCATGACTTCTCTTTAGAAGGCCAGATCCTGAAGATGAAACTGAAATACTTCAGCCACCTAATGAGAAGGACGGACTCACTGGAGAAGAGTCTAATGCTGGGAACGATTGAGGGCAAAAGAAGAAGAGCACGACAGAGAACGAGGTGGCTGGATGGAGTCACTGAAGCATTCGACATGAGCTTAAATGGACTCTGGTAGATGGTAGAGGACAGGAAGACCTGGAGGAAAGTTGTCCATGTGGTTGCGATAGGTCGGACACGACTTTGCAGCTAACAACAACAACATGACACATTTCTGTTTTCATAGACCTCTCACATAGCCTCTTGCTAATCATGATTTAGTAACAAGTAGAGGCCTGGAGAAACATTGTCATGGGGTTGCGATGGGTCAGACACAACTTTGCAACTAACAACAACAACAAAAATGCAATATAGTAACTCTGAACATTTCCTTTAAGCTGGACTTTCCTGCCATGAAAAGCAAAGTATAAGTGTTGGGGTGCTGGGGAGACTGCAAGCTCTTAAGACTTTTTTGCTTTGAGATTCTATATTCATTGCACTGAATCTGTTTTGCCTTTGATTCCCCCTTCCGTGCAGAAGATGCAAAATTGCTAGGTTCTTAACAAATTACATCTGGTTATTCTGAAATTCTGTCGACCGTTGAAAGGTCAACACACGCACAATTTAATATTTAGTTATCTGTTTATTTTCCTTTTAAAAACATAACCTGTCTTATAACCATTTCTTTTAAAAGATGTAAATTAATAAGTCAATGGGCTCACTCTCGCGTTCAGCGCTGAGTTGCTCCCCAGCAGTTTCTTACAGAATTACTTATGCCATTCAATTTGCTACAAGCAGAAATCAAGTGGAGTACTGAAAACTGCTTTTCAGAGTAAATAATTCAAGGTGATGTGTATGCATAAGCAAAACAAGTACTGCAGGTGAACTTTAAGAAGCTCATATGATAGCTTTGAATGAATCCAGTTTGGTAGTAGTAGATGGGAAAATTGTTTTTAAAGGCAATATATAACAACCAGTCTAAGCATTGACAGCAATGAAACACTTCAACAAAATCTAAGAGACCAGTTTGTTCCAGCAGTTCAAATATTGACAACTCAACCATAATTCTAAGTTGGTAGCATTAACTAATAACTGTCGATATGAAGCTGCACATTGATGTGGGGCTTCTGGTGTGCACAAAGTACATTCCACATGATAATATTGGTATTTGAGAAATCACTCCCCATCTAAAATATTCTGCAACAGATCAAGCTGGCATAAACTACAAAGCTGTGATTGCACTGCTTAATTTACACTTTTGGTTTGCACTGTATATGTCCTCAAAACACCTTTCTTTTCCTCTTTCTTTAGTGACTTTGTTCTGATTTTTTTAAAAAAAGTATCCTTGTAAAAGGCAAATGCTTTTTTTCTTCTTGGACAGGCCCTCATTCTTCAATCCTGTTTCTATTTTCCTCCTACTACAGTATATACTACTTTTATAGAGGAGAGAGAGAGGGTGAGGTGTATGTAGGAATGATTACACATTGGATGCAGGGATGGTAGTCACTTACCTTCACCATCGGTTCGCAAATGTGAGCACGCGCGGAGCCTTTCACGCATGCGCAGAGAATCAAAAATGGGATGTGATGATGTTTGGGCGGGTGGGCGGAGCCTCCACAGCCACTGCTACAGGTTCGCCCGAAGCGGATAGAATACCACCTGAATACCACCATTGGATGAATGTTTAGGCTTTGTAGTAATAGCATCTTTAACTTTGATAATCTTAAATCTCTTTGAGGAAAAAAAGTTGATGATTTAATATATTCCAACTTCATTTTGGTATTATTCTTAACCATGGAAAAATGCTCCAAATGAACATTTCACAGTGTCATTTAAATTCTTATTATCATTTAGTATGGTAGCCAAGTATGTGGAATCTGGCGACTTTTATAATAACTAAAGTAACTATAAGGCTGGGAAAATGAGAAAATAGATGCTATTTCTCATCTTCTGATGATTAGGGGAAAGGACAAAGCAATAGAAGAAAGAAATTGTACAGCATGTTTGCAGTTTAATTTAACTGGTATTAGCTAAACTTGAATAAAGCCTTGGGGAAGTTGCCTTAGTTATTAGCTTTGCTGTATATTCAGAAATAAAACAAATGCATTTCTGTTAGATGAAAAGAAATAAAACATAACATTGTCATGTCTTATAACTTGGATAAATGTGCAATGCATCACAGGCAGAACTTCCCCTCCCCCACATATGTACAGGGGTGGGTTCTACTTACCTTTACTATTGGTTCGCAATGGGATTGCACATGCTTGTGAGTGAAGTACGTGTGCCTTGCTTCTGAGCATGCACAGATCACCGATGATGATATCTGGGGTGGTGGGCGGGGCCTCCTGCCGGTTTAGTACTTGCGAACCCACCACTGGTACACAGGATCATGAAATTGGCAATTCCTTCTTATTTTTATATTGGTTAACATATATCTCATTGTATCTGGGCAATAGACTAACTTCAGAATTGCTAACTAGTCCAAGTAGAATACAGACCAATCACCTCCAAATATTTTGTCCTCACTTCACATGCTGCCTGCACCTGTCTCTGAGGTAGCTTCCTCTCACTCTGCCTAATTTTATAGTTGACCCAGGTAACATCTTAATATCTTGACAGGATGATCTCCTCAATGTCCTAAACGAAGTGAAATGAAATGAGGAAAAACTACAACAAAAGCTATTTATTCATTTATTTACAGGACTTATGTGGCGGCCTATCTCATACAATGGTTCACGGCTATTCATAAAATATAATTTAAAACAAAGATACTGTTGATCTATTTATGCCAGAACTGTGTGGCATTGTATCACATCTCTCTTTCATTGAAAAGGAAACATGGGCTGCAGGAGGCCAGAGCTTTAAAATTAACATGCACATTTACCCCAAACAAGATTATGTTAAAACTAAATAAAGTTTGTAATGCATGAGCCATTCAGCTCTTGTAATGGAATAAACCAAAGATAAGATTGTGATGCAGCTGCCAACCAGTGCCAATGCCAATTTAGTGGAAATTGGGAGAGTATTAAAGTAGAGGGAAATGCAGCATGTCCATTGAGGACCTGCAGATAAGGTCGTGATGCAGCTGCCCACCAGTGCCAATGGCAATTTAGTGAAAATTGGGAGAGTATTAAAGTAGGGGGAAATGCAGCATGTCCCCCTACTTTAATACTCTCCCAATTTTCTCTAAATTGGCATTGACACTGGTGGGCAGCTGCAGTCAAAAAGAGGGCTGTGGAAATATTTACAGACCCCTCGCATCCTGGAAATAAATTGTTTCAACTCCTACCCTCAAAATGATGCTATAGAGCACTGCACACCAGAACAACTAGACACAAGAACAGTTTTTTCCCGAACGCCACCACTCTGCTAAACAAATAATTCCCTCAACACTGTCAAACTATTCACTAAGTCTACATTACTATTACTATTAATCTTCTCATCGTTTCTATGACCCATCTCCTCCCATTTATGACTGTATGACTCTAACTTGTTGCTGTATCCTTTCGATTTATATTGCTTCCTAGTATGATTCGATTGCTTATTTGTACCCTATGACTATCATTAAGTGTTGTACCTTATGATTCTTGACGAATGTATCTTTTCTTTTTATGTACACTGAGAGCATGTGCACCAAGTGTGTCCAATCACACTTGGCCAATAAAGAATTCTTTCTTTCTATCTATCTATCTATCTATCTATCTATCTATCTATCTATCTATCTATCTATCTATCCCTCCCTCCCTCCCTCCCTCCCTCCCTCCCTCCCTCCCTCTCTCTCTCTCTCTCTCTCTCTCCCTATCTAATACATGTGCTCCCAAAATCCAAATGACTTCTTGATGGTCTTTTAGGCAACCATAGACATGACTGTTGGAAAAGTTTTTAGTTTAGGTTGTAGAGGTCAATAAGATCTTGGAATGTCCCAGCAGCTACAATTAAGCTAGATTTCTTTTATCAAGAAAAACTTTGTTTATTTAAAACCAATAAACTATTTACATTTTAAATCACAGAACATTGTCTCTTGGTCTTTATTTATTTCTGAGGTAAATGTGCCTAGAGCAGCTGTAAGTCTGTCAGGTCAGTATCTATCTCTCCTCTTCTTCTCCCTCTCCTCTTTTTCTTCTGTGCTCTTTTTCTCCTGTGTGTGTGACTAAAGGGGGTCATATTTATAGAGAGGCTAAGTCACTCCCCCTTCAGTCCCTTAGACAAAATGGAGGGAAAGTATAAACACAAAACCATCCTTCCAGTATAGACAGTGTAGTTCAGTGGCACTATTTTAGATAATTGTCCGACTGACCTTGGAGAAGACATCCAGAAATTGTTAGAAGGTTCAGAAGAAATATGTATTAAACCCAAGGGAAAGGAAAATTACTAGAAATAACAAAATTCTGTTATTATAGACTGCCTCAAGATAGCTGACATCAATCTTGTAAGACTGCTTGTATTTTCTCTTCTCTGCCTCTTATGTCCCAGGGAGCCATGTGAAAGCCATTCAGTCTCTTTCTAATATTTTCCCACCTCTCTTCTCTAACCTTGCCACCATTTCTGCATTGATTGCCATCCTACCAGCTTTTGGATATCTGCTCAAAGGTCACTTCCATAGCTCCCTACACCAGCTAATGGCTGTCCATTTTTTTTTTTTTGCAACCCATGTATGGAAGTATTAATCCAAGTTCAAATCTGCCCATGATCCGCCCAGTCATGCTATTTGCCCTCAAAGTCCTTAATCATACTGTGTAGGCTTTGCCAACTAAATGCATCTGCCTTTCATAACTATCAGTTTTCATTGCTACATGTTAAAGAGATAAAGACAGTACTGATCTAAAAGAAGACAAAAATGGGATATCCAAATTTTGATTTGTTTCCATAAATTTGATTTGTGACAAACATTTTGGACTAGGATTTTCACATGGAATGGGACAACTCACCACAGCCAACTCTTTGCAGCCAACTTGCCACAGACAACTTGCTGCAGATAATTCACCATGGCCAATTCACAGTGGGACAACTCACCACAGAATAATTTAACAATTCAATTTATTTAAAGTAAATAAAAAAATATTTTAATTTTTGTCATTCATATTTTATTTTGTCTCACCTTTTGCATCCTTTCTTTAATTACTTTAATTGACATTTCGACGAAGTCTCATTTGTCATCTTCAGGCTGGTGTTTTCGGCTTCGTGCTTCTAGGAGCAATGTGAGATCTCAGCTGTTTCTTCCTTTTAACTGCTAGTGGGGGGTGTTTTGATTGGGTGGGAGCTTGGCTGTGCTCTGATTGGATGAGGGGTTGGCTGTGCTCTGATTGGATGGGAGTGTGTTCTGTTTGGGTGGGGGTTGGTTGTGCTCAGGTTAGTCTGAGTTGCAGGGGGATTTGAGCTGGTGAGCTGTGTTGCTGTTGTTTGGCTTCACGTTCGTGGTCGTGCCACATCTTCATGGTGAGTGTCAGTCTATTTGATGTATGGATTGGAGGGGTTTAAAGTGCTAATGATGCAGCTGTGATCTGGCTTCTGGTCCATGATCATGCCTCATCATCGGTGTGGGTTTGAGTCTGCTTTCCACGTGGATGTGTGATGGTGACATTCTGTGTGGCCCTCATGACCCATCCAATCAGAACACACCTCCACCCAATCAGAACACAGCCAAGCTCCCACCCAATCAGTTCACACCCCCAGTAGCAGTTAAAAGGAAGAAACAGCTGAGATCACACATTGCTCCTAGAAGCATGAAGCTGAAAACACATGAAGATGACAAATGAGACTTCGTCGAAATGTCGCCAAGACACTTCCAATTTTACATGGGAGAAAACCCGAATAACCAAAGACCTACATACAAACACCCGTGAAAACCTCAGAAAACAAATATATATATTAGTGTAACTCCTGTCCAGTGGAGAGTTGGCTGCAGCAAATTGGCCATGGTGAGTTGGCCATGGGAAATTGTTATAGATCCTCTTCACAATCAGTAACTTTTATGACATTTGTCATAACCCATTCACAGTTGTATGGAAACAGTAAGAAACTACAAGCCTTCTCTGCTGGCTTTAGTGCAAAAATCAAAGGAAAGATTTGCCTCCAGAAACTGCTGTCAACCACCCTGAGGCTTTTGCTCACTCTTCATGTTGTCAAAAAACCCCTCAGGCAGAGACTTTTAATCCTTTGTAGCGTCAAATGAATGTCTTGAACACACTCTGACTCTTTGTGCAACTATAGTACATAGAAACTGGAGCAACTATTTATGTGCTACTCTTGTCACAAGTGACTGTTAGTTTTGTCAAGTAGAAAATCCTCTTTCCCATTTCTTCACATTCCAATCCCACCTCTACAAGCATTTCTGATTTAGCTTGTGTCCTTTATACACAAGTGTCTTTTGCGATCAATATTTGATGGAATCATTTTTTGGGGGGTTGTATTTTCACAACCTTATGTTGGCATTTGATTGAGCCCATATAGTTACAGCTTCAGAAATAAACCTGGCCAGAATTAAGGGGGGAAAACCAGAACAAAAAACCAGGGGATTATTCAGAGGCATCATTTTACAAAGAAAATATTCTCAGCCTAAAATGCTACTTAATGTGGTTGATCCCACATAGTTATAGTTTCAGAAATAAGCCAGACGGGGATTTAACAAAATAGTATATTATTCAGAGGCATAATTTTACAAGGGAAATGTACTTAGTCTAAAATTTTATCTCTCGTGCATTCACCAAGATGAATAAAGTTGAATCCTTTTACACACTTTGGAAGAAGAAAGTGTATTTGGAGAGGAATATCTTATTATCTGAAATAGGTTCCTGTAAAAATTATTTATGATAGCAAATAAAAGAAGCTGGCCTAGGTTTTGTGGGCATTTATGTATTCAGTAGGAAACTAAAAAGAAATTATTTTAGGCTAGCTCAACATTTTGCAGAATGAAATTATCATATAACAGGCAAATTAATCTTACAAACATTTGATGATTAGCACATGAAATGTTGATAATTTGACTTAGCTGGCTTCTTCAATTTGAAAACTACTGATTTACAGTAAAGTAAAACCCTGCTTACTCTCAGTAGCACAGCTTTGAAACTAGCATAAATATTAATCAAATCTGAAACATCAGTGTCTATGTAACTTCTTAAGAGCTAGCATGCAAAGTTGTATTCACTTAACACAGAGATTGGTTTCATTTAAAAATGTATGGCTAGGAACTGGAGACAATTTAATTTATGGATATTCAAGCATTTTCCATCTCCCCCTCTTCCTTTCCCAAACTACGTGGGGAGTATTATTATTATTTAAATTTTAGGATATTCTGCGAACTATGCAGAATAATGAGCAGAGAATGCAAATAAAATATTTTAATTTCAACAAGTGTGATGGCTTTTTCCTTGGAACCTTGAAATTTCCCATTGCAAAAGATCAAATTAGTCACCTTTCAGTATTAATTCTGTTGGCTTGCAAAACCATGGGTTTTTGTAGATTGCCTTCAGTATGCTTGTTGATTTTGACTGATGACGCTGGGAAAGTATTGGGTGTTTCTTAGTTTTTATGCTTATGTTTAAATTATGTTTTTTTTTTCAACATAGCAATTAACAAAATGAGGAAAGGCATGATAGAAAATCCGTAGATACATTTTTGTTCATTTGTTATATAGCATCTATAGGACACTTTAATCAAAGCCAACTCCAAATGGAATATAATTTCCAACCTTGTAAATTCAGATTAAAAGCGAACAATTAACATAACACTAAAAATAACAACTCAGCACGTCCATAGGAATAAAGAAAAAAAAAGGAAAAGGAAAAACAGCAGGAATGCTATAAGCAATGGTCCTCAAATGAAAACATAATTCCTTACCAGTCATAATATTCCATGCTGTCATTAAATCAAAACATTTTTTTAAAAAAAATGAGGAGAGGGTCTCTTCTGAGCCATGAAACAATTTATTCTAAATAAAAGGTACTGTGACTGAAAAGGGCAGTCTCTAAGACGGAGTGGGAAACCATGGCCCTTTTATAACTTGTGGACTTCAACTCCCAGAATTCCTGAGCCAGCCATGGGAATTGGTCCACAAGTCATAAAAGAGCCATGGTTCCCCACCCCTGCTCTGAGAGAATAGATCCAGGATGAGCCCACCATACTGATTGGTCAACATCTGCTGCTGTTACTGGGATCAGGTTATCTCAGAGATATTTAAATCATGAAGGGCTTTAAAGGTGACTACAAATATGTTGTCAGGCTTCCGACAAATGCTTTATGAGTTGACACATGTTTTTTTTTTAAATAAAAAGTTTTTATTGGTTAAGAATATACAATATTATAGTTTACAATATGTTGAATTTTCAATATCTTTATATAAAGATATTTCAATTATTATTTTCTTTTTTTAATTTCTCACACAACAGACATTATTATCTTAAATCAAAACAAACAACCAGGTTATATAAAAATTATATAAACAAAAAAAAGAGTGTTATACAAAATACAATAAAAAAAGAGAGAGAAAAAAAAAGTCAATTAAAAAAACCTTAAACAATAGATTCCCCTCCTTTCTTCATTTCCTAGTTCTGGCTCTTAAAACCATGGTCTGGCCTCCCTCCCCCTCCCGGGCCGCAACAGCTCCGTCCGCCTCCGCTCCTTGATCATCTAATACTTCCCCCTCTTCGGCTCCTGTATCTTCTCCACCTAGGAAGGATTTATGTTGGTCAAAAAAAGCCTTAGCTTCCGTTACATTATTAATTTTCTTCTTACTGTCCTCCCAAAAAATCATCAAACCCTCCGGAATCAGCCACCTAAAACCTACTCCCTTGAGGTACAGCTTATTTGATAAAAAATAATATTTTCTTCTTAATTCTCGTACCTGTCTGGGAATCTGCTTCAGGATGGTGATCTCCTTGCCCCTGTACACCAGCGCCCCCAGTCTTTGTTTTCTCAATATCTCATCTCTCAGTTCCCTTCTCACAAATTTAATATGAATCTCTCTTGGTAGATTATGTAAAATTGCAAATTGTGAGTTTACTCTGTACACCAAGTCCACATCCCTTCCAATAGACTCCAAATCTCTTTCTAAAAATTCACCCAACATTTTAACCATCACTTCTCTCAAATTTTCCTGGTCAAGTTGTTCCACGTTTTGGAACCTGAGAAAATAAGACATCTTATCCAATTGTAAGGTTAACATTGCATTTCCTCTCCCATCCTCCACCTTCTGGAGTGCCCGTACCTCCCCCTCCAGACCCCCCATCTTCTTCTTGTTTTGCTCTGCCAGCTGTTGAAGATCATTTAAATCTTTTTTCATAAGTGTCATTTCAGATTTAATTTCAGATAATCCTTTTTGGACGTCATCTAACTTGTCCAACTTCTGGTCCAATATTGCCAGTCTTTCCAAAATTTTCCCCATGTCAGTTGCTGCTGATTTGTGGCCCTTAGCCATCTTAGATCAGTAGAAGATGAGAAATCAAAGGGCAAACCTCCAGAGAAGAAAGAGGGATTAGCAATCAAAGTAATTTTTCAACTGTCCACCAGTGGGCGCTCACAGGAGCAACGAGTCCGAAGTATAGAGTAGGTCAAACAGGAAGCCAGAGGAGAATGTTGTCTTCAATCATAAATAAAGAAGCAGGAAGTCAGACCGCCGCCATTGCCTGCCGGGGGGAGGGGCCACCAGACCTCTCCAAGAAACTCTGCCACAGCCATCCTCCAAGGAAAAGTCAGAAAGGTAAGGGATTTCACCCCATCTCCTTCCCCCTAGTTTTCTGCCACAGCACCTTTCCAGCTACAAGGGGGGGGGGGAACTCCAACCCCCCCCTCTCGCCTCCAGGATGCCTGCTCCACTCTGCAATCAGTCAGTACAGTCCGTTGTGCCTTCTTAGGTAGCACCGGTCCCCTTAGGCGCTGTGGCGCCTCCGCGGCCTCGAAAAAAAGCCGCCGATCGCCTCCCACCCCCTCTGGAGCCTCGGGCGCGCCAGCATCGGCCTCCCGGCCCCTGGAAGTGAGGCAGGGGACCCCTGGCGAGCCGCCCTCAAACGGCAAATGCCCCAATAATGGGGCGCTTGGCCCAAAGGGCCTCCAGATGGGGGGGATCAGACTCTGGGGCCAGAGCTAGCCCGATCAGAGTCTGTCGCCAGCGGAACCGGAAGCGGAAGTCGAGTTGACACATGTTGAATTGTACCCAAAAGCCAACTGGTAGCCAGTGAAATTCCTGTTTCTTTATTCGATGGATAAGCTAATGCTAAATCATTTGAGATAATATGTCTGAATCTAATTTTATTAAATTGTCATTGTGTCAGTGAAAATATAGAGAAGGCCATGAAAAGGGGTGACTGTTGTTTACTAATTTCCAGCTGCTAAGACTGCAAAACCATATTTAGCACGCAAGGAGTTGTGCATCCACCACATTAAGAAAAATATTCACAACATGTCTTATAGCACATATAATGGTAAATAACTATAATTAAAAATAGTAAATAACTATAATTAAAAATATAACCAACTAGCACATTTTCCTAATTTTTTCCTTCCATATCCTGCTGCACATATAATCCTACAGACATAGAATCTGTTCTGGTACCCTGATAAATAGCATTTACACTTTCTCACAATAATTCTCACAAAGGTAAGATAGGAAAAAAAGGGGGGCTGATATGGTGGCAGGAATGGGAGGGTTAGTTGTGGTCTTGAGTAGGAATTTGGAGAAGAAATGGCTGACAAATGACATTAGATTAAGAAACTTTTAAGTTACAGAATGTTTCTCTGCTCTCCCATGGAACCCAGACTATTGAGATGTTTGAGAGTGGTCTGAGACCAAATTACTGAAGAGAGATAACCAGACCAGCCAATATAGGAACTGATCCAAAACAAAGATACAATCTGTATTTAAGAATCATGTTCTGAGACAGATGAAGGAAGATAATGCCCGGCCATCTGAGAGTCTATCAGTCTTGTTCAATACCCTGGCTTAATTCTGAATGAAAAGTAGAGAAGGATTAGAAATCGTTGCTAGCTATGCACACATATAGATATGGGTTAATAGAGAAAATAATTAATACTGGTTAATGCTGTTGCAAATTACAACATTGCAATAAGTCACACCGTTTTCTTTTATGACCAAAGTGGGTAGGGATGAATATTTGTTGAACTATCTGATTAAAATACTGTAAAGCCGCACACACTTGTCAATGAGAAATATGACTAAAGAGGGAAAAATTCATAACAGGCTATTCTGTGTATTGAATAGCCAATCCTTTCTCAGATACACTGTGACAATGATTGCTAGAGTTATGTCTCTGTACAAATTCCTATTTATTTTTTCTTTCTTTATTTCTATTTAACACAATTTCATTATTACATCTATTGCTGGGAGAAAGCATTTACCCTAGAATACCATGGACTCCAAGATAACAGACTTTTAGACAAATTATGTTCTTGTGCTCTAGTCTCTAGTTCCATTTTGTGGTTTGACATGCTTGTCAAGGCTGTCATTAGTATCAAAGGAGAATCTCCAGGTGGGCAATGAGAAGAGAATATGGAAGAGATGAATAGAGTGTAGATCAGAGACAAGATTGTAATTACCTACTGTGTTAATTAAAATTCAACACCTGTACTTTTAGAGGTTTATTCCCTATGTGATGTGGAGAATATTGGCTTCTATAATTTTGATTAGATCTTTGTAGCTTTCCTGGATGAATCATTTCAATTAAAACATCACTTGGTACCTATTCTTCTCAAGTTTATAAACAACTTCTCTCTTGTCACAAATCATCTGCCTACATAAATCCAATCCCAGAATTCTGCCTTTGGATCTTCAAACAATATTTCCTCAGATTCTCTGAACATCCTTAAGGACTTGGATGAATGGGATGCAAAAAGACCATTCATCCCCTTTCCATTCATATATGATGCCACTGCTCTCAATTGGGGTTGGTTTTTTTTTTTGGTTCTTCCAAATTAGTTTGATCTCTGCCAGGTAACACAACAAGGCTTGAAGTAGCTTAAGTGATTTAAATGAGGTTGAATAGTAAGGGTTTGATTCTCTGTTTCTCTTTCTCTCTTTAGTGATCCAAGGAAGAGATATTTTAAATTAATATTTTTCAACTTTATACTGAATCTTGTGGCTATTTTGCTGAAGCAATAGATGTTTGGGCCAGCAGACACAGAGAATGATTTCAAACAACAATTCAGGTTGTGTGCATCCTCAAGTTTTAATCTGTAATGTGATAAAATGAGTAGATTAATGAGTATGTTACTGGAGAATTATTATATTAAAGTATTTAATTTTAATCAAATGTAAATGATACGAAATTAACTTTAAATTGAGGGTTAATTGAGAAGTGTGTGAATATATCTGTACTGTGCCATCTAAGCTTCTTCTAGGCTCATATTTCTTAAATCTAAGCAGATTTAAGAAAATGCAGTCTGGGCTGAACATTTTGATAACTGTTTGCAAGTCTGAATTGCAGGCTATGTTGTCCTCTGGACAATTCCTATCCTTCTATGCCATAGCATCTTTCTGATCTACAGAATACCTGCCAATCCCTTACCATCCTAAAGTTGATTTTCCTGGACATATTACTTCTGACTCTCTCTCTCCATGTCCTTCTTGAGAGACTGAGCAAAGAGAAGCAGCCAAGGAAATGGTTAGATTAGAGACAGCATAGTCCACAACTAGATAGTGGGTGGAGCAGGAGGTTCAGAAGAGATGCTCCCTAGTTTCTTGAGCTCTAAAGGAGATGAGAAAGACAATTATACATTTATACTTGCAAGTTTCTGTCAAGGTAGTTTTACAATAAAGTAAATTAGCTCTTCTGGTTATGATTCCTATCTGATGAGGCCAACAAATATCTGCCCTACCCTCAGACAGGGTAGGCATGTTCCAGGTTCTTTCTCATCTAGTAGATCTTAGAAACATTATTTTCTCTGGCTGCCTCCATTTTGTGACCTCCCCGTCACATGACTTACTGATCACATGAAGCTCTTATATGCAGAAGAACACCAATTGACAACCTCTAAATTTCTACTGCAGATGTTACCTAGCCTGGTAACAAAATGTTCAGAAATCAATCCACAAGCTTGGAGAACGAACCTCCACCCTCAGGCCTCCATCTTCTGGAACACCCTCCCCCTAACAATCCAACAGACCCCTTTTAGCCTTAATTGTATAATGTTATTTCTGTTTATATTGTGAGCCTGGAACCACTTTGGAGTCAGGTGCTACCAAAATTAAACAAACCAACAAACCAACAAATGAGCAATGTTCGTCTGAATTTTTACAGCGCTGTTTTAGTATCCTTAACCCAAGACAACTTTACCTTTCTTATTTATTAAAGTGTAAAGTACACTCAATTGGTTTTCATTATTGATTAATCCTCTAGCACCCTTTGAATATATAAAATATATAGGCAATCAGCTCATTTTTTCCCCTATTTTATAACACATAATATAGAAAACAAAGTCATGGGTATTTTTCTCAAAATATGATGGGCATCTTGAACACAACCATAAACACCTTCCAACTTTTGAATAAATCACCTTATGTCTCTGTTCCCTTCATGGTTATCATTCAGTGCAGCCATGACAGCATGGCGCATCTGATTTATTATTTGTGGAAGCTCTGCACATATATTGAATATACTCTATATGCTAATTCCTTATGCCTCAGCAATTCTATGTGTGCTTATTGAAACTAAGAAACCTGACTTCCCACCTCTATACTTGTGTACCAGCCCCTGAGGCATTAAACTTCTGTAAGCCTCAAGCTTCTGATCTTGTGAATAATGAACAATATTAATGTCTCATATATCCATTTTACTCATAAAAGGTAACTCTTGACAAAGAGATATTCAGTGTAGACAAGGAGAATCTCAAATGAACACAGTTCTCTGGGAAAAAAAACCCCAACTCCTCTAACATGTTGCAGTGGAACAGTGGTCTTTTGTGTGCTATCCTGTAAATTGGAAATTAAGAAAAATGGAAGGAAATACCCTTTATATCCCCCAATGTCCAACCTCCATATAGTTTTGCAAAGGCTCAAAGTCAGACCTCCTTCACTTTTACCATCACTTTCTGTCAGTGGTGAAATCCTCTGAGGTCTGCTACTGGTTCTCTGCACGCATGCATGCACAGTACGGGCCAAACACGTGCTTTGTGTGCAGACACACCACAGGCGCTACTGCACAGCACTGAAAAAGAAAGCTTAAGAAACCTTTTCTACGGTAAGTAGAACAGCAAGTGGGGGGGAACAGCTGTGCTACGTGATTTATCCTGCTTTCTAGTGAATATAAATCGCGCGGCACAGCTGATTGTCGGAAATACAGGTTCATCCAAACTGGTAGCATTTTTTTACTACCGGTTCACCTGAACCGGTCTGAACCAGTAGCATTTTACCCCTGCTTTCTGTGTTGCAACTTTCAAAAACTCATTAGTGCCAACAGCATTATGGTAGCCATTCCAATGAATGTACCTGCTTGTCAGCTGTTCTTAATCAGAAGCTTTCTGATTAAAGTCAGGAAAACAACTCTCCATTTCTTAGCTATCCCCCCTGCCACCAGTCCCTGCTTGTTTATCTCCATATTATGGCTTTCTTCCTTTTTATTTCTGATTAATGCTGCTCACCAATGCACAGGGTTGAATAAAAGCCACCATCTACTGTGTCTTTCTCTTTCTCTTTCTCTTTCTCTTTCTC
This sequence comes from Ptyas mucosa, assembly GCA_012654045.1. Taxonomy (NCBI): domain Eukaryota; kingdom Metazoa; phylum Chordata; class Lepidosauria; order Squamata; family Colubridae; genus Ptyas; species Ptyas mucosa. The sequence goes on from WNWU01000003.1 coordinate 16,547,744, forward strand.
TTTCTCTTTCTCTTTCTCTTTCTCTTTCTCTTTCT
>WNWU01000003.1:16550288-16585990 GCA_012654045.1 Ptyas mucosa
CATTGTCCGAAGACAATCTCCATAGTCATGTGGCCAGCATGGCTATACGCCAAAGGCGCACAGAACACTGTTACCTTCCCACCAAAGTGATACCTATTAATCTACTCACATTTTCATGCTTTTGAACTCCTAGGTGTGCAGGAGCTGGGGCAAGTAATGTGAGCTCACCTCATTGCACGGAACTCAAGTCTCCAACCCAGGCTGCCAGCTGGCCAGCTGACAAGATCAGCATATTTTTTTTTAATTTGATTTATATGCCACCCTTCTCCGGAGACTCAGGGTGGCTTACAATGCGTTAAGCAATAGCCTTCATACTTTTGTATATTTATACAAAGTCAGTTTATTGCCCCCACAATCTGGGTCCTCATTTTACCTACCTTAGAAAGGATGGAAGGCTGAGTCAACCTTGAGCCTGGTGAGATTTGAACTTGCAGTAATTGCAGGCAGCTGGCAACTTAAGTGCTACTTTTAACAGCACTTAGTCCACTGCGCCACCAGGCTCTTTTTCCGCTGAGCCACCATGCCCCTTTTGGTCTTCTTTTATATGGAAGTAAATACTTCTGGAAAATGAAGACCCTAAATTCCTCAAGGCCAAAATTTCAAGGAGACAGAGACAGAGATAGAATTAATTGCCTTCTGACATTTAATTCTAAAAGGTATATTCCATGCCAGTGGCTCTTACTATAAATGCTATTGCTGCAACTATTTCCATCCTTTTCTTTATATGGCATATTAATTTGCTTCTGAACCACTTATTCTTAATTCAAACATTGCCCCCTTTTTCATAATATGGTTGGTTTCCTTTACCTGTTCTTACTTATGCAGTTCTTCCCCTATGGACATTGAAAGTCCATTAATTTAAAATTATATTAAAAATGGGGCAAAGGAAGTAATATACAAATCTTTATAGTTACAGGGGAATCAAAGGTCTGAAATTCTAATACATGCATCCAAAAGAAGTTATCTCATTTATTCTTACTGGAAGTGTATCTGATACTTACTCATGGAAATCATTGAGAGCTTTGCCAGTCACTTTAATAAGAATTGGATCAGAGTCTAAGAAATAGCTGCTGTTCATCATCTTTGTTGAGCTTCAGCTCATAAGTAAATATGGTAATTTGCATTTTATTATTTTCTTCTCCGTATTATCTCACAAAATTAATCAGCAGGCTGATTTCCACTGTTAAATTTAAATAAACAGCTTTATAAATAAATGGCTTTGTAAATGTAAAATACCTTGGCCCAAGCTAGTACAATACTGATGGAACAGATGGAGATATTGACAAACTCTCAGACCAACTACAGGAAGAAAAGATATACAATCTTCTGATAAACTAATGTTCAAGGCTTCATATTTTTTTTATGTCCCAAAGCTAAATTATAAGTTAGAGCTGCAGAACCTGCAATTTTATCTCCTACCTTTATAAGACTTCCCCTGAGGTCTTTTTAGAAGGTCAAATACTTCTAAATAGCATGGAACCTCATGGGAAGAAAGAATGACCCAGAACTGGGTGAAATCATCTTGGGATTGTGAACTAGACAATTTTAAATACAATTCATCAAACCTGAAGCATCAATACTATAATAAAAGAATGAGAGAGGGGGGGGGGAAGAGAGAGAGAGAGAGTGTGTGTTTATGTCAAATTTTAAACCCTTGGATCAATGGCTAAAAAATGATATACCTCCTTAGAATCCAGCAATAATTTAATCTAGTACAATTAAATTAAATTTTAAATTTTATTTAGGAAGACATGCTTAGGTTATTTATGCAGGCAATATGGTTTTTATGGATTTTAGTTTCCTTTCAAATCTCTGTATTTTCTTCAACTTGTACTACAAAGCATTGATCATTCAAATTAGCATGTTAGAAAAATAAGAATTCCTGTTCACAAAAATATATCCTATTCCATAATAAAGTCATATAATGCCATGGGTTGCTTTTTATGCAACCAACCTGCACAACTATCCATCAGGAAATAATTGAAGTTGTTACAGTTGTGCCGTTCTGCTGACATATTCTACAGATCAAGTGGTTGGAAGTCAGCAGTTCTGTGTCATTGAATGCATCCTATATATTTTATTTACAAATGCTTCAAATTATTTTTCATTTCCACGAATGGGCATCATGTTTCTAATTGGATAAATCATGAGTTATTTTAAGACTAATAATTTACGAGTCCAATTATTTGGTCTCCAGCCAGTCTCTATTAAGAAGTTGTAAAATTAATTGTGGGTCTGTGTCCAAAGAATGCATTTTTTAAATTGACTTGATACGTTCCAGCTTTGGCACTGAACATTTTGGTAAATCTGTGATCAGGGTTAGAATGCCAAGAACTTGCATAGCTACAAAGATTGTTACTGAATTTTGCCATTGATGAGCCACTTAAGGATGCATTTATCTCTTACAGGTACAAAAAAATTAATTCTTGGAGAAAGCACTTTGACATGAAGCAACACTATATATATGAACTTTTTAAAAGGGGACTTGTTGAAGGTGATATATTATACAACAAAAGAGTTGGTAGCAGATCACTTGACAAACTGCTTCCAATGTACCATTACTTTATGATATTATGGAGATTGCTGATCAGAAGATATATAAAACATATATTTATATTTATAGATATGCAGATATGTCCCCTGATCAATAAATAACAATCATATACTGTATATTGATCAGTGCAGAAAACAATAAAGAAGATTATTTGCAATGCAGCATCAGAAACCTTAGCACGTTGCATATTATATGTATATGTAGATTTTATAATAGCAGATATTTCTTCCTTTGATAAATGTAATTTATTCTTTAGGATTTTAAGCATCTATCTTTATCTTTAAATATGCAACTCACTGAATAAACTGGAGGATTCCAATAAGTGTCATCTCAAAATTTCTTCTCATGATTCTTTTGACCTCCAGCATCAAGCATATTCAATAACTTATTCATGACAGATCATGATGAAACTGGCACTATACACTCTATATTGTGCCATGACACCTGCACTCATGGATCAGATTCAACTGGTGAATGAATCAATAGGTGAGACATCATTTGATTATTGGATTCAAGTAACATTAAATGTGTGCTTAATTCTGTTTCAACCTGTTGAATTGCATTTCCAAGACCTGCATAAGAGATGCTCAGCAAAGTAACTCTTTAACCAGTGCTCCTGTGTAAATACTTCATGAGATAACACCCCCACCCCCCAATATTCTCTGTAAAGAAAAGTCATGGATCAACAGCAGTGTGCCATTGTGTACCATATGTCTCTTCCTTTTCTGCTGTTTTGTTTTAAGAATATTTGCTAGATATATTTTCCTGAAAAGTTTCTATCATTTCCTCTTGCTGAAATATGGTAGGAAGCTTCTGTTCTCAATGGAATTACAAAGTTTGTATGGCTCCTTCTTCTATAAACATTATTAGTTCCATGCTGAGATTCTGAATAAAGCTCTTTCTAAATATATAATACTTAAAAATCAATTTGACTCCTACATTTTGAAGCTGCAGTGGGATGGACCAACCAAATAAAAGTACTCCTGATCTCAAATAGTAATTGTACAGTTTGAATAAAGATGGCAACCACAGTCCTCCATGAACATAATTCATACTAGAACTAGTGCTGAATGCATTATATCCATTGGAAATTGTTTATTACTGCATTCTTCCTAGCATCTAAAAAAAATGTAAACCTTTATCTATAATATTATTCAGATCCAGCATATAAAAATTGCTTTGGGTATCATAATAACCTGGAAGTATATTCATTTCATGTATATTATTTTTTCTACTTTTTTATTGCTAATGTATGTGTTTCTATTTGTCATCAATGTGTGATTTTTTTCAAAAAGACCATTTTAGCAAAATAACCATAGTGTGGATGAACAATTTATCATTCAGAGCCAGCCAGTCTCCTGGCTCTATCCCAAATTAAGGAATTACAAGGTCATAAAAAGGGAGGGATTTTTTGGGGGGGGGGAGATGACCAATTTATATTAATATATCTTGATGAATGAATTAATCAATGCATAGTAAACAAATCATGCTTGTGCTTACAACAGAATAATTTTTATACTGCATATTTAATCTATATTTTCACACTAGTATGTGGGGAGAAATAGTTAAGAAACCACACTTAGAAGCCTCATCCTCCTTAATTTTAACAACATTGGGAAGATAAAATACTGAGCTGAAAAAGAAGCAATGATACTAAGGATTAATCGACTCTGTGAGCTCATCCACGGCTGACTTCTAATTACAACTAGACATGTCTTGTTCCTGTAGCCATAAAATGAGTTACCATGGTAGCATTTGTTCACAAACCATGAGGGATTTCTTTTTAATGAAACCGTCCAATAAAAGAATAGTGGTGGTAGTAGGAAGAAGCTAACCCAGTCTACAGGATAAATGGGATTTAAAAGATTTTCTATTTCTATGTATAAATATAACAGTTTCCTTCAAACAATGTCCAACTTCAAACCAGAATGGCAATGGAGATGATTGCTTTGAATCCCCATGGTCATCCCAAATGTCATCCCAAATACCTTTTCCTTTGTAGTATTAAAAACAATTATTAAGAACTGGACCAAACTAGGAAATTAAAATTATGAATGTTAATGTGTATTATTGTACTTCCCTCTCTCCCTCCCTTTATACGAAAAAGAATTAGAAGGAGCAAACTAGAGACTTTTTTTTCAAATTACACTTCTGCATAGGATTCAAATTTCTTTTATCTGTCCATTGTCTTGATTGTGACTCTTCCTCCTGTTTCTTTGTTGTTGTTAGTTGCAAAGTTGTGTCCGACCCATCACAACCTCATGAACAACGTTCCTCCAGGTCTTCCTGTCCTCTACCATCCTCTGGGGTCCATTTAAGTTCACGCCTACTGCTTCAATGACTCCATCCAGCCACCTCATTCTCTGTCATCCCATTCTTCTTTTGCCCTCAATCTTTCCCAGCATTAGGCTCTTCTCCAGTGAATCCTTCCTTCTCATTAGATGGCCAAAGTATTTGAGTTTCATCTTCAGGATCTGGCCTTCTAAAGAGCAGTCAGGGTTGATCTCCTCTAGGACTGACTGATTTGATCACCTTGCAATCTCAGGAGTCTTCTCCAGCACCATAGTTCAAAGATTCTGTTTCTTAAGGTTACTCTTAAAGTCCATTACATCATATGACATGACTTCATAGGATACAGATAGACTTCATGAGTATTTATTTATTTATTTATTTATTTATTTATGAAAGATACACATAGGCACATATATACAATAGTGACTAAACAGATATTGCTTAATTAGACAATTGAAAGGGAACTCCATTCAACTGGACCCAAAGCCGTGAGTGAAAAAGCCATGTTTTACTTCATTTCCAAAGGCAAGCAGAGTTGGGACATGTCATATATTGGGATCATGGAAAGACACCCTCCCTCTGTTCCATAAAATAGCAATGTTTATAAGAAGGAACCAAGGCCATGCCCTCCCTATGGAACCATGTGAGACAATATATACCCTAAGGTTCTTTGGGATTTTGGTAAATTGTAAATCGTGGTCAGTAATTTACCAAAATCTCAAATAATTCTGGGTGGTATAAAAGCACAAAACAAGATTATACATTTGATCAAATGTCATCTTTAAATCCATAAGTAAGATTAGTGTGATAAATCATCCATCAAGCTGAAGGCTCACTGGAACAACACCAATTTTACTTGCTTGTGGAATGATGTGAAATGAACTTATTTAAAGAAGCCTACTTTGATATATTATAGATATTGCATTAATTTATAGCTACACCTCTAGATTTGCCGTGATATAGAGGGAGAGAAAATTGGTGAAATGTTAGCTATTTCTGGAGGGGATATGCCATTTCTGAAATCTTATTTAAGAACAGATTTAAAACGACCTCATGCTGACTTACATTCTTAGAGCCAGGAAGCCAGAAATTAGGGCTGATCTTGTATGTCTTGTTCACAAATGGCTTTGGGCCCTGAAAATGAGTGTTAAGCTTTCTACTCTACACAACCCATGCCAAACTCCCGGCTCACTTTTCACAAAAAGTGGTAAAACAGTTGCTGATGAGTGGTCTGTAATTAGTCAATGCTGGTTGGATCAAATTTCTGCCACAGGGGACAGTTTCATTTCAATCCTTTTGCCTATCGTTAATTTTTCAGTATTCACTGTAGGGTCTTTTAAGAAGATTCATTTTTTTAAGTATTTAAATTTTTCATTAAGCAGACAAACTTGAACATCAGTGTGCCAAATGACCATGTAAATAGCTGAAATCTAAAGTTTCATTTACTGTGAGCTCCATTTTCCTTAATATTATATAGCATATAATTATGATATATTATATCATATAATCTGTAATTATTACATGATCTATATTAAGACGACAAAAGCAACAGGGAAATATTTAAATAACAACCTAACTTGCCTTATATAGTGAACATTGCTGCAGCCTCGTGCCTGCTGTGTGTTCCATCTTCAGTGCACTCTGATATATAGATGTCATTAATTCATACACAAGGTAGAATTATCTTTGCCTTGCAGATGTAATGTATCCAGGCGCTATCACTGCATTGTCTCTCCATTCCATTTCTGGCATCCAGGGGAAAAAATGAAATTTATTTAAATATAAACAGAGCCACCTTTGGATTTTGCATGGCAAAGACACTACATAACTCTCATTGCTAACCAGCTGCTTGAATATTTGTACCATGAATTTTCAATAAAGTGATCTCCTTCTTCAGAGTTATTATTATTAGTTTATAATTTGTATTGATTATATTGAAAGAAAATTAAATTACATTTAAGCCACTTACTTTTCTTTCTTTACCCCATGAACATTTTTTTAATTGAAGAGGAGGTAGGGCTTTGTTTAATCTTTAACTGCACTTATGAACACTGATGGAAAGCTTATATTGTATTTTCCAGGATATGAGAAAGATCTGGACAAAACTGCTCATATTGCAGAAATGTGAGATCTAGAGAGACACAGGAAAAGCTAAGAACAAAAGTTGTACTCAATACACACCTGCCTGGAAATAAGCCTCATAAATAAAGTGGGATTTGCTGTCAAGTATACTTGCTGTGACTACCTGTAATGGGTAATTTTGGGAGAAAGGAGGAGGAGGAGGAGGAGGAGGAGGAGGAGGAGGAGGAGGAGGAGGAGGAGGAGGAGGAGGAGGAGGAGGAGGAGGAGGAGGAGCCACAGCTTAGACAATGGTCAGACAAAAGATATCTCAGTCCACAGAAGAAATGGGGTGGGAAAAGCATCTCATAAGGGATCTTTGTAGTTCTCTGGGAAGTAAAGACTTGCAAGATTCAGATTTTGTAACCTTACAATAAAGGTAGTGCTGGTACTCATGGTTATTGCTTACTTTCTGGACTACATCAAAGGGATGATAATATTCTTAAAGATACAATGGGGCTGTTCTAGTTTGCGATGTGTACTTTAGCTAATTTATTCTAATGAAGAATTGTTCCTAAAAATAATAATTTCATCTGCAGACAGATCCTAAATAGATACCACCTCAAGAAAAGAGATAAGAGCAGGAAATTTGGTACTCATTATTCATGTTAAATCCCACAAATATTTGAAGCCAGCTTTTTCCACATTTGGGAAATTCTACTACCGTAGCCTTCTTTTCCCCCCTCATTGCTTTCCATAGGGAGAAAGCAATTTAAAAAATGATCCCAATAGCTCCAGAAATGAATTGAGATCTGAGAGGTTTTTAAAATTATTATCATTGTTCTGATCATTGTTGCTTGCCTTTCTAGTCAACCACTAGTGAAGAATTAAATATTTTGTAGTGTTTTGTCATTCAAACTCTTCACATATTAACAAGTTTACCTTGACTGTAATTGAGTGGCTTGTTTTTTGAATCAATGTTTCCGATTACCTATTTCTATGTTTTGATTTCACAAATATGTAATCTGTGAATTCAAAGAGATGTGTGAATATTGATTGTACAAGTTGCTAATACTGAGGTTATAGCAGCCCAGGAAAACCACTCTACCTAACATTCAAATATGATCTTATTCTCATGGTCCAACAAGATGCCAAAAGTTAATTCAGGAATAGAGTATTCACAACAGAATCCATCACTAATGAGCAACATATTTTTTGTTCATTTTTCTCCCTGCATTGATACATTTGATACCTTAATGGACCTGCAAAGAATACTTTAATGAACATTAATTGTCCCAGTTCTTATGTAGCAGTGTGGATACTATCATTTGTAAGCAGACCATGATCTGTCAGTAATTTAAAAATGTGAAAACAATTATGCTATTTTCTCTCTTACATACAACCAACTTTTCCTCTACAGTCACATGTTTCAATATGCCATTTCAATGTCTTCTTCAGCAGTAGACATATAATCAATGATATTAATGACTACATTAATTTAAATGATTAATAATTTTACAATAGCATGAATTTCTCTTCTCATCGTTCCTATCACCCATCTCCTCCCACTTATGACTGTATGACTGTAACCTTGTTGCTGGTATCCTTACGATTTATATTGATATTGTTTCCTGATTTCTTACTTGTAACCTATTACTATCATTAAGTGTTGTACCTTATGATTCTTGATGAACATATCTTTTATTTTGTGTATACTGAGAACATGTACACCAAAGACAAATTCCTTTTGTGTCCAATCACACTTGGCCAATAAAAATTCTATTCATTCTATTCATTTAGTCCAAATAGATAGTAGACAGCGTCATGCTAGATAGTTTCTATGATAAATGGAAATTCTCAAGAGCACTAAAACGGGCTTCCAACCTCCCAGTCCATGGCTCATAGCCCATTGGGGACCAGGCTGCACAAATGGCAGGTAAGCTGAAGTGCGCATGAAGCTGCAGTTGTACAAGCAGCATACATGTGGGCAAAACTATCCCCTCTCCCCTCCCCCACAGCTACTGGTATCAGTCTGCACAGCCGGAAAGATTGGGGACCACTGCACTAAAAGATTCTTGCTCCAAAATTCCACTTTTAATAATATGACAATAATATTACAACAAAAATAATTATTGACATATATGGGGATTAACTGAAGAATGGAAATCTAGGGACATCACAGATTTCAGAGAAATAACAATGGAAGTATCTATCATCCATCCTCTCACCCACCCATCATCTAGCACATTACTGATAAATGTCTTTGAATGCTACCTCTTAACAGAAATGTGTTGTGATGATATGGTGGTGGGAGTGGGGATGGTGGTAGTTGTCATCGTCGTCGTCGTCGTCATCATGCCTATTAGTCACCTCTTAATTAAATAAGTGTAAAAATACTATACCTTGCCTACAAGAAGTTCATTTTAATTCTTTTGTCTCTTGAAGGTAATTTCAAAAGTAATTTCTACTGAATTGAATGAGATCCAGGAAAAAAAAATGCAGGGCAATTTCTCTACCTATAAAAAGTAGCAAAATGTTGAGTTGTATGGAGATGATTTGACAATTTCTTCTCAGGAAAAATGCATGAGTAGCAGAAGAAAAAGAATAATGAAATGAAGCTTTGAAACATCTGTACTTCTAAACAATTATAAATTAGATTACTGTACCTAATTCAAATTATAAGGAGTCTAAAACTTGATATACAAGACATGATCTATTAACTGATTTAATATTACAGTCAGACTCTAGCTACTATGTTATAGAAAAAAAAGTTGTACTACAACCCTCCTCTAAGTAAATTGATCCTTATATTTATTCTTGTAATTAGCCTTTTTTTGGAAGCTTAAAGGAATGTACCCAACATCTGTATCTGCATTTCCAGGTGCAGATATTTATTTCCAGAGCAACTCTATGACAGAGGTGAAATGCTCCCAGTTTGGACTGGATCGCCTGATCCGGTAGTGATGGAGGCGGGTGGTTCGGAGAACTGGTAACAAAAATCCTAACACCCCCCCCCCCATGCCCAGCTGAGCCACGCAATCATCAGAGGCTTTTTTTTTTTTATTTTTAAAAGCATTTTTTCTACAATCTCTTCCGCCAAAAAGATGCTTTTAAAAGTTAAAAAAAAGCCTCTGATGATCGCGCAGCTCAGCTGGGATTGTCAGAGGCTTTTAAAAGCATTTTTTCTACAACCTCTTCGGCGAAGAGGTTGTAGAAAAAATGCTTTTAAAAGTTAAAAAAAAAAGTTGGCCACATCCACCAGTCACATTACCCACCACCACCAAGCCACGCCCACAGAACCAGTAGTAACAAATTTTAGATTTCACCACTGCTCTACGAGGTAGGTTGGTCTAAAAGATATTGATTAATGCAAAGTCACTGGATAAGTTACATAGCTGAGCAGCTAAATGAATGTGACTCTCCTAGTCTTAAACCAAGCCTTAATTCAAATGTACACTAAGTTCAGAAAAGCAGTAAGAAACAGTTAGCATAACTAAAGGCAGGAGATAAGAAAAAGAAAATATAGCAACATCTAGTTCAAATCAATGCTATACCCATCCATATAGGTTAATGAAGCAATTACTTAGAGTGTCAAATAGGGCAGCCAATTTTGAAGAGGAAAATTATCTGCCTGCCTGCCTGCCTGCCTGCCTGCCTGCCTGCCTGCCTGCCTGCCTGCCTGCCTGCCTGCCTTGAGATGGACATATGGATCAGCTGTTCTACTGCTCTGGGTATATTCTATATAATACATAAACAGAAACCTCTTTAAAATTGTGCTTTGCACATGAAGTAAACATTCGAAATAGCATCCCTTTAGAATGGAAGATAAAATTTGGAGGTAAAATGGCAAGCCTTTTGAGGGTATTTTTCAATAAACAAACAAAGGCATTCTTCTGGAAATGGTGCCTAAGAAGACCGCCTCGTGCGGCTTCCTGCAATAGCAGCTTTCTGAGAATTATGGAATTAAAATGCTATCTGTAGCCAAATAGAATGGTTTTTATGCATGAGCATAATGCAAAGCAGGCATTTTAAATAGAAGCATTCAGAAACCAAGGGAGAGAGGATGAGAGGATGAATTTCCATCTTCTACGGCAGGCTTGCAGTTATGACATTAAAGGCACAATAGGTTCCTTTAAATATCTTTAATACAATAGGAATAGACTTACATGCCGCTTCACAATGCTTTTACAGTTTTCTCTAAACTATTTACAGAGTCAGAATATTTCCCTCAAGAATTTGGGTCCTCATTTCACTGAAGGATGGAAAGGTGAATCAACTCTGAGGTGGTGAGGATCGAACTTCCAAACTGCAGTCAGCCAGCAGTCAGCAGAAGTAGCTTGCAGTACTGCATTCTAACCACTGCACCACCACGGCTCATGTTCAGATGTTCAGCTTAATGTTCAGATGAAGTTCTTAAATTCATTAACACATTTAATTCCATTTCTATTAGGTTGAACTGATATTGTATAAATTATTTTTCTCACAATAAAAAGCAAATGAGCAAATATTTTGTATCCAGCTCTAAAAATGAGCAGTAATTGATATTATCTAAATGCAGGTTGGGCTCATTAGGATGCACCTAATATTTGGTCCAGATTCATGCATCTATATTTTAATAAAATTAAAAAGACTAACAAAGACTAACATAATATAAACAAAAAGAAGAAAGGGAAAGACAGAAAAAAGAAAAGAATCCTTATTTTGTTCCTTTTTGTATCTCACATGATGTGGTTAGAGCTCCATTAATAATTATTAGTTCTGACTGTAAAGTATAAACCAATTTTTATTTTATAAAGTTTTCTCCAAAATTCATATTTTCCCAAACTTTAAACAGAAAATTCCAGATCAAATTGTCAAAAACTTTCTCTGCATCTAAAAAGATCAATGTTGCTTGGTTTTATTATTTATTTATTTATTTATTTATTTATTTATTTGTCAACAAATAAGAAATCAAGTAACAAAGTAGATAAACACATGAAAAATTTTTGGCACAAAAAAAAAGGATATAAATTGGCAAAACATAGCCATAAACACATAGAATGATTACATATAATTGGGAACAGTAGGACAGGGACAGTAGGCACACTGGTGCGCTTATGCACGCCCCCTTTTCATTATGTTGTTCCAGCAAAATGTTCAGCACTGTTCTAACATAATCCTTCAACTGTCTTTTAGGTAAAGAAACCCACATTGATCCTCATAAATAAATTCTTGCAAAATTCTCTTCAGTCATTCAGCTAAAATCATTCAAACACCTTGTAATCATTATTCAATAATGATTTTGGTTTGTAGCGTCTTGTTGAAGTACATCTTGTCCCTCTTTAGTATTAATGCTATACTGGCCTCTTTCCAACATTCTGGCATCTTTCCTCTCTGTAGAATAGAATTCATCATGTTTTGTAAAGGTTGTAAAAGTTCACCCTCAAAAGTAGAAAGAATCGTGCACTTCCTGAAATAGAGGTTCAGGGTTTGTGTTAAAGGCAGAGAGATCTCTCACAAACCGTATGAGAGAATGTACAGTATGTGGGCACTTAATGCAACAGCCTTTATTTGCCATGGCCTTAAATTGTCCACAAAAGAGATCTGAGATTCCATCCATGCATGCTCTGAAAGCCATTTATGTACATGGCTGTCAGCTCTTTCAGATAGAAACAAACCATGAGGACTAATTTACCTTTATTACAGTTACAATGGGAAAATCTTAAAGATCTGAAAACACTTGTTTCCTCCTTTACTTTTACATTTCCCCAAACTAGGAAAAGTTCCCTCTGAATTGCTTCCTTCTGTGGGCTGAGATACCTTTTTCATGACTATTGTATAGCCTGTGGCTCTTCCTCCTTCCTCCTAAGGTCATTCCCTTAGGCCATAAGTGTCAAACTCACATCGTTACGACGATGTCATGTGACGTATCGAGACTTTCCCCCCCTTTGCTAAACTGGGCATGGGTATGGCCAGCATGTGATACATCCAGCCTGTGGGCCGAGAGTTTGACAGCCCTGTCTTAGGCCATTACAATTGTAGAAGAATGGATGAGTATATGTATACATAATTCCTCAACTCCTGAAATGGAAACAAATATAATTCTTCCTCCAAATTGATATATTAATTGTATATTAATCGATGCCTAAATATTGTCCTTTTTTGTTTCAGATTTTTCTTTTTAAAAAAATGGATTTTCCACACTTTTATGAAAGGTGAAAACAAGGCAGAGACCCCCTCTTTCAGTTCAGTCATCCAGAACAAAAGAGAATGATTCCATACTAAACAACTAATGTGGAGGCAGCTTGAACAATATTTGCATGATGGATTTATTCAGATTTTTTGCTAATTTCCAAAATTGCTACAATTCTTTGGCCAGACTGCGATGTGCTTTAAAACATTAAATGCTTCTAAGAAGTGTTTTATGTTTGCTTGTTTTTTTTTTTTAAATTCCCTAAATAGGAATAAGAGGCTGACAGGAGGGAGCTGATGGGACACAATTGTTAGTAAACAGGAAAGATATAAAAGATATAGAATGTGTTCTTAGCATCTTGTTTGATATTATTATTTATTATTTATTATTTATTAAATTTGTATACCGCCCTTCTCCTGCTGGACTCAGGGCGATGCACAGCCAAGTAAAAACATACAATACAAAATTTAAAAGAATTATAAAAGAATTATATATTATGGCCAAAAATTTTAAGATCTACCAATTAAAACCCATTTTATAATTAAAATCAGAAAAGGGGGAGGGGTTACGCCAGCCCTGCTTGCTGAAACAGAAGAGTTTTTAGGGCACGGCGAAAAACCCAGAGATCTGATATCCTCCGAATCTCCGGGGGCAAATCGTTCCAGAGGGCAGGTGCTGCCACAGAGAAGGCCCTCCCCCTGGGGGTCACCAGCCAACATTGCCTGGCTGCCGGCACCCTGAGGAGTCCCTCTCTGTGGGAGCGTACTGGCCGGTGGGAGGCTATTGGTAGCAGAAGGCGGTCCCGCAAATACCCAGGTCCGATGCCATGGAGCGCTTTAAAGGTGGTAACCAACACCTTGAAGCGCACCCGGAAGTCCACCGGGAGCCAATGCAGCTCATGCAGGAGAGGTGTCACATGGGAGCACCCCGTCGCTTCCAAAATCCCCTGCGCGGCTGCATTCTGCACCAGTTGGAGCCTCCAGGTGCACCTCAAGGGGAGCCCCATGTAGAGAGTGTTGCAGTAGTCCAGGCGGGAAGTGATGAGTGCCTGAGTGACTGTGCGCAAGGAGTCCCGATCCAGAAAGGGACGCAACTGGTGAATCAGGCAGACCTGATAAAAAGCCCCCCTGCCACGGCCGTCATATGCTCTTCTAAAGACAGCCGTGAGTCCAGGAGGATGCCCAAGTTGCGAGCCCTCTCCATGGGGGCCAATAACTCACCCCCAATAGCCAGCGGTGGCACCAGCTGGCTATATCAGGACGCTGGAAGCCACAGCCACTCGGTCTTGGAAGGGTTGAGTCGGAGCCTGTTATTCCCCATCCAGATCTGCACGGCCTCCAAGCACCGGGACATCACTTCAAGGGCATCGTTGGGATGGCCTGGGGTGGAAATGTACAGCAGAGTGTCATCAGCGTACTGATGGAATTCCACCCCAAAGCCACAGATGATCTCGCCCAGCGGCTTCACATAAATGTTGAACAGAAGGGGCGAGAGGACCGATCCCTGTGGCACCCCACATACAAGGCGTCTCAGGGTCGACCTCTGCCCCCCTGTCAACACCGACTGCATCCGGTCGGAGAGATAGGAGGAGAACCACTGTAAAACGGTGCCCCCCACTCCCAGCCCCTCCAACCAGTCGATGGTATCAAAAGCCGCTGAGAGATCTAATAGGACCAGGATAGAGGAACAACCCCTATCCTGAGCCCTCCAGAGATCATCCACCAGGGCAGGCTTCTTGAGGAGGGGCCTTACCACCGCCTCTTTCAAGGCAAGTGGCAAGACACCCTCACCCAAGGAAGCATTGATAATCCCCTGGAGCCAGCCTCGCGTAACCTCCCGGGAGGCCAGTACCAGCCAGGAGGGACATGGGTCCGATAAACATGTGGTCTCATTCAGCCACCCGAGTATCCTGTCCACGTCCTCAGGAGCAACAGGATCAAGCTCCTCCCAAATGACATTCTCAAGACCGGCCTCCATCATCCCGTCTGTAGCTACCCAGTCAAAGACCAGGCCTTCCCAAATCTGAGTGATTTTATCATGCAGATATTGCACAAAATCTTCAGCACGACCCTGCAAGGGATCTTCCCGCACACCCGGATGGAGGAGGGAGCGGGTCACCCTAAACAGAGCAGCTGGGCGATTATCTGCCGATGCGATAAGAGCGGAAAAATAGTTAAATTTTGCCGCTTTTATCGCCACTAGGTAAGTCTTAATATGAGCTCTTACCTGGGTTTGGTCGGATTCGGAACGGCTCAACCTCCAACTGCTGTCTAGGCGTCTTTTCCAGCGCTTCATCTCCCTCAGCTCCTCAGAGAACCAAGGGGCCAAGTAGACTCGGCGACAGGTCAGAGGCCACAAAGGCACGACACGTGTCAGTCCAAAGCACCAGCGGCCGCCCTATCCCAGGCGGCCACCAGCTCCTCGGCCGAGTCATGAGTCAGAGCCTCAGGAAATGGCCCAAGCTCCATCTGGAACCTATCAGGATCCATCACGCACCTGGGGCAGAACCATCTGGTCTGTTCTGCCTCCCTGCAGCAGGGTGTGGCGGTTAGAAGGTCAAGTCTAAGAAGGGAATGATCTGACCATGACAAGGGCTCAATAGCTACCGCCCCAATCTCAAGATCATTCTTCCACTGCCCAGAGACAAAAATCAAGTCCAGAGTTGTCCTCCCATGTGAGTGGGTTCATGAATTAGCTGGCTCAGGTCCATGGCCGTCATGGAAGCCTGGAACTCCCGAGCTGCCTCTGACGTTTCACTGACAAATGGCAGGTTGAAGTCCCCCATGACTATAAGCCTGGGAGTCTCCACCGCCATCTCGGCAATCATGCTGAGTAGCTCGGGCAGGGTAGCTGACACGTGGCAGGGAGCCAGGTACGTGATCAGCAAACCCATCTGCCTCCCATGTCCCCACTTCACCAGGAGAGACTCACATCCAGCTATCTGAGGTACAGTGGCCTACCTAGGAGCAAGACCTTCCTTTACAAGAACCGCCCCCCACCCCTCCCCTGGGCCCTCAGCTGATGGAATGCATAGAAACCTGGTGGGCACATCTCAATGAGGGGGACCCCCCCTCCTGGCCCAACCAGGTCTCTGTAATACCTACCAGGTCCGCACCACCCTCCTGAACCAAATCGCAGATGAGGGGGGCTTTATTTACCATGGACCTGGCATTGCACAACATCAACCGGAGGCCCTGGGCCTGAGGATCTGAACAACCCGGGGAGCAAGAAGAGCATTGGGGGCCGGAGCATGCAATCGCTCACAAGTAGCAAGTGCGCCTTCTCCTAACATGATATGGCCCCCTGCTCCTGTCATATCTGCCCCTCCCACTTACAGTACCGATGGAAACCCCCTCCCCTCTATAGGAACTAGCCCCCCTGCCCCCCTTGACACCTGTGGGTTGCCCCCCAAACCCACCCCGGTCGTACATTTTACATTTTCCTTCCCACCCCTTAAAAAACGAATTAAAAACGAATACAAAGAACTTTTAAAATCCCCTACACCTTCGTGCCACCTCTCAGGATCCCAGGACCCGTCCTTGAGGTACTTTTTGGCAAGGCCAGCAGGCCACTTCCAGGAATGGGGGGCATTCCTCAGAGCCCATAAGTCCGATCTTGCATACAGTCACGAAGCCATAAACAGCCATGGAAAAGGGTGCGACAATGGCCAACAGAAGATGTTAGTAATGGACTGGAAACTGGTTAAAGTTTTCCCAGACGTTGGGAACCTCCTGTCCCAGGCATCCCCTCACCACACCTGGGTGAGGCATAGTTGGTAACTGCCATCGTCCTCACACTATGACGGCCTCCCAGACTTCAACTGAGGAGTTCTGTCCGGCGGTATTTTCGACCCCTGCAGCGCTCTCACCCCTGCAGGGCCAGTTCGATGTCATAGAACTGCCACTGCCCTCTCACAGCAGTGGGAATCCCTGCCCAGGACAGGACAGTTCCATGGAGGGGGTGAAACCAGCGCCCTCACAGCCATCCAGGTCTAACATTATATATATAACATTATATGAATGTTTTTGCCAGTATCTAGAAGAGCAACAGGCAGTTCCCCCCCACCCCCAGTGGACAGTAGTCCAGAAAGGTTGGACAACTGTATCTTTGTGGCCACCTAAACATTGTCTGGAATTCAGCAGCCCAGAAAAGGTAACTCTAACTTGAAGCCACCTCCATTGTTTTACTTGGCAGAAGCAATTGAAGAAGAGACTCCAAAGTGTATGAAAAAATCTGGACAACCATCTAAGACAGGAGTGTCAAACTCAAGGCCCATGGGCTGGATCTGGCTCATGGGGCACTTAGATCTGGCCCACAGGGCCAGCCTGGAAACAGCGAAGGACTGGCCCGTGGTCCTTCTGCCAGTGAAAATGGAGCTTGGGAGCCCATTTTCACTAGCAGAGTGTTCAGGCTACCATAGGTGTCCCTGAGAAAAGTAACATTGAACTGGCCATGACCAACCCGGCCATGCCCCCCCCCCCCGATTCCAAGCACAACCCTGATGTGGCCCTCAATGAAATCGAGTTTGACACCCTGATCTAAGGAAAGGGAAATTCTATAGTAACATAACTGAAATGCAGGGGTGGGAATGCATTTAAACAAGTGGTGACATTTTTAGCCTAAACACCAAATCCTTTCCAACCCATTAATTCTTTTGAACATTAAGGCACGCGTACTTTAAAACTCTTAGTGAACCATTCATACAGTAATTCTTTCTTTCATTTATCTAATAAATACTGCCATCCAAAGCAATCTGATTTGATTTGCTGCTTATTAGGGCTGGTTGCAATTCCGGCATTCAAAAGCTTGTATTACAAGAAATAACTTAATACCACAAGAGCATTCATTTATTCTACTATTGCAGGCTATGCATAAAATTAATTGGAAATTACCTTCATATACAATAGAACCTACTGTAAAAAAATGCACAGGATTTTGTAGCAGGTAGCTTAATCTGTGTGGAGTTTGCTTAATTGGTGGGGATTTCTGCT
This sequence comes from Ptyas mucosa, assembly GCA_012654045.1. Lineage (NCBI taxonomy): Eukaryota > Metazoa > Chordata > Lepidosauria > Squamata > Colubridae > Ptyas > Ptyas mucosa. The sequence goes on from WNWU01000003.1 coordinate 16,568,356, forward strand.
TAGCGCAACCAAACACACAACCCCGTAGACAGAGTTTTGGAAATACTTGAGGGCTGCTTAGGTATAAATATCCAAATGCAAAACAGTACAGAAACTAGGGTTCTGCAACATTTTCAATAGATATAGTTGGAATGAATTTTCACTGAAGCATATTTTGAATGAAGCTATCTTAGAATTGGTTCAAAGCATCAAATCAGTGCTTTAAATTGCATCAGAGAGATTTTGACGTTCACGAAATCTCGCTTTATTGAAGCTTTCCTTCTCTATATTGACAAAATTGGGGCAGGATGAATTGTGTGGTAGGCTGATACTGACACGAGCTTCGTCACCATTACACCCTGCATTATTAAAATGCTTGAGGGAATGCTGTTATTTTTATCTCTCACTCTTCCAATAGAATTCGTATAGGTAGATTCATTTAGAAAGAAATTAAAGGGAGGAAGAAAAGAGATTCCTATTTATAAATTTCATGAGAGGCTCTGGGGTGGTGTGTTTGCTGTTAGGTTGATATTCCTTATATTTCATAGACGTTTTTAGAACCTTCTATGGTATGATATTATTTGAATGAGCACACTTTAACAAAGGGCTTTTAAAAAAGATGCCTCTGTCTTTAGCTTTAACAGGTGGATTTCTTATAGCATATGACGTCGTTTTTTTCCAAATTCACACGGAAGTCTGGAAAAAAAAATCAAGCTGCTTTTAAATAAATAGCAGAAAGCTGCAGTGCTTGTGCAGTCTGAAACATGTCCTGCATTAATTCCAAATGGGAACAGCCTTATTTTATACAAACTAGGTTGTTTAGCACAGGAGAGAACAATTCTGTCACTGATATATGCCCACCAGCATGCCAGTTAAAAAAAATGGTCAGAGGAAATTAGAGTTTGGTTTTTAGTGAATGGATTTTCAAACCTTTTAAAGCATATTTATTTTTTACATTGGAATCAGTCATCTTTCGCACTGATTTGGCACAATGCCTCCATAGGGCCTTTCCAGTATTGTTTGGAGGCTACTGAGCTATGTGTTTAGAACAGAATAGAATAACAGAGTTGGAAGGGACCTTGAAGGTCTTCTAGTCCAACCCCCTGCTTAGGTAGGAAACTCTACACCAGACAAACTGGTTATCCAATATCTTCTTAAAAACTTCCAGTGTTGGAGCATTTCTTGTGCTACCCTTTGCCTTAGAAAAGATTCACTGATATCTTTGAGATATCTGAAATTTTATAGGGTTGGTGCTTTTTAAGGATCAACAATACCTACTATTTTCTTCTCAATAGCTTTTTTTAGAGAGAGGAAGTGAATCGTTTTCAACCATTCTAATGCTTTTTTCCATAATAGCCAATGGTTATTAAATCTTTTATCATGTATTGGTTCAAACTCAATCTTGTAATACAAAATCAAATGGAATTCTGCCATTTAATTTTGAGTTTGAACTGCATCTTGAATGGTTCTACACACTCTTAATAACAACGAAATCAAATATTTCTAGCTCTGTGTTTTTTATTCATTCTTCAGCAAGGGGTCTGCTGATTTTCAATGCTAAATAATAAACCAGATTGTTTGGATTTGCACATACTATGCCAATACATTACAGAATCCTAGGTTCTTGGAAAGAACTTGATGTGTATGAAGGCCAAAACCAGCTAAAGAACTGGCAGCTATGCTTTCAATTGTTGCGTATATATTAATAATAAATGCCAAATCCAGTCTAACCATCTGGCTGACTGTGTATAATAATAATAAAGTTAATTCTGGCTGTCCAAGATTAAGCCTTAAGAATAAATGCATATAAAGTCAGAATTAAGAAAACAGCAACAGATAGCAAAGAAGCTGAAGAAACAGTGGACTAACTAGTTAGCTGTTGCAAAGAAGGTCACACTGATGGACTACAAACAATGATATGATAAAATAGCAACAATGGTGCACTGGAATATCTTCAAGAAATATATTTCAGAAGCAGAACTGGTGGGACCATCAAATAAAGTAATAGAAAATAAAGAAGTTAAAGTGCTCTGTGACTTTATGATTCAGAAAAACACATACCCCATAATACTTCAGATCGAACCATTATCAATAAGAAAGACAAAAAAAGTCTGGGTAATTGACATGACAATACCCAGAGACAGCAAAATAGAAGACAAAGAACTGGGGGGGGGGGGAGAATCACAAAATACAAAGACCTGTAAATAAAAGTACAACAACTGTGGTAAAAAGCCACAAAAGATGCTATCCTAAAACATCTGGAATACTATTTGAACATCATCACTGTTGATAAATTCACCATCAGTCAATTGCAAAAGGTGGCTTTACTTGAAACAATTTGCATCCTGCAGTGATACCTCTAACACCAACAGACTTCCACATCTGCCTATCCCAGATTCTGAGAAGGACTCAGTAGATGGATAAAAATGCTAAATCCAGTCTAAACTGGAGAGGGGGCGTGCATGAGTGCACTAACGTGCCTATTGTCCCTGTCATTGTATTTTTATTCTCTTATTCTTGTTCTCATTTTTGTTTGACACATTCCAATAAATAAATAAAATAAATAAATAAACATTTGGCTGACTTCATGAACAACTACAATGATAATATTAAATAAAAAATAAAAAATAATTCTCATGTGGAGAATAAAAAAAAATCTATGGTCTCTCTCTGCAGCTATCAAATACTACGGGGAAAAATTAGCCAATCAATAACCAATGAAATATCTCTAGAGATTCAGCATCAATAACAAAGCAAGATGACAGTTCTAATGGTATTTTGTCATTCAGGAATATATAGCATCTTTGATGAGGCCCTAATCTATTCTTTTAGTATGGAAATCAATTCTCATGCTAGAAGAGTATCCCAAGGGTGACAGGATTCTTTTATCTTTGAAATCTTTCCCTCCAGTATCAGAATGTCAGGAAGTCTGATAAAGAAGATACCACAGGGGATGGGGAAGAAAAAGGAATGGAGGGATTGAAAATCTGAAGAAAAAAGACAGTGAGTGATGTTTGGTTTTGCCATCTGATGGTGGCAGGGAATTGGATGTGACACAATTATTTTGCTTCTTTACTTGAAGTTGAGATGAAAAAGGAGACAGAAAGGAGGAAAAATGGCACCCCTCAATATATATGTCTCTGTTTGTCTGCCTGCGTGTGAGGGGAACATATAAATATACGTGCGTGTTCCCCTCACAGTATATATATATATATATATATATATATATATATATATATATATATATATATATATATATATATATATATAGGTTGGGCTAAAGCAAGATGTGGGTCAAAATATCTTGCTCTTACTCTGGTTAGCATTTCTCTCTTTCTCTCTCTTCTTGACACCTTCTTCTCTCTATCCCAAGCAGGAGGTACATAGCTATTTCCTAAAGGTCTGAACTGGTTTTCAGGATGGAGCTCTGAAATTTATGTCATCCATTTATGCCATATGCAGACTAAGCCTCAGTTCTCTTCATCATTCTGTATTCTCCAATTTTTGTGATGTTTCATGGTGAAAAGATATATACATGGATGTTAAGAGAGATGTTAGGAAAAATCGTAGACAAATAACAATAATCTGAAGAAAATACAAGATACCTGGGGAAATGACTTGTAAAACATGTAAATTGGGCAACATTCTACCAAAAGAGTATTTGATATTCTACCTTCATACAAATAAAGGTGGGACGTAATTTAAAATGAATATGTAATAAATAAATGCACAGCACAATGCATTTGGATTTCTTGTTCGACTTTTGTTTTTTTTAACAAATCAGCTCTTAAACAGGTGAAGAATAGAATCAACTAAATTTAAGGCTGGAATAGGAGAAATGGAGCTTAACTGAAATTGACACATCCATCTATCCATCCCTGCTCTACCATTTTGATTTAAAAAAAAGCTTAAGGTCATGTTCCAGGGTGGTTTATTAATTAATGATTACTTCTATCAATCTTTAATTCTGCCTAATTCTATTGCTCTGTTTACTGCTGTACATTTTCCTCTCTAAATTGGAATCACTGCCTTGAAAACTGGTGTTCTGTTGTAAAAGTGGAGAGAATGTAGCCAGTGTGTGCAACCAATTAGGCCAGTTAGTTTACTATAGGCTTATTAAATCAAGAAAGCCATATTGTCCCGAGTTATCTGTTTTTCTTCTGCTAATAATGGTTCTGCTGAAAGGTAAAGAGAAAATCTTAATGCAAGTAGAAGCACTGATCTAACTTGGGAATCAATCTACAGGTCATGCTTCATATATATTAAATCAAAATTCTCCTCATCTTGTAGTTCTTACTAATGAAAGTATTTGAACACTGGAGGAGAAAAGTCAAAGCCAATATAATTTCAAGTTTAACAGTTACAGAGATATTAAAATATGAACTGTTCCTCTGGATGAGCACTAGAATTATTGTTATGTTAACACAAATTAGTTCATGACTTCCTTTCACCGTGATGAGATATACTTAGAGACAGTTTTTAAAATCTGACAATAAAATGAAATACACTCAATGAACCATACAAAGGACATTAAGCTGAAAAGTATACTAGCTTTATAGCCTCTGGTTATAATAGCTACTTCAAATTCAGTGCTAATTCCCAGTATAACTAACATTCTAAAGAAAACAACATAAAGATCTTTGCTTGAAATCTGAAATGGCTTGGAGAATCATTACTTCAATGATTTTATTTGACTCCTTTTTAATTATTTTATCTAATTTCTGCTCTGCAATTCTTCTAGTCTTTTCATCCCACCTCATCTTGCATTACATCATTATGGATTTTGGATGCTCTACAAGAAAGTTCTTATAATAGCCTTAATATTTTCAGTGAAATGATAACAAACATTATACGTTAAAGAACTTTTATTTACATCTACGTTTTCTATGAGAACTTTGAGTCAGGAAGTTTTGTGTGTGTGTGTGTGTGTGTGTGTGTGTGTGTGTGTGTGTGTGTGTGATTTCCTTGCCCATCATGGCAAGCATAAAGTGAGTTGGGTAAGAAGGTAGGCTAAAGATTTGGGAGTTGCCCTCCAGGCACAATTCTAATAAAATGAAAATCTCCTTTTTTGCAGAAAAGCAATTTTATTCCACATGTCAAGGATTCATCAGAAATGTGTGATTTATCTGTTTTGGAAAAAGCAATATTTTTTGCTAATCAAAGGATGCAGCAAAATGTGTTACTACAGCAAAAAGTTTGAGGTATCATACAATAATATCTGTATTGTTCATATTATAGAAAATTCATTATTTAGAAGGTAGAGAAATTACACTGAGATTTTCCCAAGAAATGTAGAACAGTCCAGAATGTCAGATGAGTTGATGACTGAACAGAACATGATTCATGCCCATAATAATAACTGTAATCAAATTTGTGTAGGCAGATCAAAAGAGAGCTTATTAGGTGATGGTAAAAAAATTTAAATGGTGGGAAATGTATATGAGGGCAGTTATTCAGGAAAGAAGATGGATAAAATTCTTCTAGAAGAGGGGTGTCAAACTCATGGCCTGTGAGCCAGATGTATCATATGCTGGTCACGCCCACACCCAGTTTAGCGAAGGGGAAAAAATTGTGATATGTCACGTGATGACACTGTGATGATGCGAGTTTGACACCCCTGTTGTAGAATAAATCTTTTTAAAAACCCTTTAAGGTAAAGGAAAGTTTAGTTGGCCATTTCATTTTAAAATAGGAAGTTTATATCCAACTCTCCCAACACGCTTGTATTTTCTTAGTTTTCTGCCATCTGTATGGCAAACAAGCATTCAAACGTCTAACTTCTTAAGGTAGGACAATTTTTCTTTGTTGAAGATTTCATAGATAGACATGATAATCCTTAATAATAATAATAATAATAATAATAATAATAAGAAGAAGAAGAAGAAGAAGAAGAAGGAGAAGGAGAAGGAGAAGGAGAAGGAGAAGGAGAAGGAGAAGGAGAAGGAGAAGAAGAAGGAACTTCAGGATTCAGACTGACAGGCACTTGGTCCACAACACACCTGACATAACAATAGTTGAAAAGAGAAAAGTATGGTTCATTGACATTGCAATACCTGGTGATGCACGGATTGAAGATAAGCAGCAAGAAAAAATCACAAAGTACCGGGACTTGCAAATTGAAGTTGAGCGACTGTGGAAAAAGAAATTGTGTGTTGTCCCAATTGTAATTGGAGCCCTTGGAGCAATACCCAAAGGGCTACCTCACTATTTAGAAATTCTAAATTTACCAGACTTGAACATTTTGACTCTACAAAAAAACCACCTTACTCAGAACAGCTTACATCCTCCGATGATACCTTAACAGTTCCTAGGTCCTTGGTTAGGACTCAAGCTGCTGATCTATTAACCAGCCTCAAAGGCTGTGAATCTCACCAAAGATTAAATAATAATAATAATAATAATAATAATAATAACAACAACAACAACAACAACAACAACAACAACAAGAACAACATTGAAACTACACGGCTATGGATGAAACATGTAACAGTGATACCCATTGTCATCGGGGCACTTGGTACCATGTACAAAAATTTTACAAAACACATCAAGAAATTGCAGCTTCCTGCAATAACATCAGTGGAACTGCAAAAAACTGTGCTACTCGGAACATCATATATTTTAAGAAGGTATTTGGTTGATACCTAGGACGCTGGCAGCAACCCATATCAAACATTAGCACTAGCCAATGGTATTTGTGACACATTTTTAAATGTCCAGTTGACTGAGTTTCATTTTTAATGAATATAAGATAATAATAATAATAATAATAATAATAATAATAATAATAATAGAAAAGGAGAAGGAAAAGGAAAAGAAGAAGAAGGAGAAGGAGAAGGAGAAGGAGAAGGAGAAGGAGGAGAAGGAGAAGGAGAAGGAGAAGGAGAAGGAGAAGGAGAAGAAAAAACAGCTCAGATAAATACATTTCCAGGCTTTAAGGAGGATAATTCTGCTTTTTCTAAGATTATCTTTCATCCCCACCCCCACCCACCCCTTTTTAAAGTGAAATATAAATGTAGCCTGAAGTCTGGCATATGGTAAGACAAAAAGCTAGACAAAAGGATTAAATCAATTCTGGATTCCAGTTCAGTAAAATTATTAGGCAAATTAAGCAGAACAAAGCCAGAAGTTATCATTAAATTATGCTTTTTGAAAAAATAAAAATGAAACATAGACTTAACTAAATCAACTTATCAGGAACAAGCATCTTTAATAAGGATAGTTTATCAGCTCTGTCTATTGAGGTTTTTTAGGTCTTCATAGCACTGTTAAGACTTTTTTCTTTTGACAGTTATTTGAAGTTAAAAAAAAAAGATTTTCACCAAGAAAGAAGCCATAGAGTGGAAATAATTGTTAAGGCAGGAATTTCAGATGGACCAATCAGGTATTTTCAGGTGATTCAGCTAGTATCTGTGCAGGAAATAACTAATTTATAGGAAATATCAGTCTGGAAAATTGATTTACATAGACATGGAGTTTAATATTGGTGTTCTTTTTTTTGTTCATCAGAATGAGTAGAGACAAGTGTGTCAGGAGCGAAGGAAAGAATATGTCAAAAATAGGAAGAAGATGGACACGAGCATACAATTAAAGACAATCATTTTTGTGTGCACTACAATACTTGTTTAAAGGGAGTGAGAATTTGATCACTTGGTCACAGATGCCCTAAAGAAATTGGCCACAGTTTTGATCTTTTTAGCAAATAGGTACTGTTCTTTGATCCCAATGAGATTTTCCATTATTCAGGGTAAATTCTTGATTAAAACATACTGAACTGTCATGTTAAATATTCATGAACAAATCTTGGTGTCATTAGTGAGTCATGCCAGGCCTGTGTTTATATTTTGTCTTAGTTTAAATACAGCACTTTAAAATAATTATGTAAAAAGTAGCAAATGAGGCCAGTAAAGATCACAATATTTAGGTAAAACAAATCTTTCCCCACCCCTCGATTTCTATGATAAACTCGTCTACTCCTCAAATGTTCATATTGGAATTAGAAATGGAACTCCAGATTTGCCAATCTGTATTTTACTTACATGACAGATAAGGATATTCCTGAGCACAAATATTAGAAAGAATTGTATGTTTTAAATTAAAAAGATACAAGAGGCTAGCTAGAAACACTTTTGTTAGACAAAATATGATTAGTCTATAAATCAGTTGTTAAATTTCATACTGTTCGTTAGAAAACTTAGACAATACCCAATGTATTAGGGTCAGAAGTATCAAACCATTTCTTAAGTATACAATCAATGGAATAACCTTTAATCAATTATGTTGGCAAATGGGCAGCTAAATTAAGATTAGAATACACACAAGGAATGAATTTAAGAGTGTAAACTGATTAAAAATTAGTAGAGCAAATGAAATTAATAAGCAAACTACTAACTAAAGTAGCAAAAAGATTAAGCAGGATAAAAGCTAACAATTATTAAACAAGTTAGCAGATGGGTGATACTCTAATTCGAGAGCAATGCATATCTGAAAAGGATAAACAAAATAGTACTTCAGGAATTTGGTAGAACATACTGATGAGAATGAAAACTTCAAAATAATTGCACTTGCCGTTAACTTGTTTCCTGTTACAAAGTGAAGAGTTGCTTATGATCTATAGTCTCTATAGTCTCTAACTTGTCTGACTGGGATCTTTCCAATATGACCACAGAAGGTATGCTTTGTATTTCCACTATTACCACTACCATGGAAGACTCTACTTCTACATCATGGGAAGGGATGTAGAAGTAGACTTTTATGATAGCCATCTATGCTTGTAGAAGAGCTCGTACGATGAGGCCAGGTACTATACATATATCTTTTTCTATTCCCACAACACTCTTTTATAGTTAGTTGAATTAAGAGATAATGACAGAGAGGTTATCCAGCATCCATGACTAAGAATTTGAACAACAGTGAGTAAAACTGGGGGCCATAAATTTGAGAAAAATATTGCAGAAGGGTGCTAATGATTGTAAGCTAGTGTGATAGCTGCCCTATTCCTGATGAATCTGTCGGACTACAGTGGATGGGCTAATGTATTCATTTAGCAATGGAGGCTCTCTTTTGATCTTAAAACATGGTCTAATTATAATTTCAGGGGTCTTGTGGGAAGAATATCTTTGAGTGTAAAAGTTTCTTAGAATTCCAAATGTATGGTTTATTGCAGAGCTTGCCAGCTGTCATGGCAGTATTTGGGATCTTAGCCAGCATCTAGTCATACTTTCACATATCTACTGAATATATGTCCAAATTCAGGTATAATTTTCTTTTAAATAAAAAAAATTAACAATGATCAGAAATTAGAAATGGCATCTCAGTTGCCAGTCCAGGAATAAAAATGAAATCCCTCAAAGAGAAGGGATATATTTTCAAGGTCCTAAAGTAAAACCTCCCTAAGTACCATTACAAATTTAGAATTTCAAAATTCTAAGCACGAAACTGCTGAAACAAATATTATATAGATGTTTCCTCCACCCCTCCATTTCTATGATAAAACCGTTCTACCCCTCAGATGTTTATACTGGAATTAGAAATGGAATATTGTGGCCTATCGGCCACCAGCCCCTCGAGATCTGGAGGTGAAGAAGAGGAGGAACAGCTGGGTCCAGTGCCTGATGCGCAGCTGCACAGAAGGCAGAGAAGAGGAGAGCAGTGGAAAGGCGTGGGTCGATCCTGGGGAAGGAAGAGCTACCACTGCTAGCAAGGCCCCACCCTAGCTCTGGGGATAAAAGGCAGGGGACTGAGATGAATAGATGTGGCAAACAACTACCGTATTTTCTGGCATATAAGACTACTTTTTAACACAGGAAAATCCTCTCAAAAGTCAGGGGTTGTCTTATACGCTGGGTATAAGCCTACCGATGCTCCGACTTCTCCAGCTGACCCCCATTGATGGCGAGCCCCAGCTGTCTGGGGAAGTTGGAGCATCGGTAATATCCACCCGGATGCCTGGGACGGTGGGGAAAGCTCCGCGCAGCAACCAGCTGGGTCCAGCATTCAGCGGCATGCAGCCTTAACGAGATCGGCATAGCTTCCCGAATCTGAGTTGCCGGCGCTGACTGTTGACGCTATGGGAGCACCGACAACATTGAGGGGTAGTCTTATACGGTGAGTATAGCCCAAACCCTATATTTTAATAGAAAAAGTAGGGGGTCATCTTATATGCCCAGTTGTCTTATATGCCGGAAAATATGGTATTCATCTTCCAGCTGGATGGACTTGTTATCCTGCAAAAGAAACTTTTTGCTGGGGCTGCCGGCATCCCTAATAAAAGAATCTTTTAAGTTCACGTCAGAGGATTTCTTGTGTTTGGGGAGCTGGGTCAGAACATGGAACTACAGATTTGCCAATCTGTATTTTATTTGCATGACAGATAGTGGAATTTTAGATGAATCTTTCACAATCACTATATTCCTGTATTGGTGTAGCAATCACCACTGTCTTCCTTACTTTTTGCATAGTTCTTTCCTAGAAAATTAAGATTGGTCTTTGTCAGTTTTTGCCCGATATGTTGGAATGAAACTGCAATACCCTCACTCAGATCCATTCATATTTATGTTATCTAATTTCAATCTTTTTAAAAAAACACATTTGTAATTAATAAATATTTTTAAAGGTGTTTGATTTGGAAGAAGAAAGGGTTTGACATACTTACTGAAGTTAATGCTAAAAGTGATTCTGAATCAAAGAGGCATAACACATTTTACTTTAAGGGTTATTTATTTTTTAAAAAATTAAAAGGTAATATTTCCTGATATTTTAAATGACTTAGAGAAAGATTGACTGCTGATAACAGAAAACTCAGTTCACAAAAAGAGAGAAGGAATTTTTCTCATTTAGATTTTCATTATTTTTCCATATTGAAATACAAAAATTTGGTGCAGTTGAGGAAAATACTGTAAGTAAGAATATTTATCTGGTGCACACTTTAAGAAGCAGAGTGAAGTTCTCATATTTTTATATTTGTTTAATATAAACCTATTAAATATACATTTACATATTTAGTAGCAAAGTAATAAAAATACAAAAAGGATATTCCTTATGATGTCAGAAATGATGACTAGATACATATAGTATATCATCTTCAAACTGATTATTCCAAAAACTAATGAAAATTTATCATGTTCTAATGAACTGTTTTTCATTCATTTTATTTTCCAAAGCTAAGTCATAATATATCAGATTGAACAATATTGTTAGAGCCATGAAAACAGGTTGAAAAGAAGATATATGAGGTTTTTTTAGTGCAAAATGCTGACATTTTAACAGCTGTTAATATATTAATAATCATTTCAACATCTCCACCAACAAACTATTCTTCCTAATAATTTATCAGCATGTATAGTAGTTTGTTTAGAGTATTATAACCTGTATTCTGTGTATGCTGTTTTCTGTGATAAAATACAAATTGCTGAAGGCTTCAAAATGGCATAACAACCCTAACATATAATTAACACAAGCTTCTTTCCTCAGCTGGGCTGTGCATAAAAAAGAGATCTCCTTCTTCCATTGTCTCTTTCAAATTGTTGGTAGACTTACCTCAATGTTGCAAAGTGTTTTGGTGGAACAGAAAAAGTAGCAGTCTATTTGAACTATCCATCATGGACAATATGGTGAAAGAGTGAATATCATATAGGGCACTGTAGTTCTACCTCCTCATGATACACATAATCTCAAAATAGTAGAATTCTACGTTAGCTCTTTGCTACCATTGCTACTGTGATCTTTGAAGTACCAAGAGTACCAATGTCTCTTTCCAAGAATTCCTCTACATTTTCAGTTCTGTTCTATTATTTAGGGAAATGTGTTTGGACATTTGTCCCCAGAGCTGATCCATATTTTTTTATCCAAATATTTTGGATCATTAAGTGGGCTCTACTCCTAAGCATTGTAACCATTTGTACTGAACCTTATAGCTATGTAAAAATGAATCAACCACATGTTTTATTTTCACACAAAAATGGCACCGTAGATTATTTTCACAATAAAGTCCAGGATTTGTATTCTTCCATAAATCTTATTCAGACTGTCTTAATTATATGAATAATATGCAAATTACTGATGTGGAACTCAATATTGGAAAATGAATAAAGAGTATTTTGTTGATTAATAAAATTATATATTATTTCTTGCTGAGGGAGATCTAGACCAGTGATTTTATATGTTGAATTATAAACTTACCAATTAAAGCATTCTTAAGATTATTAAAATGGATGGTTCATATTATTGTTATAAGCAAAGCAGGAAATTATTGCAAGGAGAGAGAAAAATACCTGACAGCATTGAAATGAAAGAATATGTAAGATGATCAAGACTAGCTTCATTATTTCTTTAGTGGCTCCTGGTTATTAATGTCTGCATAGCTGATTAAGATCAAGTCTCAGAAACCCAAGAGGACAAACTTAGATCTTTTGTCATCTCAAAAAGGTTATGATGGACAAAGAGATATGGTTGCCTGAAAATACTCCAACTTCTGTGTCTTGTGCCCTCCCAAAATTGTCCCCTTGTCCTCATTTCCAATCTCTTTAAACTAGGACTATATTATAAAATCCCCCTTGAAATTCTCCAGGATATTTGAGGCACCAAAAATAGGAGGCCATTTAGCCATATTATCTTAAGGGGTTTCTCCAACAGCTTCTCTGCTGTAAATCTCATCATTACTGAATGTCTTTATTTCTTCCTAAGTAAGCTGATTTACAGATATTTTTTAAAAAACTTATCTTTGAAAAAAGTCAGTCTGGTGCAAACTCCAATTCTTGTTATAAGTCATTTATAGCCATCACTGAAATAATAATGTGTTGGAAATATTGGAATGCTTTTTGAAGCTGATCCCAACATCTTGCCTTTACTATTCATCCTTTGGAAGAGTTAACCAGATCCTTGCTTTTCGTTCTGCTGCCTATTTGTTCTGGAAATGAAAAGAATATTTTGAATTAGTGTAGTGAATTAGGTAGTGGTTCACCTAACAACCATGGCAAAAAGGTCATAAAATGGAGCATGATTCACTTAACAACTGCCTTGCTTAGCAACAGAAATTTTGAGCTCATTTGTAAGTCAAAGACTACTTTTTAATTCATTTGTTCTTACCTTATCTAACAGTTGATTTTCTTGTTTCTTCTTTCAAATTTTTAGTACAGTTCTTGAAACCCTACTAAATTACAGGGAAGTATTTCGCTGTTTCATTCTTATGTTTTAAAACATCTGGTGGTTATTTCAGAGAAATATGTCAAACATGTTAATGAATGGATACTTCACTTTCAATAACATACATTCCTGAGAGAGTTTACATTGTGCTTTCCCCTCCAGTTAATACATATTTTTCCCGTTCTCTGATGTTTTGATTTAGGAATGTTGTCAAGACTATAGCTGAATTCACCATTCAGTTCATACAGAGTAACACAGTTAAACCAAACAGTTAGATTCCTTGTTGCAACTGTTTACAGACAAGCATTTGGCTTTTCTTTCTACATTTCTCCTGATTTCCCTCCTCCTCCTTTTCAATGTAACGGTGTCTGTTCTCTTTATGAATCACTTCCTTGACTTCTAATCTTTTCTAACTCATCTGTCTCCATTTTTCACTGATGGAAAATCTCAAGCTACAATAAACACTTAAGTGAAGGACATTTTTACTGGCTTTTGCTCATTATTTGTACTTATTGCAGTAAACCTCTACCCCCATCACCCCCGTAAACATTACACACTTCTTTGAAGGTAGAAAGTAAGACTAGCAGATCTGTACTTAAATACAAATAAAGCTGTTCAAACTACTAAAGGCCTCGGTCTTTGTTTAGACCCTGTACTGAATCCACGCTATTGTCTTCCCTTTGTGGCTCTCCAGATAATTTGATATCTTTGTGTGCATAAAGTTTCGGGCCCCTGCTGTACTTGAAATATTGTGCAAGGACTTCAGATTCATTTTTATTTGGGGCAAGGATAATAGCTGTGTGCTAATAGCCAGTAAAGACCAGACTATGTGTCTGACAGGGAGTTGAATTTTCAGACACATTGCATCAGCGGTTTGTTCCTGGCAGTTTTTATAGATCAGAGGTGTCAAACTCGATTTCATTGAGGGCTGCATCAGGGTTGTGTTTGACTTTGAGGGGAGGTGGTGGAGTGGGCATGGCCAGGGTGGGCATGGCCAGCTTGACGTCGAGTGGGCGTCTGTGGTGGCCAAGTGGTCTGCCAGAGAAAACGGACTCCCAAGCTCTGTTTTCGGCTGTGATGCCCTCCTGTAACCCTCTGCCAGTGAAAACAGAGCTTGGGACCTCCCAAGCTCCATTTTCACTGGCAGAAGCACCGTGGGCCAGTGCTTTGCTGTTTCCAGGGTGGCCCCGCAGGCCAGATCCTTCCACTTGGCCTTGAGTTTGACACTCCTGTTATAGAAGAATCGGACAACCTGTGATTCCTTGGGTCATCATTTCAGAAGTATTTCCTTCTGATTCCTCAATGCCTTCAGATTCCTGAATGCCTTCAGTAATGATAGAACTTCTAATATACTGCATTCACTGGAAAATTAGGGGTGCATTCAGAGATGTATCTGCTTTGAAAATAACCTACTGTATGTTGAACTGTATAGCACAGTCAAACAGCAATCCAGAGAATGTTTTTTAACATTTTGAATTATGTCACAAAATGTTTTTAAAAGTCTGCCAAATTTTAATTCCACAGGAGACATTGGCTCTGGGCTTTAGATGTATTCTCTAAGTTAGCCCATGTTAAGTACTTGGTTTAAAAATTGTTGCCCTATGATGCACTGTTTTGCCGAGTTAGAGTTTATGAGAACCAAAATTTTAGGATCCAATTTGAGTTGGTCACTAGGACCACAGGTTTAGTTTTCCAAGATTTTGGACTAGAGCTCATCCTCAGGGAACTTCTCTGTACTAGAATGTGTGCTTTGGGCTATTCTATGCATAATACCACAACATTATCCTGGGACATGTATATTTGCCTTCATTCACAAACGTTTTAGTAGTATATGAATTTGTAGCCATAATATGAAGATAAAAGAAGGTGTTTTAATTTCCAAATTGACCTGTAAGAGGCATTGTTTGAAAAGTAAAATAATAATAATGTTAGAATATGTTTATATTTTGTTCTATATTTTAAAATCATAATAAGTATTTAGAAAAAGGCACATAACATTGGGCTTTTTCACTGTGTCAATGATGTAGGAAAGAAGAGCTAACCCAGCAATATTTAAATATTGGTAAATATTGTGAACCATTTTCTTTCTATAAAATCTTTGTTCAGTAAATAAGCATTCCCATTCATGTTTTGGATACCACCCCAAAATTCTGTGTAATAAATTAGCTGCGCAGAGAAATCTTCAGCACAAAATCCTGAAAGAAAAACACTGTTTATACACTTTCTCAGGTTGGCAGAACTATTTGTACATTATGGCTTCTTATAATTACCTTATTTACAAGGCCAGGACATAACCACTGAAGTAAAGACAAGGATAGAGAAAGCTCAAACAACTTTCTTCAAAATGAAAAAGGGGCTTCTGCACTCATGACATAAGCCTCAGATTGAAAACCAGGCTTGTCAGATGTTACATCTTTTCTATTCTGCTCTACGGAGTTGAGAGTTGGTCTCTGACAGAAAGCCACTTGAAGAGACTAAAAGCATTTGAAATGTGGATTTACAGACGGCTGTTATGGATAAACTGGGTTGACAAAATCAGAAATGACAAGGTGATAAGCCACCTGGGAAAGCCAAGGGAAATCATTACAACCATTAAAAAGGGAAAGTTGGAATATTTTGGACATGTGATGCGACACCTGGAAAAATATGCCATACTTCACTTAATCCTCCAGGGAGAGATTGAAGACAAACAAGGTCCAGTCAGAAGAACATCATGGCTTCAAAACTGAAGGGACTGGTTTGGACAAAACTCAGCAGCTCTTTTTCGTGTGGCTGTTGATAAAAATAGGGTTGCCAACATGATCGCCAATGTCTGATGACAGATATGGCACAACAACAACAAGAAGATCATTACATTCTGAGACACACAGCACTGAAGACAGTGCCAGAACTGAACCGCTTACATGAAAAAAACTATTAAGGTAATGTTCCTACACTGAAGAGATGAGAAATCATTTGCACTTCAGATGTTCTTGAATTAAAACTCCTGAATTTTTCACCATTGATTCTGCTGCCTTATGTTGCTGGAAGCTGTAGATCAACATCATCTGCTTCCTCATAATTGAAATAGATACATTGCTGGGAGTAAGTCTGATAGTTTGGGGTTCTGGGAGTTAATTTAGCTTGTGGGTTTGTTTTTAATCATAATTATTTTATTTGCAAATGTTTCATTATTTGCCTAGGTGGCATCTTCAATGCTAACATCTTGGAGAAGCTGGATTAGTTGGTTACTTGTAAAATACATAATTGCCTGTTCTACCAGCCTTGTGTATAATTGGATGTTCTAGCATTCTGTGCGAGCACATGTTGTAAACTAATCCCTGTTATACTAATGAGATTATGTAGTTGCTGTTTATATAATTATTTGGTTATTATCTGTTCACAATCATGTAAAGTCATATCCGCCATTTTTTTAGCTGGTGTGGGCCTTTATGCACATTGAGCTCTTCCCAAGAACCTAGAATGCTAAAATGTGTTGGCGTGGTATATGTGGGTAAACCCAAGCAATGTGTCCTTCTGTAATTGACAGATGGAAATTTTGTCGATGATGATGATTTCTAAGTGCATCCAAAACTTTTGGTTTGGCGCCAATTGGTAGGATGGGGAGAAGGATCAGACCTCCCTGCTGTGGTAGGAGGCCTGATCCTCTCCTCCAGTCCACTCTGTCCAGGAGACCCAGGACCTCTTAATGGAAGTCCACTTAATGAACCATGCAGCTTCTTAACAATCAGAACTGGGAGAGCTGGGATTATGTTGAGCAGAACAGTCACGTGGCATCTTACTTAATAACTGCTTCACTCAGTGACTGAGATTCCAGGCCCAATTGTGATTGGAAGTGGAGGATTACCTATATTTTAAACCTAAAGCTCAATTCTCCTTTTTAATTTTATACATTGTGTAGTCACACAGTTACACTTAATTGTTATCTTTCAAGTATCTATGACTAGAACCATCACATATTCCCCTGGGAGGGCTGAAATAATTTAAAGAAATAAAAAGTTAAGATAATGAGTGTTGTTCATAGTTCTTCCTGTAGTATCACAATTCTTGGCAATCTTTCTAAAGGTTTTAGGAGCTTCGGGAAGTCAAGAGATAGACAGTAAAACATCTGTTACAAGAAAAAAGAGACGAACAATTCCAGATCTAATGGAAGTTTTGTTACACTTTTTTTACAAGAGACACGGTATATATTTAACTACTTCCCAGCAGCTTAATGTTGTGTATGCATACATTTATGAGAGCTGTGTGAAGCTTTGATAGTATAGCTTGATTATCTTGATACACACACACACACACACACATAAAATATTTGCACCTTCTCTTCCTCTTCTTTCTAATGAACCAGGTAAGAACAATATTTCATAAATTCTAGCCATTTCTAAACAGCCACAAGGGAAGGGAAGGGAAGGGAAGGGAAGGGAAGGGAAGGGAAGGGAAGGGAAGGGAAGGGAAGGGAAGGAAAGGAAAGGAAAGGAAAGGAAAGGAAAGGAAAGGAAAGGAAAGGAAAGGAAAG
>WNWU01000003.1:16586000-16599131 GCA_012654045.1 Ptyas mucosa
AGGAAAGGAAAGGAAAGGAAAGGAAAGGAAAGGAAAGGAAAGGAAAGAAGAAATGTTTCAGTAGGTAGCCCTCAGTTCAGAAAAAAATAGATGGCTGCTCTTTATTTGAAAACTGATGGTCTGATGCCCTGAATTTGATCCATCTCCACCATAAGATATTTCTTTAATGTTAGCTTAGCAAACATTCAGAATTGTACAAGTCATGATATTCCCTATAACAATCAATAGAAGCAAAATTGGACTTTAAAGAAGCAGAATAGTAAGAGTATTGATGTCTTTGAACTATAGTGTTGCAGAAGATTCTGAGAATATCAACAGTCAAGAAAAACAACCAGGGAAACCAGATTGACAAACCAGATAATTGATTTGTGCATCCCACTCAAGGCAAAAATGACCAGGCTTAAATTATTTTATATCTGACACAATATGTGAAGACTAGTTCTCTGGAACAGATTCTAATATGCTGGGAAATATGGAAGGAAAGAGGAAAAGAGAATGGCCAGCAGTACGAGGAATAGACTCAGTTATGATGATGATGATTGCACCATTGGGAGACTTGAAAAAACAGGTTAGGAATAGGTAGTCATGGAGAAAATTGATTTATGTGATTGCCAGGAGTCAAAAATTACTTCATAATTTAATCAATCAAAAAGAAAATTAAAGAGAATATTTATAGCAACTGTTTGAAAAGCTATCACATAGAGGAATATAGTTGAGGCTTTTCATCTGTTGCTCCAGAGGGGTTAGAAGTATTAGAAGCAAAAGGTAGAATTTACAGAGAAATAGATTTTAATTAAATACTAAGGGGTATTTCCTACTGATAAGTATTGCTCAGCAGTAGAATAGACAGCTGTGGATAATTATAGACCTTCCTTTGCTGGGAATGTAAAGATAGATTCCAGTGTGATATCCATGGGCAATAATGTCCCTGTGCGGGAATGTCTTGGGGCCTCTTAGGGTATCTTGTCCTTGATGAGTTGCAGTGGTGGAGTGGTTAGAATGCAGTACTGCAGGTTACTTCTGCTGCCTGCGAGCTGCCTGCAATTTAGCAGTTCGAATCTCACCAGGTTCAAGGTTGACTCAGCTTTCCATCCTTCTGAGGTCAGTAAAATGAGGACCCAGATTGTTGGGGGCAATAGGCTGACTCTGTAAACCACTTAGAGAGAGCTGTAAAGCACTATGAAGTATATAGTCTAAGTGCTATTGCTACATGATTTTTTTTGTCTTTTTGACTGGTCAATGGTTAAAGACTCCCCCTGGTAGTCAGAGCACCCATAATAAGCACACAAAATTGCAAAAGTATATGCTGGCCAAACAGGCTGGAATCCTTGATGTAGACCAATGGCTATATGTTAAGGTTATATAGTTAAATGTTGCATTGCAGACACTGCAAAGAGCCTTACAAGTCTACTATTTTACCATTTACCACTTGATTTTTTTTCTCTTTCCATTTTGTTTCTTTCTCTTTTCTGTTTTTTTCTAGATGTAGGGCCACTACTGGTTCACCCTCACTGCAAGGAAAGGGAAAAAATATCTGTTTATTATTACTATCTGTAAAATCCAGCGAGATAAAGAGTGTCCCAAAGGAACATCTTCCTATTTTTTTCTGAGAAGTACACCTCTACTAGTTTCTTCAGATCATTTGCTGATTCTGTAGCTATTGATTTTTCTAGAGGTGCTATAAGGGAAATAATTACATTTCATTCCATGAACAAGGTGGAAATTATTCACAGTATCTGCGCTGGCTAACAGAACCAATAAGAAGATGCTTCATGTTTGTCTAGCATTTACTTGTAGTCAGTACTGGAAGAAGAAATATTGCAATACAGAAAGATTTAAAAACGCTATTATTTGTATAATCGTCCAATTATAATATCAGCTTTAACTCAAACAGTATATATCTGCCAGTGTCCCATGTAGACCAGACAGGAAACACTTCCAGATGAATTAATTCTACTTTATGGTAGGCAACATTAACAAAATCCTGCAAATTCAAGCTTTGTAACTACAAATCTCACATTTTCTCCTTTACAGAAGCTAGGGAAAGTCCTTGTTGAGCCCTTTTCTCTGTCTGCTATCCAGCTGCAGCCTGCGTCCCCTCTTATCTGGGTATTTCCTAGCCAGCATCTCTTTTGCACAGTCTCATAAAGTCTTTTGCACAACCCATTGCAATATTTTTAAGAAATGAAGCATTCTTATTTCCAGATATTTCTAGATATCCTTTTTGCTATAAAAACATTTTTTTCAAAACTTTACTAAAGGAACAACACAAGCATAGATAGTTATTGAAGATTATATTCTCAGTGCAAGGCTTCCGCCATTTCCAGAAATCTACAAGGTAACCATTTTTGTGGATGGCTTTCTATCTCTCTTTCTTCTGGTACAAATAAACTGTCAAAGTAACCAAGACTGTTTCAGTGCAAATGCAATGAAGTCTTAGTATATGACGGAGCCAAATAGTTCATATGCCCATGATCATGCCAAGCCATTTGGATTATTTAATGGATTAACCAAAGTTTTAATAGTTGTATAGCTACGTTTTGAAGAATCTGTTGAGATGTTCAGAGTAGATCTGTTCTGTCCCCGTCCTCCACACACACAAACCCACACAGACAGACGAGGGTTAAAGGAGTAGCACACACACGGAAGGATCATTATCACGGCTTGGCAGCCCTTTGTAAACCGGCTGCCAAGGTCTTTACTAAACAAGGGGGGGGGGGGAAATACCTCCACCAGATAACAAAACACGTACACACCAATTGAGGGAAATATAATTCAAAAGTCCAAATCTTTCCAGCCAGCTGATGCTTAGCTCCCAAGGACTAGCCAGGGTAAAACTTTGTCTGTCACAGAATTCCAACTGCTACCCCACTCCTTTAAATAACCTGTGGGGTGTGGTCCTGTGACTCAGCTAATCCCTGGCACGCTTCCTCATTTGTTGAGCTCTCTTATCACGCCGGCGCTGGCGTGGGTCCAGCCACCTCTGGCCTTCCTCATTATCCTCCGACTGATCGGAGACACCTGGCTCCTGACTCATCTCCTCTCCTTCGGCCGGCAGCTGATGAATTACCAGGGAGGAGGGGCTGGGGGAGAGAGGCCTGGCTGGCTCCTCTCCCTCCTGTTCAGAGCCTTCTTCCTCCGATGCGATGGCCTCGGGGGTCGGAGCCACAACAAGATCATCTTACTAGTTTTATCTCCCCCAAAGTCAGTCTAAAAAAGGAACTTCTAGTTCTTCTTTTGGATATGAATTCTATTTGTCAGATTAGATCAGTGATGAAAAATGTATTTTGGTCTAGAACATGAGTTACAAACAATCCAGTGGTAGAAGTTGTAGATGACTCCTTTTTGTTGTTCTTTTGAATTATTTGATTTACTGAAGATGTTTGGACAGTTTTACATGCTGTAGTGATGCTGTGTGGTTGTAATAGTCAAGCAGTTGTTTTTTGTTTGAGATATTTTTGATGTTTGATACTGTTATCTTTTCATAGCTTGTGTTGGTTGTGCAGTAATGGATTGAATGGTCAGGTACTTTTTGATAAAGTTGTGTGGGCCTCCATTTTGTTGGAAGATGTTGTAAAAGCAGTCGATTTCCTATTTCTGCTCTTCTGGATTGCTGTTTTTGAAATGAGTACAATGTACATGCAAAAGTATAATTAACTAATTACACATATGACATTAATCAATATGGAAAACTAGTCAACTTCGTGCAATGTATGTTGCATTAATATCAGTAACTTGAAGTTTTGCTATAACGTGTCTTGATGATGCCATCATGTCAACAAAACGTTTGTGATTTCATGTCCCACACTTTCCTACTTCTTAGGAAACTAAACTTTAGAAGACAAAGCTTGTGAAACTAGGTCAACTGCTCTGAAATGCAGAATTTTCAGAACATTTGTGATCTTCAAGGCTGACAATCTCTATTTATATATTGGTGCATACAACTTTTCTGGTTTCTCCAGATTGGTGCAAGCCTCATTTTGGGGTTGCACAATATGCAACTACATCAATTTTGCACTGGAAAATATCATCAACGTAGCATAGAACAGATGTAGAACTTCAGGAACCTCACATTTGTAAAGAAACTGGATATGTTGAGAGAATAACACCAATTCCCATTCTAATCTAAGCAGTTTGATCTGATAAAAATCAATATATACTGTTGAATACAGTAACCACTTTGCCCTTAAAGGAGCCAATTCTTAGTATTTTCTCTGACAGCTGCAGCTTTTGCTATTCAACCCAACTTCTGGTTCATTCATTTACTTTGTCATGTTTTATGATACAGGTGGAGCCATTTTCAGAGATAATTAAAAATTCATATGTATGGTTTAAAAGTTACTTTTTTACCATATGGTAACCACTTTGGGATAAGGCAGTGGCTCAGTGGCTAAGATGCTGAGCTTGTTGATCAGAAGGTCAGCAGTTCAGAGGTTTGAATCCCTAGTGCTGCCTAATGGGGTGAGCTTCAGTTACTTGTCCCTGCTTCTGCCAACCTAGCAGTTCGAAAGCATGTAAAAAATGCAAGTAGAAAAATAGGGACCCCTTTGGTGGGAAGATAACAGCGTTCCATGCGCCTTCGCTGTTTAGTCATGCCAGCCACATGACCACAGAGATGTCTTCGGACAGCGCTGGCTCTTTGGCTTAGAAATGGATATAAGCACTGCTTCCTAGAATGACTAGCACACATGTGCAGGGGAACCTTTATCTAACCACTTTGGGAGATAGGAGGAAGAGCTGGGTTCCCTAACACCCAGGCCATAGCCTGCTACTGGGCTGCAGCCCTTTGGGAAATGTGCCATTGGGAACTGGGCCACCAAAGCAGCAGGCAAGTGGTCAAAGTTTCATTTGCACAGCATGGGAATTAGGCTGCTCTCACAAAATCGTTTCCCCCTGCCACCAAAATGGTAGAAGCTGCTGCCACCATCCACAAAACCAAAAAAGGTTGGGGACCCCTGATGTAAAAGATTTCTCAGCTCACAGAAGGAATGGTTTTCTCTCACAGAAGGAAAGAGGGTGTGGAAAGCATTTCAGAAAGAAACACCCCCCCCCCCCATTTTCCAGAAAGTAAAAGGAAAGGAGAGGAGAAATACTTCTAGTTTTGCAAGATTTTGTTAATATAATCCCACAATTAAGATAGGGTTAATATTCATAGTTGTGTTTTTTGTCTGTATTACCACAGAGGGCTAATAAATCCTTACACCTCAATGAGGTAACAGCTGAACATTGGGGAAAAGAGTCTTCACAAAGTGCTGAAATTACCTTTTTTTTAGCTTGAGCTACAACCAACATTTTAGCACCTTAGTTGTAGATGTTTTTTGATATTTTCAGTGTCTTTAGTCTCTGTCTTTACTCACCATTCTGAACTCCTTCAGAAGCTTTTGCATTGTACAGTCATTCAGTTTTTAGTGGGCATAGGGGTAGGGAGGAACACAACTGTCTATTCGCATCACCAGCAAATGTAGAGGGCTGCCAGGTTCTATTTCTTGGCTCAGCAGTTGGTTGGCAAAAAAATTGTTCCCACATTTCCTGAGCTACCAATAACCTGCTGTTTTTCTTCTAATTCTTCCATTGCCTCTCACCTGAAGCCTTTTCATCTGCCGTCCATCAAGAAGACCATTTCCTTTAAGCATGCACAGTGATATTCAGAGGCTAAAGGCATCTTCTTTTACAGGAGCCTAAGAGGGGGTGATCTAGCATGACTTGTGTTGCCTTAACATTCCAGAGAAAGAAGAAAAAAGAGGTGAGAAGAGGATGAGGAGGAGAAAGAGGGAGAGCAAGACAAGAAGGAGGAAAGTTTATTTCAAGTCAAACTTAATTCTGGTGGTTTGATGGACGCATCCATGAAGCTTTCTTGGACAGATTTAAATAAATTGTTTATCACTGTCTTCTTCTAGGATACAGGTATTCCTCGACTTATGACCACAACTGAATGCAAATTTTTGGTTAAGTGAGCTTTGCCCCATTTTATGACCTTTCTTGCCACAGTTAAGTGAATCATTGCAGTTGTTAAGTTAGTAACATGGTTGTTAAGTGAATCTGGCTTCCCCACTGAGTTTGCTTGAAGGAGGTCATAAAAGGTGATCACATGACCACCACCACCCCCAGGATACTGCAAATGTCATAAATATGAGTCAGTTGCCAAGAGGCTGAATTTTGATCATATGACTATGGGGATACTGCAATAGTCATACGTGTGAAAAATGGCCATAAATCACTTTTTCAGTAGTGGGGTAACTTTGAACAGTTACTAAATAAACTGTTGTAAGTCAAGGACTACTTGTATTTTTTAAAGCAACTCAATATTGTCTTTAGTCTTTGGATTTTCTAGTGATCTCCTTTTTAAACTTTAATAATGCTTATCTTTTTGAATCAACCAAGGTTGGCTGATAACCTATATGGGTAACTGAAAATGGATATTGCTGCTGAATCTGGGAATAATATGTTTTAGCTTTTATAATTAGTAGCCTTTGTTGGTCTGATTCCTGTAATTCCCATTTAAAGTGATGCAACCTGATAGCCTAATCCCAAATCCCAATAGAGCTCTTTTTGATACAGCTTTTGACATTTGATTTCAGAGTCAACATTTTTTAAAATCTTTTTTTAAAAGGAAAAAAAAATGAGAATGAAAATTATTTTGCTCCCTAAAATTCCAAATGTCTCAGGAACATATATAAAACCATCCCACTGCTATTCCATTAAAACCTCTCCACAGCTGAAAATCTGATCTCCGTTAGCTTCACAGCTGTACAAGAAAATCCAGAAAAGAATGCAATCAATATTTTATCATATCATCATTTTATAATCTAATAATGACTCTCTGGGCTACCTCTGTACCTAAGTCATATTATGAGAAATAATTCTGCCAGGAAAACCATAATAGCTGAAAACAAAATCTAACATTATTGCATTCAGACTACCAAACAAGAATTATGTGCAAAGTTCCTAGAAAGGATTGTTCCTGTTCGCTATAGATTATATGATACTAGTCATAGCACAGTAGAAGAATGCATACTTTTTATAACTATATTTATACCCAGCTATAAAACTCCTTTTGAAATCTTCTCTTCAGCTACTCTAATTTACAGAGCCGTAATGATGCCATTAGGGAAGTTAGTGGGGTTGCATAATATAAATTTGTGCATGAGAAAAAAAATAGAGATGGTAGATAATGTTAAGCAGACAGATCTGATTTGTATGTTGCCTTGAGCTCATCAGAGGAAAGGCAGAATATATTTGCAAGAAATACATATATTACCTCTTAATTGTTAGGGATAACATTATAAGCTCAGTTTTCAACTTTGAAAGAAAAAGCAAAGCAATACAGTATAACGCAGTACAGTACAATACAATATAAGTCTTTGGGCATTTCCTTCTCCCCCGGGATTTCTCATTGAATAATATTACTATTGTGAAAAGATAGCAATATGGTTTAGAAATCCTTTGGAGCCCTCTTTTGAAGTGGATTGTTACTGAACATTTCCCACAGTGTGAAACTTGAACAAATGGGAAGAAGCCAGAAACAGGGAAAAGGGGCACAGAAAGGATAAAGAAATGTCTGTTGCTCATTTCTTATCTATACATCTCATTCTTATAGCTTACATCCAACTATTGATATGTTCACAGTGCCTTGTTAACTGGAAATTGCTTATTAATGTTTGCTGTGCTTCGTGGTGAAATGGAAGCTGGTGGTTTGTTTGTTTTTTCCAATTCAAGTTTGATGCTTTTTTCTCTTTGGTATTCTCTCATCATGGACCCTGTTCCATTTTAATTAGATTTGGTAGTCTATTGGTCACACTGCTAAAAAACAAAGGCATTCAAACTTTATCATAGTAAAGCTTTCTAAATCAATAAGTTATTATATGAACATTGTCCAAAGTGATTTGTCCTGACAGAAAGGAATTTCCTGAGGTCATGGACTATGTGGCATGTATAAAAAAATAAACTATTTTAGGAATAGGAATCATATTAGAGGTCATTTCTGTAAACTGAGAAAGTAAGCTTTGTGAACCCAACAAATCACAAAGAGAGATCACAAAGCAGACTGACGAAATTTTGACCCCAGGACTAGAAATTACTAGAATCGTGCTTCCAGCTCCAAAGTATAAAATGATTTAATTACAGTCTCCCCAGGATTGCATTTCTAATACCCTTTTTGCTTACCATTTTATGTAACACATCAAGCCTATTGAACAGAATATGTAAAACATGAAACATCCCATTAGAAGAATTCCAAGCAGAAAGAGCATCTGTATGTTACCCACAAGCTGTGAAGCTGATCTCATGAAGAAAATTCACTGAATATTTTTCCCCCCAAAAAAATCATTTCTGTAGTGCCTTCTTAACTATATCCTCTACTGGCAGGGTAGCTTTCTCTAAATCTGGAAGAACTGCAGGATAAACCTCAGAGTAGCTTTTTCATGTTGGCTGACACTAAGACTTCAGGAATTCATTCTAGATCTATTTTTACTCTCCTATCTTAGAATCATCCCCCTGAAACTTCTACGATGCCTGTTTGAACGAGAAACATAAGTAGCTTTTCTTTTCCACTGCTACTTATACTTTCTGAAACAGAGAGAAAATACTTATAAATGCTGAATAACTATGAAGGTACTATGTATCACTTGAGGCACTCAAATCCATTGCAGTGTGGAATGCTACTGTTTAGGTCCATTATATTTTCATCTCCAATTCTAATACTTCTTTTTTGGTGGTATAAAAAATATATTGATAATTCCAGTGCTACTATAGAGGTTTGGCTCCTGCTATTCAGGTCTGAGAGCTAAGCAGGATGAAGAAAGCTGCCTGTGTCTCAGATTCAGTCTGGTCTTCTAGTAATTCACTACCATCGTGATTCATATCTTTCTGCCTTTGAAACGTTAAAGCCAATGAACTATGTTTACTATAAATAACCAAAAAGCAATTATCAATAAAAGGCAGCACCTAGACAGTTTGATTTAATCTCAGCCAAGAATTGCTTTCACTAATATGCATCAAGAAGCTAGGACTTTGATTTTAGGATGAAATGACAATATATAATAATGCTAGTGTTTATTCTAAAGTATTATGATGAAGTCCAGACCCAGAATTTAAAGTTGTAGCAAGTAGATTTCTAAAGTATGGTTCCCAGAGATAGTAAAAAAAAAAAATCTTTACGTACTTGATTATGTAGTTTCATTGATGAGTAAATTAAATGCCTGTGAAGATTCCCAGTTATCCAAGGCATGCATGGTTGTCTTGAAGGTGCTTTTTTTCCAAAAGGTAGCTGGACTGGTTTTTTTCCTCTTGAGGAAGACAATGATGTTTCACTTCTCATCCAAGAAGCTTCATCCATTCTGGCAGGATGGTGGGGACAATGGAAGGATTAGTTCTGACAGGATTGGGTGGGGGGATGATGGAGGTTTGAAAAGATCATATTTCACTGCAGTCATCTGGTCATTAGCACTCTCTCTGAGAGCTCTTGAGGCCACTTGGAGCTTTATCTGTGCCCTCTCAGGCACCTGTATCAAAGTGCAAATGGGGATGGAATTTTCCTGGAACTGCTGAGAGGACTGCCTTGTAGACAGGAAACAGGTGGTGTCTTATTCCTCCCACTCTGTTGAGAGAGGGCTGCTTAATGTTAACATAAATGGCCTCTTTTACGTTTCTTTCAAACCAATGGTCCTCTCAATCCAGAATGTGGACTTTGCTGGAGTGAAGGCAGCAAATGTAAATGGAATGGTTTGACATTGCTTTCTTCTGAAATATTTTTTTTTAGTTTTTTAAAAAAGCCCCCAGTATTCTCTAGAGTTCCAGAAAGGGTCTTATTCTCATAGTCCGTGCTTTTATTCCTTTGTGTTTTGAATTTCCATTCCATCTGGGGAATATATATATATATATATATATATATATATATATATATGTATATGTATATGTATATATATATATATATGATTACTCTTCTGCTTCAGTCTCCAACAGCATTTTGCTACTCATTATTACTCACACATAATCGCCCTGTGAATCTTCCCCATGTTCTCCAGTCACAGGGACATGAAAACAAAAACTAACTTGAGACACAGATCAAGACTTATTTTAAAAGCAGATAGTTTCTAATCCATTTCCTATAAAATTAAGCACAGTGGGACCATTTAAAAGTGTATTTTGGAGTGAGGTACCTTTTATGATGGAAAAGGTATTGCATTAGTGATTTGCTTCACCTAGCCATACAAATTACTCTTAAATGTGAGAAATGGAAACATATGGATTTCAGCAAGCTTCTAAAGTAATTGACACATATATTTTACTTTCACAGTTTCCAGTTTCTTCATTATATACCAGAGCATCTTGCTTTGACTCTTTTCATGTTTACACTATTCTTTCTTAATGAGACTTTTGCTGTTCAAAAAAGAGGAAGAAAGTTTAGCTGTCATCTAGTGTATTATTTGAAATATTAAATATATGAAGAAGATTGGGTACCAAGGATGTTTAGGAAATAGATATGCTTTTACTCCTGAAAAGGATAGTTTTATCAGAGTTCAAGAAAGAATTCAAGATGCTGTTGTATTTGTTCAGATTAATAATAGGATCCACACACATAAATCACTATTTATCTGTAGCTTGCTTTTTGACAAAGCTCATTTTCCCCTATTTTTATGACAAAATGCTTCTTTTGAAACATTATACTGTCTCATTTGGTTACTCTTCATGTCATTTTGTAAAATCTGTCCTTTTATGATAGTGGTGGTTCTTTTCTTTAATAATTCCCTTCAATTTTTCTTTAATGTATTGCCCCCAGGATAGGGGTTTTTTTTTTTGTTCATTCTACAATTTGTGATTTTTATTATCTTTTGAATAGTAATTCTGTATTTTCAAATGGTATTATTTTTCAGCACTAAGTCTAAAAGTATTAGCTTCTTTACTACATCATAAAAAGTACATTTGCCTTTCAGCAAAGCTCATGTCCTGGTGACTTATGCGAATTTTTCTCAATATGATACAGAAGTAGTTTTTCCATAGTCTATTTTTCTTTCTTCTTTCAGGATTTGTTAAAGAAAAAAACAAACAAACCCTAATACAGCCTATAGCCCTAGCATCTCATTGTAGTTTGCCAGGCAATTTCTAAGCAAATCTAATCTTATTTAACTTTTTAAGAAATCAGCTAAAATTGGCTACAAGCTACCCAATGTACCTCATACATAGTAAAGAATCTCAGCAATCTTGTGCAGTGTAAAGATAGGTGGGGATATTTGTTTGACCTCTCAAAGAAGGCAGGCCGAGTTTGTCTACTTTCTGGGGGCAATTAACTTCTCTATAAAATTAATCACTTCAAAACTACAACTTTGTAGCTACCTTTGATTGCTGTGACCATCTGTCTTGCGGTGATTGCCTGTCATTCTCTGGAATAAACTCATCTGCTTCAGGCAATTTGCTCTATGTCAGGGATCAGCAACCTGTGGCTCTGGAAACACATGTGGCTCTTTCACCCCTCTGTGGCGGCTCCCTGTCACTCAAAATATGCGTCACAACCACCAATGTGCAACACTCGTCGGCATGCAATTTATTGAGCTTTTCAACCCCCCCATAGGCCAACCATGGATAAATCCAAGAAAAGAAAAGTTTCAGAAGAAAACAAAATGTTTAATTCAACTATATATGCTAGCTTTGTGGCCGCTCAAGAAATAATCAGGCATGGGAAGGGTTTTGTGGCTCCAGGTGTTTTCTTTTCTGTGGGAAACGGTCCAAATGGCTCTTCGAGCGTTTTAAGATTGCAGACCCCTGCCCTATGTCTTTGGAAGATCTGGCCTGGGCTGAATCAGAATCTTCTTGTATCAGATGGATATAAGTTCCTAAGAATGGACATTCTAAAAACACTTCCAAGAAGAAGAAAAAGAAGCCAGGGCACTTAGGGGTTAAAATATGGACTTGTTGGCCTAAATACCCTTTTCTACTACTTTGACTGCTTGATTCTATTATTGTTATATTCCCAGAATGACATCTTGTGACTAGTTAGCATCCTGGACCTATCTCGATTTTAGAGTCAACATGCCAGCTAAGAGACCATTCTAAATGCATGACTCTTTTACCATCCTGATTTTGTCTTCATTTTACAACTTTTGATTCTTCCCCAACCTCTTAAGACATTTTATAAACATGCTAACATCTTTGAGCATATTTCAATCATTGTAGGATCATTTTTAAATATGTATTTTTTTAAAAAAAGCCTTGAATAAGTTATAGGAAGTATATTGCTTCTCAGACTTTCCAAGAGCAATAAATATCTATTGCTATCTATAGTTACTTGCAACAGTGTTAAGAGGGCATGTGACATCACAAGCATTGTGATGTTATTGAAATTTATAACCCATATTTGTAGAGGCATCTATGTCTCCTTCAAGCACTGTGAGGTAGAGTTTTAGAGAATTAATCTATTTAAATAAAATGGACAGTCTATACGAACATATGTAAAAGTAAAGAAATAAATCAATAAAACTAAATATGAAAACATAGACAATGATCAAAACTGTTATTCTAAAGTGCTCTTCCATTACTTGATTTTCAATTTCCCTGGTAAAGATTCTATCCATTACATATGTAGTTTCTATCAGTTACATATCTACATATGGGGATGTAAATTAGCAGCAATATAAAATTTATCTAATTCATAACCTTAAACACTTTATTTACCAGTTTGCTATATCTAAGAAATCTTACCTGTATCATTTTGATTTTTAGCCTTTATTCCACACACCCTGCTATGAATTATTCAACTTCTTCATCACAAGCTATGTTTAGTTTATTATTTTTAAAATAATTGCACTTGACATCAGATAAAATCTCTTGAGAACTACAGGGATGTTCTTTGAAAAAAAACATAGGCAAAAAGCTTGCATATCAAAATGCATGGAAAAGAAAATTGAACTGAACTTACCTTCTTCATAATGGCCGGACGCCTCACCCACCCATCATAAGCAAAGTTTCAGACTTTTTATGTCAATGGAGAAGTGCTAAGAATAGCCATTAGTTAGAATCCTATCTCATCTTATTCTCCTGCCACAATCCATTTTTGTCCTGAGAGGGACGGAAGGAAGGAAGGAAGGAAGGAAGGAAGGAAGGAAGGAAGGAAGGAAGGAAGGAAGGAAGGAAGGAAGG
>WNWU01000003.1:16599141-16622407 GCA_012654045.1 Ptyas mucosa
AGGAAGGAAGGAAGGAAGGAAGGAAGGAAGGAAGGAAGGAAGGAAGGCAAGCAGACTCAGTGGGTCTTTCAAGGGAGGGAGTGGCAGGGCAAAGCCCTTGTGTTTGTCTAAGTCAGGGATGGGGTGACTAGAGGCATCTAGTCAAAGTCACAATGACATCATGAGCATGACACAAAGGATGCAAATTATATTGCCAATGTCAGTAGCATTGTGACATCATGACCCAAATGATATAGAAGTCATCCTTGCCTAACTGGGGTGAGAATTCCCCTCACTAAGCAAAGTGGACATTAGATGAAACATCACTTGACCACACCACTTAGCTATAGCAGTTTTGGTAGTTCTGATTGCAGGTGTTAGGGAAGGATCACTGTTAGGTTAAGATCAGAGATGGTATTCAGTAGGTTATGACCAGTTCTGGAGAACCAGTAGCAGAAATTTTGAGTAGTTTGGAGAACCGGTATATACCACCTCTGACTGGCCCTGCCCCCATCTATTCTCTGCCTCCTGAGTTCCAACTAATCAGGAGGAAATGAGGATTTTGCAGTAACCTTCCCCTGGAGGGGGGAGGAAATGGAGATTTTACAGTATTCTTGCCCGCCATGCCATGCCATGCCCACCAAGCCACACCACACCACATCCACCAAGCCATGCCCACAGAACCGGTAGTAAAAAAAAATTGAATCCCACCACTGGTGAAGACCACATATGTCTCCTGCTCTGATGTGATTGACTCTGGTTCAACCTGCCTATCTCCCCACCCTACCTGTCCTTTTTGCTATATTGCCCTCTGAGACCTATCCCACCACTGCCAGCTGACCTTTACTGTCTTCTTCATCTCACTTTGTCACAGGTTCTCTTATGTATACCCACACCAGTGGGCTCCAAAACCCAAGAGACCCAACACAACAAGTCACCGAGTAACACACCTCCTGACACCACCACACTCAGCTTGCCTCTCTGTTCAGCTGTTATAGCCAACAGTTGATGTGCTGGCAAAGGAGAGGTCTTAAAGGAACAGGACAACAGCAGCACTGGTACTGGCCATTTTGAAGGCAACCTGTCCTTTCACATATTCTTACCAGAGGCATTTAAGTGAGATAGCTGCTAGCCTCTTGTGATGCATCATCAGAAACCCCCTATCAGACAGTGAGAGGAAGACTATGGAGATAAGTTGGGGGCAAGGAAAGTGGCAGCAGCGAAGTGCCGGGTGGCCAAAAGGGCAGAAATGGGAGGGAGATAGGCATGTGAGGGGGGAGAGTTATGCACAGTGCGGCCATAATTGCAGGCAGGCTGCCAAATGCTTGGATTTTGATCAAGTAACTTTGGGAGTCCTGCAATGGCCATAACTTTGAAGACCAGCCATAACTATCATTCATTCAGCACCCTCATAACTTCAGGGGATCACTGAACCAATGGTTGTTAGGTAAGGATTGCCTGTGTAGTAAATAATTGTGTCATGATGCATGTGATATGACTTGACTCTCCTTCCCTGAATTTGCACATGATAACCAAGCCAGTTAATTTGAAACCAGGGCTAGGGCAGTTACTAATTTTGCAGTGCTGTCAGCATTCTAGAAAACTTTGCAGTGCTGTCAGCTCCAATTAAAATCTCCGAGGCAAGCATTTTCTCAAAGTTCCATTTATTAGAGTAGGTATACTGGCACATCTGGAAAAACCTGAATCTGAGAGTTTACTGATTTTCCCTCAGTAAATCAAAATTCACAAATCCATCCCCTGCACCCATCAGTCCATCACATTGTCCAATCACCATCAGTCCCATCTCAAAATATCACTTCAACCACTCCTTTTCCAGAGGCAGGACTGTCCTGACCTTGACTGAAAAGAAGTGCTATTTTGTCTAACTACATTCCCTCTACTAAATCCCCCCTCCTACTCTCCCACACACAAGAAGGTAGCAGTGTGGAAGCTTCTGTTGCTAATATGGCTTCCAAAGCTGACAGGTGCCACAGCTTATGGATTGTTTATCAACTCACTGATGAGAACTCTTGTTACCTCTCATCGCTTGGCTCTGTATTCAGCTGAGCTATTCCATTTCAAGGAAGTCAGTTGAAATGAATAAATGAATGAATGCAAGCCTGTTGCTTTGCTTACTTACAGTAGATGCTCTGCTGACAAAGAAAATGGAATATTAAACAGTTGATTTTATCCCTGTTCATATCAGTTGAGATTTGGGCATATAAGAAAAGTTATAAGATCTGCAAAAACTTCAGACCAGCCAAGATTGTTTTTAAAAGTCAGTCCTGGAGTTATCCCTACCTTCTTAGATCCAAACGCTATAAAACCATGGAACCAGGGGTAGAAATATTGTTCACCTGGATGTAAAATTCCACACATGGTATCAGTTTGGTGTAGTGGTTAAAGTGTCAGACTAGAAATCAAGAAACCATGAGTTTTGGTCTGTCCTTAGATATGGAAGCCAGCCAAGTGACTTTGAGTCAGTCATTTTCTTGGCTCAATCCACCTCACAGCGCCTGGGTTGGACTAGAAGACCCTCAAGGTCCCTTCTAACTTAGTTACTGTATTCTGTTCTTGGGGAAACAGAGGTGGGATATATATGCTGCCTTGAGATTTGCAAAATAAAGATGGAATATTAATTTAACAAGTAAAAATAATTAAAATATCATTACACTTTCAGATGCTTTTATGTGCATTGATATCATGATACCAAAAAGGCTATTACATTTCACTCTTTTATAAATGTGATTCCTTTCATAGCTTTTGATCACAGCAACAGAGATATGAACGGATATCTGCAGAAAGGACAATATTTATTATTTTTGCATGAAGCAGCAAATGGATTTTTTGTTTCTTTAGGATTCATAGCAGCTCAAATGAGAGGGATACTAACTGATTGGCACTTTGCCCCTCTCCTACTGGTTAGCTGGAGGGAGCCTGACTGATTGATCACCATGAACATTGACTGGCTCATGTTGATCTCAGCAGGTTGCCTGTACTTCAAGGCCAGCAGCCAAGAAGATAATTGCAGATCAGTTTAAAAGTGCTCTGAATGAACTGCAGAGAGAAAATGGGGGTAACATATAAGTGCCCTAACTCACCAGTGACAATGTTTTTTAATTGAATTTGTGGAATGCTATTTTCTTTATGGAATGCAATTGTTTGTAAATGGTCGGCTATCTTTTTTTTTTCTTCACTCTACATCTTGGTACTCAGAATTCTTCCTTTTATGCATTTGCTTTTTGTTTTGTTTTGTTTTCTTATGAAATCTAGTCCCTTCTCCTACTAATAAACATTTGTGAGAAGATGCTGACTTTGGCCCCTCACCAAGGATGGCCTTGGATAAACAGAGACAAGGTAAATTTATGAAGTACCTCTATAGCTGATACTGAATGGGACATTTGTTTCCAAAATAATGGTATGGGGTTGTCCCATTCTACTTTTCATATTTCAGGGGGTTTCATGGTGGGAAAGTTTGGCAAAACCATTGCATTTTCAGGAGGAAATAGAGTAGGCATCCATTGCTGTGGTATAATTGTCCTTTTAAAAAAAGGTCCATACCAGTTTGTATAGCACCTGAAAAAATCACGATGTAAACAACAATGAATACCCAACCCCAAAGATACATTTATTTATTTTCTCCCTTTGGCATATTCCAATACACACACACAGTCTTGTAATGATAATAAAAAATGGCATTAACTGGGACGCTTTCTTTCCTTTAACAAAAATCTTTTTTGCTTTAGCCTTCTTAGCTGACTTCCTGCTATTATCAGAGTACTTTTTTCTTTTTTTCACAAAATGGTTTCAGGCTACACAAATGTGTAGTTGATTATTATAGTCATATTATTATTTGGGCTTTCATTTTCAGCACTCAGTATATGAGGCATAGACAATCTCTCTCTGTGTGTGTGCGTGTGTGACATCACATGTGGCAGAGAAGTTCAATAGCCTTAGGGTCCTCTTTTGTTTTTTAAAGTATCTAGTTTCCATTGATGGGGATGTTTTAGATTTATTTCAGCTTTTAAGCTCCAAAATTTTAATACACCAGAAGGGCTCAGTTCCACTTTAATTCCATAGTAACATGCAGGCATTACTGGACCAAAAAAACAATCTTCTAACAATATTGGAATGGCGTAGAAATTCAGGCCAAAAAAAGCAGCATTCACATGGAAAACTTTCTTGAAAAGAAGGTTGGAACGCCACCTCAATGAAACTTTCACATACGTATGCTTCCTTTTAGATGATTAAAAGTTCAAAATGCAAAAGTTGAAACAGCTTTAATAATGTCACATCCTAATCATGTAGCATAGTGGGGTTATTATTAAGCCTTTGTTCCCTCTCTCCTAGGGAATAAATTAATCTCAAAGGTGAAAAGTAAGTCAAAATATATTATTAAAAAAGGATAAAATGTTACATTCTCATAGCTTTAGGTATTAATTTGTAGTGATTCAAATCTGAAACGTGATACATTCTAGAGCTACCCAGATCACAATAAAAATAGCCTTTAAATTAGTTTAAAAACAGAAATCTAAAAGAAAGCATAACACCCTTAATAAAATGGGCCACATATAGTGACACTTTTCTGCCTAATGCTTCAAAAAGAGACTAGAGACATTTGAGATTATTACTGCATATTACAAGAGATGCAAAAAGATACAAACACACACACACACACACTTTCATGGACACAACTTTATGTATGGGTGAAAAAATGAAATTGACCTTCCAATTCCAAATTTGTACAGAAAAATAAAAAGCTTGCACAACACAGCTGCTTAATATAAAATCACTTGAATTTAACTAAGATCATTGTTTTATTAAACAAAAGAATTTTCAAGAAGTTGTAGCCTTCACATCAAAGAATTCTGTTCATAAATATAGCCATTAAATAATTCCACCAGGATCCTCTGCTATTATTTATCTCATATCTTTGATAAGTTTCTTTCTTTTCTATCTTTTTAAAGATATTTCTTTAAATATCTATCCATCTTTCCCAGAGAAATTTCTTTTCTTTAATATACTTTTTGTATAAAGTGAAATATTATTTTTTTTGTTTACATTACTGTTACCATCGTTTTACCGTTTTGTAATTTTAGTATCATTTTCCACTCATTTTTTTTTCTTAATTTATACGCTAGCCATTTCCTCAGCTTATTTGCAAAATCAAAATTCTTCTGTTTTACAAAATTCATTTTTGTTTCAATTTCAATTTCTCCTAGAGATAAACTGACATTGTAGAGATTTAATTTGCTGTAAGACATTTTTTCCTTTCTGGAGATCTGACGTCTTCCTCTTTTATCTTTATCTCTATTAAAACCTTTTGCATATTCTTTGTCATTTCAATTCATTATTTTGTTGTATCTTATGAGAAATCTCATAGAGGATTTCTTGGTGTCTTGTATTGTCCTTATATCTGTGCCTTTATTATTTATTATTATCAAAGAATTATTTCAGGTTTTTTTCCCAATCTTCCATTGTTGTTTTTTTTGTTTTTTTTGTTTTGGTAATAAATTCTCAATTTGCTGCCAACTGTAAGTTCTATCTTTCTTTTATATGCTAAAGTCACTGGGATATGCTCTAAAACACTATTTGGCAATATCTCCACTTTGGTAACACATGTAACAAGAGTTTTAGAGAAAAAAAATCTGTTGAGAAAATGCTATGTCTTTCAGACAAATAACTACAATCTTTGAAATCACCATTTTTATGTTGAATCAATTCTTTTAATTCTTTACCAATGAATTTGATAATTCTTTACCAAAACAATATCTTGTCTTCTTACTGACAGAGTGCAAAAGGTTATCTCTTGGTACACTTCTTCACTTTGCATACCTTATACTAATTCTGTTCGCTTGTCAACTTCTGCACTCATATCTTCTTCATCCCATTCCAAACATTTTGTTAAAGATTCAACAACCTTCTCTCTAATATCTTCACCAGCCACAATAGCAATTAGAATTATTAACCATTTAAAATACTAATAGTGATCATTATTATGTATAAAATAGACATTTTAATACAACGTGTGAGAAAGATTCTATGTTAATAAATCCTGGTGCAGTTCTTGGGTTATGATGCTATAATTCTCTAGGACTATATTGGGAGATTTAGCTGATATCAGGACAGACTGGATAGTCTGTAATTGATCTGAGGCCAAAATCTCTGTTATAATTGGTTTAACTGTGGGATCCATTTAACTCAGAAATATGTTCTTCTGGCTGGTATTAGTAAAAGTTGATAGCAATCCCACTCTGTGTTTCTTGAGTGCAGACATTTAAATTAAGTAGGATTGGGAGATGATCACTATCAAATTTAGGCATAACTTCTAGGGAGGCATAACACAAGGAGAAGGTCCATAGGGACAATTACATAATCAATTGCCCTCATTCTGAGTCCAGATGGGTAGATGAATTCAGCTGGATGGTCACTCTCAAGGGTCCTATTTAGAATGAGGAGGTTTAGTCTGAAGGCTGTTTGAGACCAAAGAAGAACTTCTTAACACAACCAATTATTAAACTATGGAATTCAATACTGCAGGATGTAGAAAGGGCCCTTCGCTGGAACAGATTTAGCTTCTCAAAGGGTGATAAAGCAAAGCTGCTGGTCACAAAGGATATATATTAATGCTCTGGCTCTCAATGTTATTTGTGGGGGATTTTGATCTGAACGATGCTGTACCACTCATTATTCTTTATGGGCTTCTCATAGATTATTGATTGGCTACCATGGGAATTGAAGATATAGGTTTTGGTTTGACTCAGCACAGTTCCCCTTATCTTCTTAAGAAAATTTACTAGGAATTGCCACTTGTTTTATTGGACATTAGAGCACTAAATGCATTCAGGTTTACAGCTGTTATGCAATATTAATAGCACTGACAATATTTCATTTAATAACAATTGCTTTAAGATATAAGAAGTTTGCTAGATAAGGCTTTTTCTGCATGAATAATAAGGGATGAAAGATAGAGCATTAATATTTTTCTGGCCAAACCAAGTGCTGGATATTGATATAAAATGTATATTTTTATTCCTAGCACATCATCCCTTTAAAATGCATTGTGGTAGAGTGTGAAATGACTGTTAAATCAGGAGGTAGCTGACAGGTGTTACAAACAAAAATTTGTATACCTTTACAATAAATTACCTGGGTTCCAGGGACAAAGTAAATAATAACAGAAGGAGAAAGTGAATTATTTTCCATGTTTATTCAGTCAAAGCTTAAATCTCAGGTGAAGCTGAATAGGGTCCTGGCTCACATTTCTCAGGGGAATCCAAATATGTTCAAAGAAAAAGGGCAACCATCCCAGACATTAAATAAATGGGAAACTTTGCAGCAAGGCAACAAACTATAATATGGGTAGATGGGTGGGTGTATATAAACCCACACAAAAGTGGGGAAAAAAACATTTTTGAAGGTTCCCCAAGTGAAGAATTTTGAAATCCTGCATTAATATTTATTCCCATTATTGTGCCAAGGCTGCCTGTCCCGAGTTTCTCATGCAGCTGCCCTCATATTTCTATCTGCCTTTTTCCCCCCCTCCAGCAATGTTTTTCTTTTTTTCTTAAGAATGTAGAAGACAAGAAGGTGTACTGAATTCAGTGGCTGCCAGAGCCAAAGAAAAAAGAGCATGTTTATGCATGTGTCGGGTTTGTTGAATTGTAAGATATTTAAGTGGATAAGTTGACAACTGCTAGTCAGGAGGGAAATACTCAGCATATATTGTACTTTAACTTCCAGTACAGGTGAGTCCATCTGTGGTATTCATTGGCACCAGTGTATATGAGAGATGCATGTGTAGAAAGTGCTCCATGCTTACTCATACATCAGTGAAATGCATAATTTTGGCCAGTGGTCCTATTCATTTTTAAATTTAGATGCATGTTCATTTGGGGATATGACATGGGATACTGCGGAGGGGAAACTACCTATGACAGCACTGCATTTACTGTAAAATCAGTCTCAAGGAAAGAAGAACCAC
Organism: Ptyas mucosa; assembly: GCA_012654045.1. Taxonomy (NCBI): domain Eukaryota; kingdom Metazoa; phylum Chordata; class Lepidosauria; order Squamata; family Colubridae; genus Ptyas; species Ptyas mucosa. Next base: position 16,607,105 of record WNWU01000003.1, read on the forward strand.
AGCTATATATTCAGTTATAGGTGAAGTACAATTAGTGAAGAAATCAACCATCTATATTATTTAACAAAAATAATGCCAACAGCCAAACACTGAGTTAGCATTTTTACAAAAATTCTTCCTGGAACCTTTAAAAATCAATCAATAGTATGGGGGAAGGGAATAATAGAGTAGAAGGCCATAGAGAGGAAGAGTGGGCTGCAGAAAATTCTTCTACTTGGTACCATTAGAAAGTTTCAATAGTACAGCTCAGCAGTAATATCTAAGAAAGTATATTACCACTGCATGAACTATTCATTATTTCATTACCATATATTTAAGCATGTGTAGTTCAGCAACATTGTGAAGGATTACACTCCTTTAATGAAGCATACTTCCTCAAAATTAATTTAATTCCAGTTTAGATTAATTAAAGTTCATCTCTAAGCAGGCTTCCTCTAAGCTAGTTTAAGACCAGTCCATATGAGCTGTTTTGTGGTTCAGGTCAGGGGTCTCTAACTTCTGGGCTGTGGCCCACTAGTGGGCCATGAGCTCTTTGTAACCAGGCCACAGAAACATCAGGCGAGAATGTATGTGCATGTGCATGCACATCCCCACTTACACGAGCAGCGGACGAGCATATGCACATACACTACCTTTGTGAGAGGGGCGGGCGCATGTGCCTGCCATGGCCACTTGCATAGAACCATTCCCCATCTCCCCCACACCAGTCCACAAATCTGGAAAAATTAGGGAACTCTGATTTCCCTAATTAGAGGTCACTGCAATCAGCTAAAGTTAACTGAAATTAATTCCTAAGTTGATCAAAACATGATGGCCAATATCTGTTCTTGCTTCCACAATTGAAACCAATGGATGGTGGCTGCTCTGCCTGTCTCTCTCAGATTTCCATTTTTGTATATACAGGCCGTCAAAGATTCATTAGTGTCAGACTAAATCTTGTGACTACAACAGGTTGTGGTCTGGAAAGCATCAGGACAATATGGCAAGACTGAGACATTATCATCATTAGAAAGAGCTTCCAGGGAGCAGTGCATTCTTTCATACCTTGGTAGCCATCTTTTCTTTTAAAGTGATCAGACTTCAAGAGAAATGTAGTTTGCAAACACTCCCTTAATTGCAGCAAGTGGGGTTGGAAACTGTCTTGAATGAATTTAATTCTGGAAAAAAATATAAAAGTAAGCCTCTCCCCCCCCCCCCGCCCCCAAACTCACCCAATCCTAATGAAGAAAGGGATTGTGTTTGAATCAGTAGGGCATGGAATAGTTATCTGGAAAAGTAATGGATTCAAATGTAAGAGAGGAGATTGGGGAATAGTTTTCTGAGATACAAGCAATGCACATTTCTGAATAAATGTAATCCTGGTTCCATTGTACCCATTCTAGTACGTTTGCAACCCTAGTCTCTTCACTGTTATATTTTCCTCACTCTGAAATGAAAGCTTTTCATGTGAAAGAATGGATCTACATCTTCTTAGAAGCCAATTTAACTTAGCACAGTGGTACAGGCAGAACCACTAGAGAGAGAAATTCTACTTGAAACCCCTGTGCTTCAAAGCAAACATTTTATAAGACTCACTTGAATTAAATCAATTGCTTCTCCTGTTAAAGAAAAAAACATTCTGTCCTTCTCAAGAAAATGCAGAGTAAAATAACACTAAAAATAAATGAAACCATATTTTTTTTGAATCACTCTCTCATCATAAAATGCAACTGTTTGCTTATTTCTTGAAAGAAATGTAAATACACGGAGGAAAGTAAAAGCCAACTACTAATTAAGGTTCCAAAAACAAACTGAGAACTGAGTTTATGTTTCGTCATCTAGTCAATGCTTTGTACTTATATAGATTGTGAATATTCAGAGGGCCCCACATTTGATCAACTTTCTGTATGTTTTCAGATTCCTGCTTTAACAGTGTGTTACACAAGACATTTAACTTTTATTCTTAAAATAATACCATGTATTTCTTTGCTGCTCCATCAATTAAACTAGGATTAGGTGACAAATATCATTTAGTTTCAATAACATTTTTTAATCTGTACATCAAAATAATAGAACATTTCAACTGTTTCATTGAAAATAAACATAATCAAAGCTAGTACAGTTGAACATTATCCTTTTTAATTAACGAGAAAGATGTGCTGGCTTACTTTTGCATAATTCCTGTAACACGGGTTTTATTTCGAGATAGCCCCTTTCAATTCCACTGGTATCAGAGAAAGGAGAGGGGGGAATCTTGTTTTCTTAAAACACTGTGGCTTGCAAAACAATAACAGGTTGTAAATTTCTACTTTTACAGCCCCACTGAGAGAATCACAGCCATTGTCCTTCTCTCCCTTCTCTCCCTTGTAATTGCCTCTGCAGGTTGAGCATCAGGTCAAATGGCCAGAGCTTTGCATGGAAACCTCATTCTCTGCTGCATGATTATTTCTGTGGTGTTTTTTAAAAAAATAAATGAAAAGAACATTTGGGGTTTATAAAGACCTCTGAAGCCATTATGTTATTCCTCGTTCCACATAGTTTTGCATCAAGTTTTGCTAAGAGTATATAAGAAACTGTGTAAGTATTGCAATCTCTGGCCACCCTTGTGGACCCATATCAGTCATGATCCATATTTTAATGTTTCCCTAACAAGATTGTGCTGTGCAAGAACCATGGAGATCTTTTTTTTAATGATGGTTATGATATGCCATTTATAAAAAAGGTTATGAGGTGATGGTAAAGTTCCCCTCGCACATACGTGCTAGTCATTCCTGACTCTACGGGGAAGTTCTCATCTCCGTTTCAAAGCCGAAAAGCCAGTGCTGTCCGAAGATGTCTCCGTGGTCATGTGGCCGGCATGACTAAACGCCAAAGGCGCATGGAATGCTGTTACTTCCAACCAAAAGTGGTCCCTATTTTTCTACTTGCATTTTTTACGTGCTTTCAAACTGCTAGGTTGACAGAAGCTGGTACAAGTAATGGGAGCTCATCCCGTTACGTGGCACTAAGGATTCGAACTGCTGAACTGCCAACCTTTGGGTCAACAAGCTCAACATCTTAGCCACTGAGCCACTGCGTCCCATAAAAAGGTTATATCTGATCATTTTTTTCTTTTTTTCAGTATCTGGGTTATGATCTGTTTATCTTATATTTCCAAAATAGTTATGCCTACTATCTAATTATCACATTCTGAGAACTGTTTCATGCTGTACTTCTTGGAGAGCACTTTCAAAAAAACTGAACATCTATTTTATGTTCTAAAATTTGAAGATGACAAAGGGGAGGGGTTAAACCGAAAAGCATCTTCTCAGTGGCTCAAAGATACTTGGCTAGAGCCAGCTCTTATGACTGTCCAATGGCAAGCAAGTCTTTTTAATTATGACATTTCTGAGTAGCTATGCATCTGAAATATGTTGACATTGGTTCTAACTATTTTATGGATTTCAGTGGTATTTTACCTGCTATATTTTTTTAATTGCAATTTTACTGCTTTTTTATTACATTTCATCAAATTTTATGGTGTTTTTTTATTGTTTTGATACCTCTATTTATTGGAAATGTAAGAAGCAGGTGTGAGAAAATATCTCCATAAAAATCCATAAAATTCACCATCATATAGAAACTAATACAGAAAATTTGATCACGGGTCAATCTGAGTCAGGAGGTGAAAAACTACTACTTATGTAAGCAAATCTTCATAGTCTCCAATTGCATATTTTAAAGTCAGATTTTTTTTTAAAGTTATACCAACTGAGCTGATATTCCTATAAATCACAGATAGATATCTGATTCACACATATTTAGTCCATATTATAGTTTATTTGGAATGGCTTCATATAATGCATAATCTCAGTCTGTACAGTTCTTGACTTACAACCACAATTGAGCCCAACATTTCTGTGGTTAAGTGAGACATTTATGAAGCGAGACTTGCCCCCTTTTATAATCTTTCTTGCCACAGTTGTTTAGTGAATCACTGCAGTTGATAAGTTAGTAGCCTGGTTGTTAAGTGAAACTTGCTTCCCTATTGACTTTGCTTGTCCGAAGGTCGCAGAAAGGACCTTGATAGGTATGAACCATCTGAATTTTGATCACATGACCATGGGGATGCTTCAAAGGTGGTAACTGTGAAAAACAAGCCAAAAGTCACTTTTCTCACTGCCATTGTAACTTTGAACAGTCACTAAATGAACTGTTGTAAGTCAAGGACTTGCTGTATTTTGAAATAGTTGACAAGTGACTAAGAAGGAAGACAATGTCTTTTGAATGCCTTTTGCTCTAGTGCATTCATATGAGCTACGAAAGCTCTTCTGCTATTTTTTTTAATCCTTTTTCATTATAGTTGACTAGAAAGATTCAGAAGTTACAAAAGGAATAGCCACTGAACAATATAACAGTATAGATCCACATAGATAGGAATGGCAGATCAGTGTCAGCTCATGTGATTTTCTCATTAGCTTAGTGTATTTCCGTGTTCTGATATACGGATTAACACTCCATGAATCCTGACCAATTATTTTTTTTTATTTTCATCATTTTTTATTTTTTATTTTTCCTTTCCTCCATCGCTCTTTCTGAATGGAAAGGCAGTTTAATTAGATGCCTTTTGGAAGGACAGCTTCTGTACCTTGGATTTCTTTCATTTTCCTACAGCATTATAGAGTTGATGAAACATTTTGGTGCTACTTGGGGACAATAGAGGGGGGGGGGGGAAATGATGATTTCCAAAATTAAAGATGAGGATAAACATCTATGGTTTGCTTGCAATTGTTTTCATATGGTTGTATCTGAATGTTAAGAATTAAAGAGAAACGGCAAGCTTTTTTTAAAAAAAAAATCTTAAAAGCAAGGCAGGCTCACTGACTTGAATGAGACATCCATGCATAATGATTTAATGTTATATGTTTTTACTTTTACTGAGTTCAGCAATTTGAAAATGTGTTCGAAACTGCTAGAGTCCTGTACGGATAGCTTGAGAAAAAAAACACAATTTAATTCAATTCTCAGTAGTTACATTCACTTTCACTGTAACTCTGTTGTACAACCTAGATTATGTGTTCATTTTGTTCCAGGAAAATCAGGACAAAAAAGCATTCACGTTTTGTATTATAATGGATAACACAATATGTAACCATCTACTGGTACAACAAATAGTGCTCTATTAAAGACTACAGGGTTAAATTAAATGCATCCCATTTTATCTTCTCCCAGCTCTGGTTAAACCGGATTTTCACAATTTTCCATTCCCACTTAAAATCTCTGTCCTTATCAGGCTGGCTTGAGGAGGAATTCTTCCTGTTATCCCCTTGAAATTCTTTATAATTATTCAGCTGAGGCTCCTTCAAATTTTATAGGATAGAAATAGGTAGCTCCATTTGATAAATAACATCAAAGTTAGAACAGCAGGAAGAGCTTAGAGATGAACTAGGGCTCATTCTTAAATTTCCTCATCAATTTCTCTAGTCAGATTTTACTACCATTACTAGAGATGTTTAAGTGTATAATGTGTATTGGAAATGAACTATTTCTTTAAATATCTATAATAATACAGTATATATTCACCACAGCTTTATCTGGCACCCAAAGCTTTAGGACAATATTTCAGAATAATACTGAAAACAATAGTTAGGAGTCACATTTTATTCGAAACCAAGTTAGTTTACATATCTATTATTATGTAATTATTCTGTGTTTTCACACTTTCCTGGCTTATTTTTTTCCCCAAATGTGTACAGAAGCGCATATATTATAAAATGTTGCATTCAAATATGTTAAATAAAGAAAATTATGTATTCAACTGCACCCATCCAGTAAAACTGACATATCAGGAGAACTGATGGATATAGATCAATGTTAGTGCAGTTCTTTCAAAAAGATGAAAAGTCAAGATGGCGGCTTTCTGCCTTGATTGCATCATCTGCTTCATTCATAAAGGTTTTGGCTCAGGCATTGAAACTACCCTAACTGAGGAAAATGGCCACCTTACTCTACCAAATAGAAACAGGTGCCACTTCATACCATGGCTTTCAAGGGGCACTTAGCTTCAATTTACCACAAAGGAAAGGGCCCCTCTGCATCACCTGGCTATTTATTAAAAAGGACTAATCTTTGACAAGTCATTGCAAATGCAAATGCGGTTGAGAAGAATGTTATTTTCCTAATCTCTAATGAAAGGCCTGTAGAGATAATGGCATATGTTGAAAAAAAAATAATGTGTGGCAGTATAAATCACTGTATCTCACAGTTACAAAGCTTGCAGACTGAGATTTTTTTAAAGAAGATCCTGACCTCTAATAAACACTTGAAAAAATCACCGAAAGCTAGCAATTATTATTAGGGGTATAAAAGTTGAATCCAAGATCTAACAGATGCTGAAGTGGGTTAATACGATAAGCAGTAACAATCTCTCTTAGCTGTGAGTATAGAATGGGGATAGGAAATAAATCCATGACAGATATTTTTTTTTCCCCATCAAAATGTTGAAATCCCCTAAAGTGGACTGCAATACGGGCTGGCTAACATCTGTACATTCTATTTGTTGCCATCTGCTGTTCTAGAAAAGTTCAGTGTGCAGTTGGAAAAGTTACATAAACATCAGCAGAAATTTTGAAAAGAACATTAAAAGACCCTTAAGACAGGTTAAACTGACAAGAATAACAAATGTCCTTGGGAAATCGCATAGAAAACAAACATATGCGTCACTTGCACAAGAAAAGAATATACTGTTATTCTATTTTCAGCTGAATATACCACATTTACTGACTTTAGCAATAACATGCTATTCATGTTATGGCCTACGGATTCTTTGTTTGTAGTCCGTATTGAAGGATAGGAGAAAAGTGAAACTTTTTCTGACTTTTTTTTATCGCTACCTTGCCAAAGGCAATAGTAATTAAAGTAAATAAAATTGAATCAATACATTCATTGCTGAGGCAGGTATCATGCCATGAGGCTTAAGTGAAAGAGAAAAGAGAAAGAGAAACTGAAATAATTAAAAGTTGAGAAAATAACTATGCTAATTAGAATGCTCATTAGTCTTCAAAATAATAGGCAATGGTGCACAAGAGACAAAAATGTACAATGTTTTTGTTACTACAAAATAAGAAACATGTGATTAAATTACATCACTTTTCTTTAATCATTTTTAAGGTCTTCTCCCGAGACTACACATCTCCATGGTACCACTTCCAGAATATTGATATGTTCAACTTGTTCAAATTAAAACCTGAATTCCTCCAGTATAATTGTTTATTCTTTTATTTTATTTTTAGGGGCGCAGATGCCAATTCTTTTTATTTTTAACTGATAAGATATCAGACCATTTTAGTCTTTGAGAATCAGAAGAGAGCTGAAACTATAGTTTCCTAAATAATAATTTCTCTCAGTGAGAGTACTACTACAAGCCAGGTTAACCTAGATACATGTAATATATTTACATGAAACATACTCCCACTGGCCACATGGACATAGTTGTGAATTGGGTGGGCATGAGCATGAACGTGATCTAACATTGGCTTCTTCTTCTTAGATTTTCTTTCAACTTCCCAGTATAGCCGTAGAATTCCCTTCTAGTAGAATGCTAATGAGACTTCATCCTGTTTAGCCTCCAGGACTAAACAAGGTCAACAGTAGAAATTTATCTTAATGCCTATGGACTTGGAACTTTAATGACCATTTCAGAGCATACAAAGAGAAAGCATTTTGTCTTGCAGCCATGTGACAGAATGGTTTTGTTTTCAGTACCATGGATGGTTAGGAATAAGAGAATAACAGAGATGGAAGGGACCTTGGAGATCTTCTACCAGAGCCAGCTGTGCAGGCTCTTAAGTAGGGTTTATTTTGGGGGTAGGGCTTATATTAGGCACACGTGTAAAAAACAAGCTAAGGTTTATTCTTTGGGATAGGTCTTATTTTCAGGGAAACAGGGTAGTTCAACCTTCTGCTGAAGCAGGAAACTCTATACTATTTCAGGCAAATAATTAGCCAATCTCTTCTTAAACATCTCCAGTGTTGGAGGACCCACAACTTCTGGAGGCAAGTTGTTTCACTGAATAATTGTTCTCAGGAAATATCTCCTTAGTTCTAGATTAGTTCTCTTCTTGAGTAGTTTCCGTCCATTGTTTCTTGTCCTGCCTTCAGATACGTTGGAGAATACATTGACCCCTTCTCCTATGTGGCAGCCCCTAGACCCATGATGGTGAATTGGCACACAAAGCCATGTCGCCCAGCACACGCAGCCTTGTCTATTTGTCTTCAGGTTTTTGGAGCGCACGTGCGTGCGACTATCAGCTATCCTTCGTGGAAGTGGCAATGCCAAAAATCGAAGTGTGCATGCGTGCCAACCAGCTGATTGTCAGGTGTGCATGTATGCCAGAACCCGGAAGTTCGGCTTTTCTGGAACACAATCCCTTCGTGCATATGGCAGTCAGTGCCGAAAATGGCCTGCACATGGCGCTGACCAGCTGATCATTGGGGGCACATGTGTGCTAGAACCCGGAAGTTCGGCTTTTCTGGAGCACGGGCCCGATGAGCATGCGCGTGGCATTTCCTCATGATTTTTCAGCACTCAGTGCCGAAAAGGTTCGCCATCACTGCCCTAGACATTGGACAACTGCTATCATGTCACCCCTAGTCCTTCTTTTCATTAAACTAGACATATCCGATTCTTGCAACCATTTTTCATACAGAAAGCTTGAATCTGTGCTTCCAGTGTAAGGAGGCCAAACACAAGCCTTGGGGATTTATGAATATCAACTAGTCCCCCCAAAAGTAAGCTTCCTACTAAATCTAAATTAGAGAAGAATCATGGGCAGCAATGTCCACCCTCTACATTCTAGATAGTCTAGTCTGTAGCATGCTTCCAAAATCTTTATTTCTCAAAGGTCTGAATTGTCTCAAAATCACCAAATCATGATAGTTTGGTATTTAAAGTCACATGATAGTTTAAAGTATCATGAGGTCATTAGGGAAAATTTCTGAAGTGTTGTGAGATTTCATTTTTTATAAAAAGAAAAAAAAGAGAAGATGTTTTTTAATGTTCATGACATCAGTTGAGGTGGTTCAGTAATTATTCATTTTATACCTTAGTTTTTTCTAGTTGACCTTTCTTGATTCAGGATAAGTGTTTAGTTGCCTTACCTAAATCAGGGGCCTTTCAAACAGTCTCTTATGCCCTGGTACGCCCATAGATTGAGTGCTGCAATACGCTGTACCTCAGGAATGTCACGCTCGATTTCATTGAGGGCTGCATCAGGGTTGTGTTTGACCTTGGGGGGCTGGGTGGGTGTGGCCAGGGTGGATGTGGCCAGCTCAACATCACTCATGTTGGGGGCACAGCCCTCCCAAGCTCCATTTTTGCTAGCAGAGGCACCACGGGCTGGTCCTTTGCTGTTTCCAGGGTGGCCCCATGGGCCAGATCTAAGCACCCTGCAGGCCAGTTCTGACCCACAGGCCTTGAGTTTGACACCCCCGCTGTACATGGTGCTGTCCCTGAAGACACAAAGTTCAGCTGGTCCAGTGTACAGTGGTGCAGGATTGTATAATAACTTGATTGCATTACTAGTTTGTTCTTCAGCATCATCATTATATCTGATGGCTTTTTAAGGTCTTTGTTTGATATATCAAGGTGAGATGTCTCATATCACCATAGTTTCACACAGTCTCAAAAGCAAATGTCATAAAATAAACTGCACTTTGGACATAGTTATCGTTTGTTATCAACTGTAATCTCTCAGTGTGTTGGTATAAAATATGCAAATGTTAGTGGTGTGGTAGAAGTTACATGTATGAGTCTGTTAGCATTACTTCTGAAGATAGTTATGACATTATAGCAATAATTGAGGGCCACATGAAAGGGACAGCTGGTGAGCCCAAGCCACAAAGACTGTGATACCAGTAGGGAAGAAAAAGACATGCAAGAAGGATGTGAAGGAAGGGAGAAATATGTCACAATGTTAAAAACTGAAGAGGATTAAAGTCCAGAACTAGGGAATTAATGGTGACAGAAAGGCTCAGTGAGATTTATAGCTTGGTGAATAAGAACTGCTAACGAGAGGATGATTTTCCCTGTATTGTAAATGAAATGGAAAAATGAAACAGCCTGTAGCAGTAGACATTAGAGATCAAAAGTAGCTCCTTCGACTGCGAAGGCTGACCTGCTCATATTTGACGTTGCTGTTTATAGCTTCAATAAGTACTTGAAAAGGTTGGCTATGAGAAGCAGTAAGGGAATCCTAGCTTTTATCTTTAAGCATGGCTCTTAATAACAAGTACCTTTGTGAAGGAGAAATTTCTATTGGCTACTAGATATATTAATAGCTCTGTTCATTTCACATATCTTCTTGAGTCTTCATTCAGGGACTGGTACTGTAGAGTGAATAGAAGATTCATCCTAGCCCCAAATTCTCATAATTCTTGGGGTTGTTCAGCAGAACCTTTCCAAAACACCAGGAGAGAGGCAGATGTTTAAGAGGGGCTAAAATTTAACAAAACATTATACTTATCTTCGTACAGGGTTTTGTGAAGTGACAGAGTAATTGATTTCCATACGGCCGCTGCTTTGAGTTCCTTCTTTAACATTAAGCTCCAAAAGACAATTTTCTTGTGATTTGTTGATACCTGATGGCTCCTGGTTGCCATTTTGAAAATGGGGCTTAGAGAAAATGAGAGCAGAAACATCCTATTTCTTTTCTTAAGCCTATTTTTGTTCCATATTCAAAACGATGGTCTACGTGCAACTACAGCATTGATTTTGAAGTACGTGATGAAAAAGTGAGGCAAACGCAACCCATTCACACAATGTCATGCAAGGCTACAACTTAAAATATTTCTCCCATCTGAAAAGCCTAAATTACATTCTCTCTACTAGGGACAATGAAAGGATAATGTTCTTCATCCATCTTTACTGTGGGACAATGTAACTCAGATATGGCTTGCACTGCCTGAACTAAATGGTGGTAATGTACCTTGAGAACAGGCAGATGTGAACACATAGTAATACGCTGCCTATGCAGATGGCATTAATTTGAAGCAGCGTGCTGAATGATTACAGCATTGGAGTATTGTCCCATGAGTGTAATTTGTACTTGAGCTTATGCAAAAGCTGAATTGTAGCCCTTAAGACTCTTAATTAGGGGGTCTTTTGTTGTCATTATTGTAGAGCAAGTGGACTGAAACGGAGAGATTATGCTCTTAAATCAGTGATACTCAGAACAGTGGGAAACCATAAGCTTTCAAGTCTGTCAATGACTCTTTGATCTCTAGTCGGATTACTTTATTATTGTTGTTATTTTTTTCTTTAGTAGGGCAAAAGCGCATTCAAGAGTTACATTGCTAGTAGAAATCCAACCATGAACCTTGCTTCCCTTTGCTGTACCGGCAGGAACCTTACCAACTGAATATCTTCTTCTCATGTTTTTATTCCCGTTATTGGACTGGTGATGACTAATTAGAGTTAAAAGGGAAAAACTTAATCAGTTTTTAAGTTTTCCAATAGGAAGTAAATATATTAGTTACAAAGAAATGTATATATCACGGTATAACACTTTCTATCTGCCCCAATATTACCAATTTGGCTTTCTTTTTGACACTTGGTCAAGATTTAGTATTTTCAACATAGCATTTCCATAGGATGAATTGTCTAGAAATTGACTTAAGCTCCTTTTCCTTCAAGAGCACATGTGACACTTAGTTATTACTGAATTATAACTAGGCTTTGTAGTTCTCAATAATGGCTCAATGAGACATGTAAATGAGAGTCTTATTGGATGCAAAGAAACTTCATTTGCGGAGAACATGATGACAGAGGTCTCGTACAACAACCTGCAATCTGGCAGTATCTGTGAAGGAACCTCAGAATGATCTTGAAAAAATGGGGAGGGGAAGCTTCTGCCCAAGGAATGATCAGATAAAAGGAAGAAGAGCCCAAGACTGAACAACGGGCAGAGAAGGAAACTTAGAAAGGGATCTTCCTTAACTTAGTTGATAAAAAGAGAAGGCAGAAATTTATACTTTCAGATTTGCAAGTTTCTGTTAACATAGTTTTACAATAAAGTAGTATAGTTAATCTTGGCATGTTTCTGTCTAGTCTACTTGGGAGGCTGATAATAACCTATCGATAGCAGCCCAAAAATGTGGTTCCTGGCCTCTCTCAAAAAGCCAATTGTTTGGATTTTTCCATGCTTCAAATATACTTGGAATACACTTCTAGGTATGTTTGCCAGTTACCTCTTCTTCCTAAGTATATTCTTCCCCATGCAGAAAAGAAAGTGAGGAACTGTAAACCCATGATCAACAGTCTAAAATCCATAAACAGTCTAAATCTGCTGCCATCCTCGAACTTACTTTTTTTCTTTTCTTTGATACTGGGCAGCAAGTATCATGATCACTGTGTTTAAAAGACATTTCAGTTGATGACAACCTGTGGGAGAAATCTGTGGGCTCTGTAGCACTGTTACTTCAATTTGCAAATTGCATAACTTATTGTGTGGCACGGCTCTGTCAACGATATTCCACATTCTGCATCTGAAAAAACCATGTTGTTACAAGTTGGAAATTGTCACTGCCGAATCCTCATTAAGGCAATGTTAAACTCCATTAACCCTATCCAGCATGGCAAAGGCATAATTTCACAATGCAACCTTTGGAGGGTCACCATTTCCCTACTGTGAGATTTAAAATTCCCAAAATTTTATACTCACAACTCCAAGACAAGTCTGGTTAAGAAAATCAAAGACTTATTGGAGAAAAACATGAAAAGAAAAAAAGAAAAGCGGTTGCAAGCACGGCCTCTTAGACCCTTCCCAAATGGATTGAGCTCAAAGAGCGCAAAAAAGCAGTTTTCAAGCTATACATTTTATACACCTTCATAATGCACGCCAGCCTAAGAAGCCCTTCCAACTCCCCCTTATTCTCTTAAGTTATCCTTTAAGTTGTTTTACACTTTAAAGAGTCTTCTTGACAATTTCTATCCATCCTCCGATGTTCCTGTCTCCTGATAGCAATTTTTGCCCAAGGCATAAGTTCCTGTCTCCTGGGGAGCTCTTAGCAAGTCATAATACATTGTCTCCACTGATTACCATTTGTGGTCACTTTACATAGTCAGAAAACAGCAGACAGATAGTCTCACATTTTGGTATTATATTTCTTACAATTTATAAAAGAATAACCTTTATTTCCTTTATTACCTTTTGTGGGGTGTGGGGTTGAGGGGTACCCCAGACCGCGAACCAGCTCATGGGCAAAAGCACTGGGATTGAAATAAAGCTGACAAAGGAGCCTTGAATAAATATATAATTTAATTTAAAATACTTAAAAAGACACTGTGCCTTTAAAAACCACATTAAAAGCAAAGTCTTACCTGGGTATGTGAAGCCAGGCTATCTCCCTAGATTCCTCTCCACAATACCAAAAACAGTTCACAAGAAACAAAGGTTAATACAAAGGTGGACGTCTTTGGCGTCGACACATCATCAAGGCAAATGAAGGGCAGCAGCGAAGACTTCACAATAAAAAGTCACCTGAGAATAAAAGCAGTTCAAGCACCAACATGGCTTGAGGGTCTGTTTGGAGAAGAATTTCCAGCACAACCTAACCGTTGGCTTGTGTGCTTAAAAACAGCAAAAACACAAGCATCTGTGGGAGTATCTCAGCAGCCGGCATCTGGAGTCCTTATCTGCATCTCCTCCCTTCTACAGCATCGTGCTGGGCTCTGCAATCTTCTTCCAGTAGTAAACACTAGCTGGATCAGGCCTGACCGGTTGTCAAGGCCCAAGTAGCAAGCCGAAAGGTCCTTGCTTATATTGTGAGCAAACCTGCAATTATCTAGGGCGGGAAAGGCTTGCAGGTAATTGCTTACAGCAGATGAGTTGATTGAGGCCATACCTCTTTTGTGGCTAATCATGTAGCTGCAGCAACCCTGAAAATACTTGTGACACCTTTATTTTAAAAATGTGGGTGCAAAAGGGACATAATACAAGAAATGAATTGACAATGAACCCATTCAATGAACATGCAATTAATGCCATTTGTGCTATGAATCAACCCATAGTGAAGTTGAAGGAGTGAGACAAAACTGCTGAAGGTTTTTTCTTAGACAGCAAAGGTTTTGCTTCTTGAACACTTCTGGGTATATCTTATAGCTTTTTGACTGCTAATCATGAAAATAATCTGTAATTTAAACTATCATGTACCATTTTATAGAAATCTTCTGTTTTGGCAAGATATATACTTCAGTACCTGTTTGCTATTCTGCACACATAAGAGAAACACATGAAAACATGTTGTTATCACATTGGTGCAATAGGACTGGGTGTTTTGTTAACATGATTTATTGGGTTAGGGATTTTCTGTCTTCACTGTGAGTTGTATTGTGTTGGGGGGGTGCTCTGAAGGAGCTCATTGTACATACGTTGTGCATTAACAATAAAGATTTGAATTGAATTGAATTAAAGCATACCAAGTACACACATTATAACTGGAATATCTGCGGAGATTTAAAAGTAATGGCTCTGCTGCTTGGAATGCAGCTGGGATATACCAAGCATTGTGGTTACGTATATGAATGGGACAGTTGTGCAAGAATGTCACATTATATTAAAAAGAATTGGACAGTCCAAAGGAATGTGGTTTTAGCACAGGAAAACATGGCATGTTCACTACATGTTGACCTGGCGAAGAGATGTCACATAAAACTTGGGCTGATGAAAAATTTTGTGAAAACAGTGAATAACGAAGGTGAAAACTGTCATTATTTAAGACAGATGTTTCCAAGAATAACTAATGCCAAGAGAAAGGAAGGCATTTTTGTTGGTCCACAGCTCAGATATGTCATCAATGGCAAGCAATTTGAAAATCTATTAGCAGAGCCAGAGAAAATTGCTTGGAAAGCATTCAAAGGTGTAGCCGAGAGTTTTCTTGAGAACTACAGAGCAACAAACTAGAATCAGTTGGTTGACAAACTTTTTACACTACATAAGACCCAGTGGTGGGTTCCTCCCGGTTCGGCCTGGTTCTCCCGAGCTGGTAGTGGTGACAATATGACGTCACTGAACCAATTCTTCCCCCCTGCCCCCCCCTGTGCCCCCCCTGCCCCACCCCCGCACCCCCCACCCCCCGCGTTATTCTTACCTTTTATTTGGCCCCACCCCCAATCTATTGCTGCCTCCTGAGTCCCAGCTGATGGCTAGAGGGGAAAAAACTGTTTAAACTCTTGCTGCGGGGCTTCAAAAGGCCGCCTTACAGCTGATCAGTGTTAAAAGAAAACAAATGAGTAGACCGATGCCTGCAAAAATACATGAGTAGATCAGTGCCTGCAAAAATAAATGG
>WNWU01000003.1:16622417-16647691 GCA_012654045.1 Ptyas mucosa
AGACCAGTGCCTGCAAAAATACATGAGTAGATCAGTGCCTGCAAAAAATAAATGGGTAGATTGGTACAGCTCTGCAAGCAGTTAAAAGCCTGGTAGACCAGTACCTCTGATAAATCCTAAATAATTGTCACATGACCATCAAGCCACGCCCACAAAATAAGCCATGCCCACAGAACCGGTAGTAAAAAAATTTAGAACCCACCCCTGATAAGACCATGAAGTGCAACATGTCACTGAAGATCCATTTTCTGCATTAACACTTGGACCTCTTTTCCAAAAGTCTAGGTGCAGTCAGTGATGAACAGGGTGAAAGATTTCACCAGGACAATCGAAAAACCATATCAAGGCAACTGGAATCCATCAATGCTGGCTGATTATTGCAGCGAGATGCATTGGAAACTGAATACAAATGAAAATCAGCTGAAAAACACTTTTAGCCCTGTTGAACTCATGCAGCATTTGGAAACATCATGAAATTAAATACATTGTCATTCAAAGTTAATTTCATATTTCTCAAGATTCCTATGTGTCTCAGTCATTCTGAAATTATATTGTGTTCAGTTTGAAAGGGCCTATCATAATCACCAAAAGCTTTTCAGGAAACAAAACGTTTGGGGAGGAAAAAAGTCTGGTACAATGTTTTAAATGAAATAGACAGGAGAACAAAGAGGGGAAAAAGTTTACCCTGGGTCACTTGGCCATTTTTGCCACGAAACTTCTATCTTTGCCAGCTGTCATTGAACGGAATGAAATATTAATATTGATTTTATGGTTAGGCTGACATATACTGCTATAATTCTCAGCAATACTGTGTTTTGAGACAAAAGGGTATACAATATAAATGATTTGGGGGGGGGAGGGGAGAATTTTAAACAGTGCTCTTTACTCTTTCAAAAAATACCCTGGGAACCCCATATATAAAAGAACCTATTCCCTGCTGCTGAGCAGAAGTTCTATCCAGAGGAAGAGCCAAGATGGCAAAACACTAGTAGCTTCTGAAATAAAACTCACTCCCTGCTTGAAGCAGGTTTTACTACTTCTGGCTAAACCCAATGCTTCCCAAATGCCACTCAAGTGCAAGAAAAGATCTCAGGCCATCCCTAGTTACTGGAACTCATAAATCTAACAAGGCAGAAAGACAGATGAGGATTGACAGTTATCTACACACCATAGAGGCAACTAAAAATGTGAATAGTGGATTCACAGCCCCAGGACCCCTTTCACCTCCAAAGAGTATAATAATAATGCAAGATCCATCCATAATGAAAGCCATCTCCTCAACTCTTAATTCATCCTCTGGAGAAGGGAGATAACCTCCCAGAGTAAAGTCCTAGTATCCTCCGTGACAACTATATCACTAAACCTTTCTAGGAGGCTTTCCTTCTGCCTGCAGAAATGTTGATTTTTATATTGCAACGATTAAATTAAATTGTAGCCAAGGTGGACAGCTTCCAACAAGCCCTGAATCTACAAATCCCCCACAGCAATCAGGGTGTTAATTTGACAGCAGAGGTCAGCCATCTCAGCACTCGGGCAGCTGGTATCTCCAGGCATCCAGAAGCAATTAATTTAGCCAACCACCACTGTATGCTCCTGAAGTTCTATCCATCCATCTGTGAACCAGCATGATATTTATTGTCCCCACTTCTCTCTATTGTCTCCCTGCAATGGGAGACAAATTCTAAAAATTGTATACACCTTGAGCCTGCCCTTGGATAGTATCACAATATGAGGAAAAACTATCAAAATACTAGGATAGCTAACGATAACTCAAGCTTTTCTCATTTATTGGCTGAGGACCAGATGAAGGTAGCACCATGGGGAGTCAATAGAAAATAGATGCTACCAGGGCATGTTTATGTCATATTTAGATACAAATGAGAAAAGGCAGGTATTCAGAGTAAGCTCCAAGCACTTAATACTCACAAAGATATATTTAATGACCAAACAGACTGGTAGATTTTCCTCTCTAATTTTGCAATGCCTTTTTAAATTTTAGAATAAAATAACAGTCATTTATTTTGAATTGTAACTTGAGTTAGTCTTAAATATTTTGGCCTGTATTACAAATATTCCTGAATTCTGAGTCTGAATCCTTCTCCCTTTGAAACACTGATTTTAGTCCTAACGTACAACACTAAATTTAAGGTGTTAGTTCATTAAGAAGCCCAAACATCAGCCTCTATACCAGTGGTGAAATCCAATTTTTTTTACTACCAGTTCTGTGGGCATGGCTTGGTGGGCAGGGCGTGGCTTGGTGGGCATGGCTTGGTAGACATGGCAGGGGAAGGATACTGCAAAATCTCCATTCCCGCCCCACTCCTGGGGGAAGGAAATTGCAAAATTTCCATTCCCACCCCACTCTGGGGCCAGCCAGAGGTGGTATTTGCTGATTCTTCAAATTACTGAAAATTTCCGATACCGGTTCTCCAGAACCTGTCAGAATCTGCTGGATTTCACCCCTGCTCTACACCATATATGGTATCTCTAGAAATTAAACACAGAAGAAAAAGGTAAGTTCCTTCTTAAACTGAACATGCACTGTTTTCCAGTGGGTAGCCTTGGACCAGTCATTGTCAGCCTGGGAAATCTCACAAGCTGAGCCAATTGTCACAACTTAAACATTGAAAAAAAGATACAAAGAACAAATCAGATGAATGATCTGGATTATATCCTTGTACTGAATTTACAAGAAGGATTTGCTACAGTTGCCAGGTTGGAACTGCAAAAGGGGCCTGACAAATATGAAACAAGGATTTTGAGAGAAGAGGTAAAGAGAGCATGGGAAGGCAGATATTAGAATGATATTTGAGGAATTTAAAGATGGTTGACAGAATTCGTTTATTTGATCAAGTTTAAAATAATGGGTTGCTACTAGGGTGTTGTTTAATGGCTTTTTGCCTTTTTCACATAATACTTTTTACAAAAAGTTAGAAAAAAGAGAATATGTAGATTTGATTATCAGCCTTAGTTACATCTATGCACATACAGCATTCCCTGGTGATAGTAAGGACACAGCTCTTGATTGTGGCACATATGCTACCCTCACAACCTGATTCCAATTTTATCTCATGCATTCTTGCTTTATTCTAGTGAGCTGGGATATTTTCCTAGCAAATAAAGGAATATATGAAATGAGATATGCACATGGTAGAAATAAAGATATTTTGCAAAGATAGATATGGAGAGGTATAATGAATGCTAGTGGTATAAATTCAATTTAGTTCTCTTTGCTTTGCTTTTCCTTATGTTATATCTTAATTTCTGTGGCTTATAAAAAAAAATATTTCTTTTATGCATTCACATACGAACTAAGATTACATAAAATACCTAAGCTATAAAAACATGAGAAAAGCTTTCCTGCTGGATCAAGAAAAAAGATTTATTCAATTCTGTTTCCACAGTGATAAGCAGATCCTGTGATAACTTCAAGCAGAATATGAATTCTGTAATATGCTTCCCATTTATATTTCCAGAAAATATTATTAAGAAACATATCACCACTAATGCTTGGGGTTAAATTGGGTGAGTGAAGAGCCTGGAAACAGGCTTCAGACAACAGCTCTTCATTCGACAACTATCTACAATCCAGCAGCTTGCCTCTCTGACAGCTCGCCCTTATATAAGGAGCTGTCAGGGGGTTCAACCAACCAAACAACAGACCTGAGTGAAGCCTTCAAGGCCATCAGTATCTAACACCCCTCCCCTTTTAGTTGGAAGAATCCACTCTGCATATGTAGTCACTCAAGTAGGCAGGGCGTTTACAGGTCCTTCCAGACTTGTGCAGCTCAATAGATGTGGCGGCAACAACCTGAGAAGTTGCGCCTGCTGCTGCCTCCTGGTCCACCCATGGAAACTCCTGGAACTTTTCGGGTGGGACCTCGGGTTCAGCTGGAACCGGTTCGCAGTAGGAATGTCACTGGATTCCTGGTTCTTCAGGTGCATACTCCATCTCCATCAGGCTTGAGTCTGCTAAGGAGGGAGTATATTTTAGCTCGGTATTGTCTGGTTCTGGGGTTTCTGTGTTAGGGCAGAGGCAGCTGTGTAGATAGTCTATGTGCCACCTCCATTGGCGCCCGTCATCCAATCTAACACTGTATGACCTGTGGCCTGTTATTTTTTCTATTTTCCCTGGTAGCCACAGGGGTCCTTCGACAAAGTTTTTTGTGAACACCAGGTCCCCAATGCTAGAGGACCTGGTGCAGCTGGTTGGTTCCTTTACTGTTTCTGAGGCATAGTTGGGGTGAAGCCGGTCTAAGACCAACTGAAGCTGGTGACCCATTAGTAGTTTGGCCAGGCTTCTTCCTGTTGTCACGCTGGGCATTATGTGCTGATACAGGAGGAATTTGTCTACTCAGGCTTGCCAATCCCCAGGTCCCAATCAGCCCAATGCTTCCTTTGCAGACCTCACCATCCTTTCAACCATACCATTGCTGGCCAGATGGAATGGCACCGTAAGGGCATGGCATATTCCCTTCTCTGCCAGGAATCCCTCAAACTGGGTGGCTGTAAACTGTGAACATAATGGACATAAAACAATGGACACAATGACATAAGGTAGGCCGTGCATTGCAAACAACCTCCTTAATACCTTTATTACTGTGTCTGCAGTGGTCATGACCATCAGAATGATCTCCAGCCATTTGGAGTATGCGGCCATGACCACTAGGAATGTTTGGCCATGGAATGGGCCTGCAAAATCAATGTGGATCCTAGACCATGGGGTTCAGGGTCAATCCCACTCCTGAACTGGTACCTTTGGGTGTGCCGGTCATGACTCTTGGCACAGCTTACTAGTAGCCACCCATTCTTGTATTTCCTGGTCCATTTTGGGCCACTATATGTAGCTTCTTGCTAGGGCTTTCATCCAGACAATCCCTGGATGTCCCTCATGTAATGCCATCAGGATAGGTGTCCATAAGGTTGGTGGTATAATTACCTGATCCCCCCACAATAAACACCCCCCTTGAGCAGACATTTTGTGCTATTTAGCAATAAACAGTGTAAACTCTGCACCAACTGGGCCTTTAGGCCATCCCCCCCCACACCCAGTTCAAAACAGTCTTGAACGTGGCATTTTTAGCCAAATGCTTTGTCATTTCGGCAGAAGTCACAAGTCCAGAATCGAGGCAGTCAATGAGAAGAACAGAGTTGCCCGGGCTTTGATTGTCCAGCAGTTCGGGCAGTGGGCATTAGTTGAGGGCATCAGCATGCCCCAATGTCTTTCTGTGTCTGTGGAGGAGCTTGTAGCTGTAGGCCAAAAGGGAAATGGCCCATCTTGTGAATCAGGGGGGACAAGGCAGCCAGTGTGGGGCAATCACTTGCCAAGAGCTCCAACAGCAGCTTGTGGTCGGTCACCAACTCAAAATCCCTCCCAAACAAGTACTCATGGAACCCCTTGACCCCGGCCACCACAGCCAGCACTTCCCTGTCCAGCTGGCTATAGTTCCTCTCTGCACTTGACAGAGTCCTGGAAAAGTAGGCTACTGGGGCCTCATTTCCATTTGGGAATCGGTGGCTGAGGACTGTCCCCATGCCAAAAGGGGAGGGGGCAGAGAGTCATTGTATTGAAACAGGAAATTGTCAACTGAGAGCAGTCATTTTACTGTCTTAAAAGCGGCATCTTCCTTGGATCCCCAGACCCAAGAGCATCTCTTAGCCAGCTGTTTATGGAGGGGTTCTGCAACTGTTGCTTTGTTTTTGAGGAAAACACTGTAAAAGTTTAGCAAACTCAGAAATGCTTGCAGTTTGGTCTGGTTCTTTGAGATGGGGGCCTCCTAGATGGCTCATACTTTACTTTTGGTGGAGTGTATACCCTCCCTGTTGATCCTGTACCCCAGGAATTCAATCTCACAGACTCTGATTTGGCATTTACTGCTTTTTGCACGGAGCCCTACAGCACGAAATTTAGTCAGCACTTCCCTTAGCCTGGAACATAGCTGCTGCTCATCACTAGCTGTTATTAGCACATTGTTGAAGTATGGCACTACTCTGGGGATTTTTTGTAACAGCTTTTCCATTACACTTTGAAAAAGTCCTGGGCAACGCTAACCCCAAACTGCAAATGGTGACATTTGAACAATGGTTTGAACTATGCGTTACAATGGTTTGTGCCTTGGCAGTAGCGCCATCTACAGACAGTTGCTGATATGCCTGCATGAGATCGAGTTTTGCAAATATATTTCCCAGCCCCAGAGAGTGTAATAAATGTTGGACGATTGGCACCATGTAGGCACTCTGTTGAACTGCTTTGTTTAATGTGCACTTATACTCTGCACAGACTCCTTTTAACAGGCGTCATGATCGGGGTCTCCCACTTAGTCTGACAGTCTTAACAGGCGTCATGATCGGGGTCTCTTTTAAAAGAAAAAAAACTATCACAGTTGAGCAGTGTGATCGTCAGAGGCTTCTTTTTTTACTTTTGAAAGCAATTCTTTTAAAAGTAAAAAAAAGATTGCACGCCATAGCTGATCACTCCCCCTCGCGCGCTGTTCTACTTACCACATACCTCCTTTTGGTGTGCACTGCACTTGCGCACCTCGCATTTGGTGCATGGTGTGCACTGCGCATAGGCAGCCAGTGAACTGGTGGTAAACTGGTTCAGATTTCACCACTGGATAGTACTCTTTGTTAGTATTTTACTCCTGAGTAAAACAAAGTTCCTCAATGTAACTACTCTTCATAATATGTTGAGCTAGAAACAGAAAGTGCCATCGAAGGGAGACCAATAGGTTTGCTCCTGTGTAAAAAAAATTAAAGAAATACTGACATAAAATGATATATAGATGCCAAGTATAGAGTCTGCCAGAGCTTAACATATTGAATTTTCAGATATCTGAATGTTTAGAAACATTTAGTCTACCTTGCCCGAGACAATCATCTGAGTTTATTCTTGCAGCCTAAAACAGCAACTATATCAGCATAAATATAGATTGCTCTATGCTTTCTTTTACCTAGTTCATTTATTTTTTGTTCAAGGGAAATTTTTCAGTGTAGCAAAGTGACAGAGTAAAGAAGTTAACATATGAACATTGTTAGTTTCACACCTTTTCAGTTAATAGATTTGCTTTGGAACACATTTTTATTTTGCTCACATTTATCTTAAAGAAGGGTAGAGGGTAGAAAAAGTGATGTTTAGGAAGAGAAGTGTTTCAGAAATATTTCTATTTTGCTATTGCTAAGAAGAAAATACATCGCTAGGATTTTACTTTTTGATGAGGAGGGAGTACATTTCTAGTACTAATTTCCACATCAAAATAATAATAATAATTTGGGGGTAATAGTAAAGGACAGAAGCCTGATTTTTATATTTCCAGGTCAAGATCATACTTATTCCCGGGATTTATTCACTGTTAGTTGGGTTGGTCATTTATCTTATGCTATGGAAAGGCAACTGTCTTTCTATTCTGGCCAGTTGAGCAGGTTGATTGTCATGAAAAACATAGGGGATTCCTAATAACTTCATCCTAACAACTTGATCAAGAACTCCCAAATATGACAGTAGAAGAACTCTGGAATAATTGTACATCAAGTCTCAGATATTTTTTCTTTTTCTTTTCTTTTGTACCAACAAACTTCTCTAGGTTTGAAATGAAAGACCAAAATAGGATGCATGAAGCTCACAAATGTTTTCCTATCTAGTAGTTAACTCTAGGTCTATAAAATTTAGAGGAGGCTGTTGCATTATATGCTGTGTCATACCATAAACATCAACTAACCCATTGGAGATGTTTGATAAATCTGTTGGTCTTGTACTAATTCAATGAAATTAATAAACTTCTTCCTTGGTGAATGTCTTGCTATTTGTTGCTAGAAGGTAATGTATATTGTATGTATATTTTCAGCTGACTGACAGGAATGCAATCCAAACACCTATCCATTAATATGTAAATAAAATTTGTAAATGTCAATGGAACATTTTACTTACACAGCACACTCTGCATCACAGACTATAAAACTTTAACTGGAATATTTGGATTAATAAAATATTGATGATCTTGCATAGCCTGGCATATATTCAACATCTAATAGTATTTTCTTCATCTATATACAGATAGTCCTTGACTTACGACCACAACCGAGTCCAAAATTTCCATTGCTAAGCAACATAGTTTAGTTTTGCCCCATTTTATGACCTTTCATGCCACAGTTACTAAGTGAATCTCTGCAATTGTTAACTTAGTACCATGGTTATTAAAGTGAATCTGGCTTCCACATTGACTTTGCCTGCCAGAAAGTCTCTAAAGATGATCACATGATCCCAGGGCACTGTAACCATCATAAATACATGCCAGTTGCCAAGCATTTGAATTTTGATCACATAAGCACAGGGTGTTGTGGTCCGCCAGCAGTCTGTGGAGCTTGCAGTGAAGTTGGACAGTGAGGAGGCTGGGGAGGAACATGGGCCAGTCCTGGAGTCTGGGGAAGGCCTGGACGAGGGCTCTACGTCGGAGGCAGAGATGGGGCCAGAGCCATCTGGGAGTGATGTGCGGACTCCAGAATCTCCAGAGTTGGACAGCAGAGAGGCAGAGGAACAGGAGGAGTCTGTTCCTAGTATATGCGCAGAGCTGCCAGAAGGCACGAACAGTTAAAACAAAAGGGATGACTCGGGAGTAAGGCATGGAGATGATTGGCTCCTTCCATAAGGCTTAGAAGAGGATCAAAGGCACGTGGGCACTTTGCAGGAAAGCAACATTGTTAATTCTGTTCCCAGTTGGCATCTCTGTTTGATTCTGGAATTGGTGTGGCTTTGCCAAGTAGCTCTTTAGCAGAGTGTCAAGGGAGATAAAGGTTAGTGATTATTCCGAAGGACTTCTCCTGAAGGACTTTTTGCAACTAATTGGGATTCAGCTGTGAATGAATGTAATTCACAGCTGTTGCAATAAAAGAGGTTTTTGGGACTACTCATGTGTTTTAATGACTCAGGAAACCTAGGTCACAACACAGGGATGCAGTAACAGCCGTGTGAAAAATGGTCATAAGTCACTTTTTTCAATGTTGTGTTGTCTTTGAATGGTCATGAAATGAATGGTTTAGTCGAGGACTTTCTGCACTACTAACATTCTCCTTGTCATGACCTTGAACTGGTGGAAACAGTGTATTAGGGAAACCGTTTTTGAACCAAGATACCCCAAATGGGCTAACATACAGAATGAGTCCACAATCCAGAACCCATGACTCCTGAGAGAATGAAATCTGGGGAAGTCATGGCTGTTCAGTGCTACTGTGTTGCTGAGCTGCTACTATAGTCCCATATTCTTCATTTTTAACATTCTATGAGTTTCTCAGCCAGTCTCAGAATCCTTCACTTCTTCCTCTACTAGCTGCAGTCACTTACCTGCTGGGAAGGGAGAAGGAGATTTCTAATTCTCTCTGCCAGATTCCCAGGAGGAAACTCAATGGGGAAGCTGGCAACAAGTAACCACTCTTGCTCCCACTTTTGTTTTTACCATTCATGGTCATCCTGTTTCTCTGTTTAGGTAAGGAAATACCTTTCAAACAATAGCTCATTGGGGCACAGATTATCTAGTTTTCTAGTAAAAGGGCACTCTTCTCTCAAATAAACTATAACTTACATAGAGTGGATTATAGGCCACTGAATACAATACAAAGTGGAAGGTAGAACTGGGTGATGTGACACCCAGAAGAAATATGCCATACTTCACTTAATCCTCCAGGGAAAGGTTGAAGGCAAATGAAGTCCAGGCAGAAGAAGAAGATCATGGTTTCAAATCGAAGGGACTGTTTTGGACAAAACTCAGCAGCACTTTTTCATGCAGTTGTTGAAAAAAATAGGATCGTCAACATGATCTCCAACAACCGGTGATGGGTATGGCACAAGAAGAAGAACACAATACAAATTACTTCAAAGTAAGTTTGCATCACGTTACATTTTTGTGTGTCTGTGTAATTTGGTTAAAAGGTGTTATCTTTCTCTCATTTACATTTTGTGTTCCTCAATTCATAGCTGAAAAAATACCTTTAGTAGAAAGAACAAGGACGACAGCATGCAGACTTCCAAGGGTGTTTTCCTTCCATGGGCTAAATGTCAGAAGATAATCTGAGTACTGGTCTTTGTATTTCAAAGGTGATGGATCAATCCTTTCTTTTCTCTTAGAAGACTGGATAAATTCAGATTCTAGCAACGCTTAAGTCTAGCAAAATAAGCTATCCACTTCTAAGTAAACAGTGAACATTTTACTGTGGTATTTCTGGAATGCAAAATAAGATTTACAAGAAGTGGCTAAACTTACATCTGTTTTATCGTTTCTGTTCCCTGGAATTCAATTAAGATAATATTTTGAAGAACTGGGTAAAAGAACAAGGATGTTTTTGAATTACTGCTTTAAAATGGCAGAGCTGTAATGCAGTCTGATTCCAAAGCAAGGAAATAAAGTTAAAAAATTAATCAGTCAATGGAATGGTAGAATATTTATTAATTTACTTAAATACGTTATTTCAAATTCCATCCTGATTCTTGTAGCAGGGCTGTATACAAGGGAATACACATATTTGAATACATTAAAACTATGAGACAGGATCACAATAGAAGTCATGATTTACAAAAGAATGAAAACAGCAAAGAAAGAATCAAACAGTGTAATATAGTTTGCTGTTTTTGTAATTATACATTCTACATGATAGATTAATATGACATGATTCTTATACATTATACATGATTAAGAGTGGACTATGTAGCTTCTAGAACAAAGTACAAAGATATTTAATACTGGATGTTGTTCAGAAATCTTTTGTGCTTCTCATCAGTTACTATATAAAAAGAACAAGAAATAAAAAAAGGAAATGCTACTAGTTGGACACCAGAACATTTGCTTTTCATTGCACTACATGACCAATTCATTTTGCTATTTTCATTAGTTTATTTGCTCTCTAGCCTTATGGTTTGATAAGCTTTCTTCAGGCAGAGAAATTTATACGCCTTTAGATTTACAAACACAGCTGGAAGAGAGATGGGTATTGGAAGTCCAGTTGGAGAAGATGATTTTATTAAACCAAACTGTGTTCAAAAGTTGCGAGCAATCTCAATATGAAGTAATTATCACTAATGCATAAGTTATTTCCTGAATCCATCATGACAGAGAAGCCAAGCTGAAGTCCTCATGCCACAGCCCTTTTGGGATTCTCTCAGGAAACTCGCAACCAGATGTGTCCAGTAAGTCTTTCTTTGTGCTTAACCTGCAGATGCAAGTAGATGAAGAAGTTCCAAAATAGACATGTCACCTACTTCATCACTTTTACTCTACTTAGGTACAGAAAGTTGCTCACTATGCAGTAAGAAAGTGTTTGCTTGATGTTGATGGAGTAGGACCACAGAGACCCGTGTTGTTATTAGTTGGGAAGTCGTGTCTGACCCATCGTGACCCCATGGACAGTGTTCCTCCAGGCCTTTCTGTCCTCTATCATCGCCCGGAGTCCATTTAAGCTCATGCCGACTGCTTCAGTGACTCCAGCCAGCCACCTCATTCTCTGCCGTCCCATTCTTCTTTTGCCCTCAATCGTTCCCAGCATTAGGTTCTTCTCCAGTGAGTCCTTCCTTCTCATTAGGTGGCCAAAGTATTTGAGTTTCATCTTCAGGATCTGGCCTTCTAAAGAGCTGTCAGGGTTGATCTCCTTAGGACTGACATTCAGTGCTTTCTCTTAAATTCAGTCTACTTGAATACCCATTATTTGATTCTCACAAAAGTTATTTGAGATCACTTAAGCTAAAACAATAGGCTAGGGCTGATTTACTTCAAAGTTAACTGGGAATTTAGTAAGGGCTGTCTTGCATGGAGTCAAAACTAGCTAAAATAATCAGAGGCAGGGAAATGGGACATTTTTATTGTTGTTGAACATTATCACTGTGCAACAATCTTTCCTGAATGTCTCCAATTTTTCAAAAGAAAACAAAGAAAGCAGTGCTCTTCACATTATTATACAGCTTCATCTCCTACCACCCTGAATTATCTTTTCTTTATTTTTTTAAATGCAGATCATTAATTGCTTTTCAGCTTAAAATTGCATAGGTATTTATCAGTACACAAAAGTCCCTTTTTTCTTTATTTTTCTCTTACTACTTTATCATTGTTATCGTTACATTTATTTTCAATAAAAAATAGAGATTACTGAAATTTAGGCATCCTTCCAAGAGCCCAGTGCATGATTCCCCTGTAGGATAGAATTCATTCAATTCTTCATTGGAGGAAGTTTCGTGTTTCTCCAAAAAGAAGGCTGGATCTTATTTTCTTTTGACTCCACAAAAAATGGCTAGGCCTTCTTTTTGGAGGGTTCTAATTATTGACTCACCTCGTGGCAGTGGCATCGACAGCCCTGCCCAGCAGGAGTCTACTGATGGCCCACTTCTTCTGCGGCCACTTGCCACCACTCATACGCATTGCCCCGGCTTCCATTTCACTTTCAGATGCATGCCGGAATGCATCTGCAGCCGATAATAGAGCTCTGGACTGATCTGGAGTTCTGTTATCGGCTGCAGATAACAGATGCCAACAGGCATCTGAAGGCAAAACGGAGGCCAGGGCGATGAGTGCGAGTGGTGGCAAATGGCTGCAGAAGGTGAGGCAGGTGTCAGGATGTGCGAGGCCTGGTAAGTAGGGCAACTTCACCCCCATATCCCCACCCTAGCTTATTTTTTACCTGTGTGTGTGCCTTGCCCCACCCCCTGCATCCTGGGGTGGGTGGGATTTTAATTAGGGCTATTTTTGTAGGTGGAGCTTAATTTGATCACATGCGCCCAAAAACATGATAGAGCTTCTTTTCAAGGTGGGTATTCTTTTTGGAGAAACATGGTCATTGATCCTCAAAAATGTTGTAAAATCCACTTATGACTGTCACAGCATCTCCAGGGTCATGTGATCAAAATTTGGATGCTAGGGAACCATCATGTATTTATGATGGTTGCAGCATCCCAGGTTCCTATGATCATCATGTGTTATCTTCCTAGCCAGCTTCTGACAAGCAACAACATTGGGGGAATAGCAATAGCAATAGCCCTTAGAATTATACAACAATTAACAGTGCTTTACAGCCCTCTCTAAGCAGTTTACAGAGTCAACATATTGCCCCCAACAATCTGGGTCCTCATTTACCCACCTCAGAAGGATGGAAGGCTGAGTCAACCTTGAGCTTGGTGAGATTCGAATTGCCAAATTGCAGGCAGATGGCAGTCAGCAGAAGTAGCCTGCAGTACTGCATTCTAATCACTGCACCACCTTGTAATTTTTTAAAAGGAAATACTGCTTCCATGTCTTCACTTCCACTAAGATGGATTCATTTAATGACTGTGTGATACACTTAACAACCATAGCGAAAGTCCTAAAATCAGGTGTAACTCACTTAAACACTGGAATGAAAATTCTGGTCCCAGTTGTGGGCAATAACAACATGTATTGTTATTTTTTAAAAAGAAAATATTGCTTCCATGTCTTCACTTCTACTAATCTTGAAATTCTGAGCATCATAAGATAATGAGCATTCTTTTCCACTAACCAAGAGTCCACACCAGGGGTGAAATGCTCCCAGTTCCGACCAGATCACCCGATCCAGTAGCAATGGCAGCAGGTGGTTTGGAGAACCAATAGCAAACATCCGTGCCCCCCCCATGCCCAGCTGAGCCGCACAATCTCCAGAGGCTTATTTTTATTTTTAAAAGCATTTTTTCTACAACCTCTTCAGCCAAAGAGGTTGTAAAAAAAAAAAAAAGCTTTTAAAAGCCTCTGACAATCCCAGCTGAGGTGCCTGATCATCAGAGGCTTTTAAAAGCATTTTTTTACAACCTCTGAAGAGGTTGTAGAAAAAATGCTTTTAAAAGAAAAAAAAGCCTTTGTCGATCAGCTGGGATCGTCAGAGGCTTTTAAAAGCATTTTTAACAACCTCTTTGGCCGAAGAGTTGTAGAAAAAATGGTTTTAAAAGTAAAAAAAAAAAATGGCCGCGCTCACCCAGTCACATTACCCCCACCACCACCACCAAGCATGCCCACAGAACCAGTAGTAACAAATTTTACATTTCACCACTGGTCCACACACTGAAAGACACAATTTGGTAGCTATGAGGGAAATGCAGAACACCACTGTTCCATTGAACAGAAAAGACCCTGTGAAATAGGAGCCAGGATAAGGGGAGAAACCAAACACCCCAGCAATGGGGATACAACTGGCTGATAAACTGCATAAGGCTGTAGCAATGCAACCAAGAGCCCATCTTTGCTGTTAGTGTAAAGAATTTGCTATTCAGTCAGAAAGTAATCCGTTCAACTGCAGAATACAAACATTGTAAGATAAAACTAGTCCTGAGCTGATTCTGAACTGGTGCAAATCCCAGAAAGCTCCTAAAATAATACAGCATTGGTTTCTTGCATAGCTTAGCTTATAAGCATCTGCAGTCAACATTTAGGCTAAGTATTCCAGCATGGTTTGCCTTGATTTCCTTTATACATAAATTGCTAAAAGCTGGGAAGTGCATCTCATAATGCTTAAAATACCATCTGGAATTGTTGTCCTTGGGCACGTAAACTTGTGGACTACAGTGGTCATATGTCCTAATTTATAGAAGACAAGACTCCATCTCAAGAGCTGTCAGAAGCTCCTCTTCCATTTGAAGACATCGTCTACATACCAATCCTTTGGTTCAAAGATAAAAAGTAGAGCAAAGGATTTGCAGTTACCCAGCAACAATTAATAGCTGGACAGCAGACTGAGTAAGCACAAAGGTCTTCTCTCTATGGTCTTTAGTAATGAATTTCAATTTATTTTATGGCCAGTCTTTTTAAATTTACATCAAGGCCTACAACATTAGCATGCTAATCTGTTTCCTCTCCCCCCCCTTTTAAAGTGAAGCATTTGGTTGTTGTTTTTTTCTTCTTCTTAGTGATTTCTTTCTTCAAAGTGATATGTAACTGTTACAGTCTCGGATTGGCTCTCATCCAATTTAAATAATAATTTTAATCTTGATTCAGTCAATTCGGCAACCCAAAATGACTTTGAAAATCAATTTGATTTAGAGTTTCAATTAGAATTGGTTCTATGCAATTTTTCACATCTAATGCGGGGTGGGAGGGAGAGAAGTTTCTCATACAGTATATGTGAAAGCCTTTCAAAATTATTGAATCAATTTGGAGGCATCTGATTTGATGATTAATTTTCTAATGTCAAGAGAGACAAATACAAAGTCCTATGTTTGGGAAGTCTGTAGCACAACCGGTCAGGTGATATCTAGTTCTGTTCATCAGAATTCAAGGATACTGATGAATTTGAACATGTTTGGAGCAGGTCAAATAAGAGAATAAGGCTTTTTTAAATAAATTGAAAGCATAAGATACGTTTAGTCAGGAGATGTAAATATTGCAGGGAGACACAATAGCTGCTTTCAAGCATCTTTAGAGGTCTCAGTGTAAAGGTGTGGCAAAATTGTTGCTATCCAAAAAACAGGACAAGAAACAACAGGTTTAAAATATAAGGAAGTAGTTTTCAATTGGCCAACAGGAAACATTTCTTAACAGTGACATATTCAAAAATGGGCTGTCTATCTTAAGATATGGTGGACTTTGCTAGAGACGTTCAGATTGAGGCTGGGTGGCAATTTGTTGTGAACACTGGAAAATACAAGGTCCCAGACAAAGGATTGAAGTAGATGTCCCCAAGATAATTGCCATAAAATTCTACTGTTCTGGGAAGTTGGAAAATAATTCAGTTTAGGGAGTCCTGTTTGAATCAAATTCCTAACTGATGCTTCATGCAGTCTTAACTGCCCCCACACAAGAGCTAAACTCTTCTTGATATTCTTGTCCATTTCACATGTCTAGTTCCATTCCTTAAGGTGAGGTATTGAAATAAATCCTATTCTGCCAATTTGGGAGTGATATTTGATGTGCGGAAGGCTTAGTGCTTATTCTTAAAATTGAGAATTCCATTGTTGTTTGCATAAATGTTTCTGGTCATTGGGTTATGACCCATTTGGATGCAGACCCATATGGAGGATATTACATTTTGGATTTATACACTTTATTGTTTAACATGTTGCCCAGAAATCCCAGTAGCTGTATTTATACTGTATTTGAAGGACATCAAGCTGCAGAAGGAATTCCAGAGCTAAAAATCATCCCATTTTTCTTTATTCAAGTTATGCTTTTTTAATTTGAAGAATTTTAGATGGGCATCAAGGAAAAATCCTAAATTTCTAGTAATTGTTATTTCAAATATATCAGGGGTGAAATCTACTTACTGTATATACTCGCGTATAAGCTGAGTTTTTCAGCCCATTTTTCAGGCTGAAAAACGCCCCCTCGGCTTATACGCGGGTCACGAAAAAAATGACTTTTTCCCTGCAAGCTAGGAAACAGTGGGAGAACGGGGTTTGCTTACCCCGCCCACTCCCAATCTATTGGGACTGCCTCCTGAGTTCCAGCTGATGGCTAGAGGGAAAAAAAAACACTTTAAATTCTTGCCGCGGGGCTTCAAAGGCCCCCTCTACAGCTGATCAGGGTTAAAAGAAAACAAATAAGAAGATTGGTGCCAGCTGCAAAAAGGTGCCTGCTGCAAAGAGCACATTTTTTTTTCTCCTTCTGCTGAAACCAAAAGCGAAACTAAAACAGCTTGTTGGCTTTGCTGTTTGCTAAGGCAGATTTCTTTTTCCTCATCAAAAAAGGTTGGTGCAAACAATGGGAAATTTATGGCAAATGGCAAAAGAGGGGAGTTCAAGATTTTAAAACACAAAAGAAAAAAAAGCTCTATTTAAATAGGGAATTGTAATAATTGAGATATTATTAATTATATATTGTGCTGAAAGCAGAAATGGTTAAGTTGTGGTTTGGAAGAATATTGGGGGAAATTATTTGGTTTATTATTATTGGTAAATATAATTAATTGATTTGTAAGAAATTGGATTGCATGGAAATAATTGGAATATTCATGTTCATATTGATTAATATACAAAAAAGATAGTTATATAACTAATTGATTTATATTAAAATGTTGAATTTGTATTAAACAACTGTAATATTACATAATTAAGCAATGTGAGGATTGATATAAAAATAGATGACAATGGGAAGGGGTATAATATAGAATAGAAGTGAAAAATTGAATTTGATTAAGATTAGAGATGAAGATGAAGGGTAATATTGGTTTTTTAAAAAATAGATGAGGAATAAATATGGCAAAAAGGAAATATAGAAATTGTAAATTTAAGTGAAATGACTAAACACTGTTTAAATTTGTGAACCGGCCAAATATTCTGTTCAAAGAAAATACATTGTATGTTTGTATGTGTGTTTCTAATTATTGCTATTTATTCATATTTGTTCTCTTTTATTCTTTAAAGTTTAACAATTCATTCTTTATCTTAATATCTTTATATGTGTTTGGGGTTGGTTTTCTTCCCTTTCATCTTTTTTATTGTACAGCAATCTTTCTCCTCAAACCTACCACCTCTTTTCTTTCCTTCTTACTTTCTCTTCCCCCCCCCTTCTTCTCCTCCCTACTTCCTCTTCCTTTCTTCTTCTCCTCCTCTCTTCCTCCCTCTCCTTTTATGCACATGGACTCCTTTTATGCACATGGACTACTCAGAGGGCTGAAAAAGTTATTTT
Source organism: Ptyas mucosa (assembly GCA_012654045.1). Classification (NCBI taxonomy): domain Eukaryota; kingdom Metazoa; phylum Chordata; class Lepidosauria; order Squamata; family Colubridae; genus Ptyas; species Ptyas mucosa. Next base: position 16,640,018 of record WNWU01000003.1, read on the forward strand.
TGACTGGTCCTCGCACTTGTGACCAGTCCTCGAACTTACGACTGTCCTCACATTTTACGTTTTGGCCCTATCTTGTCACCATGGTGAAGAGAAGCAGTTGTGAAATGAGTGACACCGTTTTTAAGAATGCTACAATGGGCATAAATGATGACCAGTCATAAGTGCGAAGACCGGTCAAAAGTGCGAGGACCTGTCAGAAATCACTTTTTTCAGCCCTTTGAGTAGTCCTTTTGTGCACATGGACTACTCAGAGGGCTGAAAAAGTTATTTTTGACTGGTCCTCACACTTGTGACCAGTCCTCAAATTTCTGACTGGTCCTCACACTTATGACCATCCTCACATTTATGCCCGTGTAGCATTCTTAAAACCATGTCACTCATTTCACAACTGCTTCTCTTCACCATGGTGACAAGATAGGGCAAAAACGTAAAATGTGAGGACAGTCGTAAGTTTGAGGACTGGTCACAAGTGCGAGGACCAGTCAAAAATTACTTTTTCAGCCCTCTGAGTAGTCCATGTGCACAAAAGGACTACCCAGAGGGCTGAAAAAAGTGATTTCTGACAGGTCCTCACACTTTTGACCAGTCTTTTTTTATTTTGAAATTTACCAGTAGCCGCTGCATTTTCCACCCCCGGCTTATACGCGAGTCAACAAGTTTTCCCAGTTTTGGGGGGTAAAATTGGGGGGGTCGGCTTATATGCGGGTCGGCTTATACACGAGTATATACGGTACCTTCCTTACCAGTTTGGAAGTGCACAGGCTGCGTGCACACGTGAGCGAAGTGAGCGCGTGCGCATGCATCACATGTGCATGCAGACCCTCTGTGCATGCACAAAACCTTCTGTGCACTCGCAGAGGGTAAGAAACACATTACTTTCTAGTTAAAACCAGGAAGTAATGACACCAGTGGGTGGGTGGAGCCTCGCGCCGCCATCGCTACCAGTTCTCTGAACCACCAGCCACAATCGCTACCGGATCGCCTGATCTGGTCCGAACCGGGAGGATTTCACCCCTGAAATATATGCATTCATTTGAAAGCCTAAAAGTTTTTACTGGTGAAGATGTGCAATGAGAGCTCCTGGCTATAGTTCTTCTCCTTTCCCTTTAGCTACTAAGAAAAGAAGTAGTAACAATCTGCAACATCCATACTAAGTGTACTCAAATGGTGCATAATCTGTAAATTCATGTTGCTAATTTATCTAAGTCAGCTAAATAAAGATTTATACATATTTTGAGGAGATATTATTACAAGTGTGTCTCCTCCAGATTAGTAGACCAATTTCTTGAAATAACCTCCATTTTAGCACATTGTCTCTTTAACAAAACAATTTGAAGAAATATGTGTAGATCATAATGTTTTGCACTCAGAATTAATTGTTAAATTAAGTGTTCTGTATGTCTTGCACTGGCCTATAAGAATATTTCCCAGTGGCAGAGAATATCATCTCATTTTCTCCTTTTTTCATACAGGAAGGTTAAATTATTAGATCTGGCTTCCAATTAAGGATTATAACCTTAGCTGCCTTCTCTCTTCAATATGTTAGAATTAAGAACTTCCCTCTTCAATATGTTAATGAAGAGTTACAAATGAAGCTAACCTTTGAGTGCATGGCTTTTGTAATTTAGTCATAAACCAAATTATGGCTAGACGTAAAAGACAATGGAATATTTTGACATATTTTTCAAATACACATATATAACTCTCTGCTCTTTATCATGACCAATATGTGATATATTCAAATATTCACAAAGGTACATACAGAGATATATTTTACTGTATTATAATTCAGTATTGTGTTGAGATCTCTCAGTGTCCTAAAAGTTTTCTCCTGAGGAAGAGATGTTTGTTTTCTTATTGCTCTGTCAAAATGATTTAGAGTTTATTTTGATGGGGTGTTTGACCTTAATTTACTGTTAGATTGCAGTCTCTGCTGCTATTAATTTTTTCTACTTTCTGTTATTAAACACCTCTCCACAACTCTGCAAATCACAGGCTGTCCATGTTTCCTGATGTAAAAAAATCCACACAGGTGAAGTTCCCTAGGAATCTTACTTTGGGACTGATTGTGTTGTAAAAAGGCAATGAATTAACATAATTAAACAGAATAACAGAGTTGGAAGGGACCTTGGAGGTCTTCTAGTCTAAACCTGTGCTCAAGCATGAGACCTATACCATTCCAGACAAGTGGCTGTCCAGTCTCTTCTTAAAAGCTTCCAGTGATAGAACACCCACATCTTCTGAAGGCAAGCTGTTCCACTGTTAATTGTTCTCACTGTTAAGAAATGTCTCCTTAATTCTAGGTTGCTTTTCTCCTTGATTAGTTTCCATCCATTGTTTCTTGCCTTACCTTCTGATGCTTTGGAAAATAGGTTGACCCCCCCTCTTTGTGGCAGCCTCTCAAATATTGGGACACTGCTATCATGTCACCCCTAGTCCTTCTTTTCACTTGACTAGACAAACCTAATTCCTGCTTGAAGAGGATATTCTAACACAAATCCCTTGGCTAGTTCTTAATTCAACTGGCAAAAACTACAATAGGTAATTCTCACACTATCATAAATACTCCATATCCCAGCCATTGGATCTATACCAAATGTACCTCATTATGTAACCACTTGTAGGTTTATTATTTGATATTCATGTGATATTCTCCAAAACATAACACAGACCTATAACACTGGGTTTCTGTTTTTTCCTTAGATATTTCTCCAGCTTTCTGCCACTTATTTTCTTCAAGCTTCATGTCTCCCAGATTTCCCATTTATCCTGTTATGGAAGGATGTAAGATAGTCCTGTATCAATGAAAGTGTTAATTTTAAGACTGCTTCTTCTTGGGTCCCCTGACATATCGTTTTGGAAGGTTCTTATTTAGCCTGAGGAGAGCAATTGCTTCTCCCCTAATTCCATTTTCCAAAGACATATATGTAACTGTAAGCATGTTCAACCCAGCTCTTTGTTTTGTTGATAGTCAAAACCAATCTCACTCAAGTCTTTAGGTCCATATTTATTTTTCTCCTCAAAGCATATGGGCAGGACAAAAGCTGCAGTTTAATTGCCCTCAGTACTAAAAGTCCCATTGAGTTGAAGGGTGCTTCTGAGTAACCATCTATAACCCTGAACAATTTATTTCTCAGGGTTCTTATTCTGGGATGTCAGCCAAAAATCTATCCTAAGCTTTATAAGATTGATGTGAAGGTTTGTGGGCAGGGGGGGTTGTTGTGTGTGTGGCACTAGTTTTCTTTTCAATATTTCAAGGGGCTTTTTTGGTTACTTGCTTTACCTTGAGTCATTTTTTTCAGTCTAGACTACTTTTCTTGATTTTTTTGGTATGCAGAGGAGAAATGAAACTTATTTCCCTTCTATTGCTCCTATTGTGGTTTTCCCATCTCAGACCTGAATTCCAATTGTAGTTGACCATCCTTAAAACACTGATAGATAAGACACTTCCCAGTATGATAGCTTTACCAAAAAGGAAAGGATAGTAGTTTAGGAATAGAAAAGTTCTTCGGACTCATCTCTAATAAAAGTGTGATAAAAGACCAATCAAACCCACTGAGGTTATAGAAATTAATAATGATCTCTATAATATACAGTCAACATGACTCCCATGAGAAATATAACTCTAGAAACCTGTCTTCATATGGTTAGGTTCCCTCCCATTTGACACTGATTGATTTTATAAAAGTTCTTCTAATTTTTTAAAATATAAAATTGCCACAGTACCATAAAAACCCAGATTGGTAGCATCTTTATATATAAAAATGTCTCTTTGGAAACCATCTTAGGAAACAGCAGTGACACATGGCTACAGTTCAATAATTTGTAAGAAAGTTTGATGGAAAATATATAGGAAAAGGAGGAATATGACAAAGAAGAAGCATACTAATTTATTTCTTGTGTAGCCTGGTAAGCAACCATTTAGTAAACAAACTCCAATATTTTTTAAACAATGTTTGATTAGAAAAGATTTGCTGTAATACTCTAGTGAGAGAAACCACATTAAAAAAAATTGTAAAACAGAATATATTTTTTTTCCCTAAACTAAATTTGAGAGCTTGATCCATATTCAAACTCTCACAGAGCTCCGGAACAGCTGAGGTTCCTCATTGTACGTTAATGAAAGTTGAATTGTAAATTTACTTTTCATTCTTTGTAAATTTATGACCCACATGAAAATCTGTAAGATTTTCCATAGCTAGAAAGCCTATAACTGGGCTCATACATTAGGCTAAGCCATAATGTGATTTGCTTAATTTTAATTTAAAAAGATAGATGAACCTAGTTATTATAATCTATAAACCATCTTCTCTGTTTTAGAATAATCTGAACTAATTCACCATGGTTTATTTAACAAACCATGATTAAGGTATGATTTATTTGAATACAGAAACCCACAAAAGACAACTAATAAATCTGTGTACTCAGAAATGTAATTACAAAAATGGAACTTGCTAATGGGAAAATAATTCTGCTACTTTTTAAAGCCAGAGACGTGCTTTTAAAATTCGAGTCTTTGGCTTATTTCAACATATTGCACATATTTTTGGAATCCTTTTCCATGGATACTGGCTGTTTCTCACATTAACATCTGATACGGACACCCAGTCAGTCAGGATTTTTTTTTTGTCTCTGACAGACTCACTTTCAAAAGATTCTTATGCTAGACTGGCAATAGTACAAAAATGAACAAAATGCTTGGCTGAAAAAAATCCTCTGCTTCTATTTTAGTGCTTATGTTATAATTGATCAAGTTCTTGTTTTTCATAACAACTATGCAGGGTCTAAAATGGGCTATAATAAAATAATTTGGGCAAGGCATTTTAATGCTGTTTAAGAAGTGGATATTTCACAAGCATTTGCCCCTGCATTCTGACTGTATTAGCCTGAATACAACTACAGAGCAATATATCGGACTCTCTTTTACTTATTTATGTATTTATTTGGATGGGATTGGATGCAAATCTAGTTTCTATCTGGGAAACTATCAGATATCTATTTTTAGTACTTCAAGTTCTTTAGTAATTATTCCTATATGACAAGTGTAAAAGATATTCCACTGTCCAGCATAAAATCTACATGCTATTGAAGTTGATGGCAGTTTTACAACTATTTCAGGATACAAGACTGATGTAGCAATGATAATGCAATCCTAGAGTAGCATAGTAATGGAAAGGCCAAGAATGCTCAGATTTGAGTGAAAAGCCCTGATTTGTTTGAGATTGAATGTCCATGGAGATTCTCAGTCATCCAGGTCATGATTGTCCCAAAGGTGCTTTTTCAAGAGGCAACTGGACTTTCTGGTTTTTCTTTGAAGATGTTTTGCTTCTCATCCAAGAAGCTTCTTCAGCTTTGAGATTGAATAGTACTTGGGCAGAATCTGGTAAAATGGCTCAGGTAATGTCACATGAGAACATGTGGGATTCTTTTTTGAGCTTGTGGAGGCTAAGGATGTTGATAGGTTATTTGTGTTACCAACTCATGATCCTCTTGATTTGGAAGATCATATTTTATTTTAGGGTAAGGTATCAGTATGTTGACAATATTCTATGGTGGCGTAATGGTTGGAATGCAGTACCGCAGTTCGATTCTCACCAGCTCAGTGTTGACTCAGCCTTCCATCCTTCCAAGGTCATTAAAATGAGGACCCAGATTTTTGTGGGGCAGTATGCTGACTCTGTAAATTGCTTAGAGAGGGCTGGAAAGCACTGTGAAGTGGTATGTAAGTCTAAGTGGTATTGCTATCTTCAGTTGAACATTTTCACCCCAGTCAGGCCAATGTCAATGTCATGGCAAAATGCTTTGAGACTGTGAGGGCCTGGATGGAGCAAAGTGTGAGCCCACACAAAATCTTTACGGAAGACTAAATTGCTGTATATTGGCCATCAATCTGGCTAAATTCCTGTTCCTAGAGATGTGAGGGCACGATGAATCAAATCAAGCCTAATCTCAATTTATATAAGGCAGGGTTGTTGGTTCATTTTACAGACTTCATAGGACTAAGGGTGATTGGCCTTAGAGAAAAACTTTAATTTAAACTTTGTATGTTTTGTGGAAGGTATATATTTGTAATTTTCTTTACTACAGTGTAAAGTACCTCAATTTATTGTGACACATAATTTTGTGTGTACATATAAATAAATAAATGCATTTTTTTCTATGAGGCACAAAGTCTTGTCAGTTTAATCTCCAACTAGACTCCCTGCCATATAATAGACAATGAACTGTGAAATACCTTATTTCGTTTGAAATAGTTATAGGTATGCTTTCATGGATTTCCTAGTAAGCAAATTAAAGCAAATATTTTAATCTTAAAGGTTGCTCTGACTGCAAAGATATCTTGTCCTATAGTGCCAATTGTGGGAAAACAAATTGGTTTTTAGGCAAAGCATCTCTAGAGAAATATTTAGATTTTTTTTTTATAGCACAGCACAATTTCCCAGGATGCTTCAATAAATCACTTAAGAAAACGTAGGAAGATATTATTAGTCTGGAGCCTTCCGAATAAATCACCCATGGAGATAACATCGGTTGAAGACCCTTTGCACGGGATAATGTTCCTCTTCTTAAGTCCTAATTTATTTATTTATTTATTATTTATTACAAAGGCAGCAGAGTGTAATGATTCAAGTATTGAATTAATATTGAAAAGTTCAAATCTATTCTCTGCCTTTTGTGATGTGTGTATCACAAGTCCGTTCTGTATATTACAAGGCTGTTATAAAAACATCAAAAAAAGAAGAAGAAGAAGAAGAAGAAGAAGAAGAAGAAGAAGAAGAAGAAGAAGAAGAAGAAGAAGAAGAAGAAGAAATGAATGCAATATACAAAGCCAAGATCTCCTGGAGGAAAGATCTACTGTGCTGAAGATTTCCTTTTTGGGGGGGTATTTTCCTCAGTGGATTTTACATATGGTTTTTTTTTAAAATAAATTTTTATTTGTTTAAAAGTACAAACAAGACAAAACGAGTGATAACAAAACATACAAAACAAAACATGTAAACAAAGTTCAAATATACATTTTGTCAAAGATATCACAACTGTAATGTATGTTCTTATTTGTGTTTTGACTCTTCCTTGTTTGGGCTTACTCATATATCTATCTTTATAGTTCACTGTTAGTTTATGTTAGTTATTTATGTTCCTGTTTCTGTAACTCCAATTGCTCCCTATTCTTTTTTCCTTTTTCTATTTTCCAACCAAGTATACCACTTTTCCCATACTAGATAATAATCATGTTCCTCTTTATCTTGTAGTTCCTTTGTGAGTCTGTCCATTTCTGCACATTCCATGATCTTACTAATTACTCTATCTTCTGTTGGTGTGTCACTACTCTTCCAATTTTGTGCAAAAATTATTCGTGCTGCTGTTGTTATATGGATGATTAAGTATTTTATTTCCTTTTCATATAGTCCATTTATTATACCTAGTAGAAAGGTTTCCGGTTTCATTTCTAATCTTCGTTGTGTGGTTTCTTCTACTTGTGTTCCGATCATTTGCCAGTATTGTTTTGTTTTTGGGCAGGTCCACCACATGTGATAGTAGGTTCCTTTGTGAAGTTTACATGCATGTTGTAGAAGTGTTGGGAAACATTCTTGCCAGTCTGGCCGGTGGAAGGTGCCACCTATAGATATACATATACATATACATATACATATACATATACATATACATATA
>WNWU01000003.1:16647701-16668910 GCA_012654045.1 Ptyas mucosa
ATATACATATACATATACATATACATATACATATACATATACATATACATATACATATACATATACATATACATATACATTTGCATCTTTGTCTTAATAAGCTTGAAAAAAAAATAGCACTGGAAAAATTTCATATAAAAACATTTAATTCCAGAGCTACTTTTCTTAAGTGCCCTTCATAAGTTTTTCTTTCCAAAATAGTTTGTATCAAGTGCCATTTCATTTCCAGATATCCCCACTCTGCATTTCATAAAATACTTCAAAGTCAACTTCCCCCCCCCCAAGTATTTCTTTTGGAATAGTCATTATTGGATTGCTTACGGTCTTTAGCCACACCATTATTTAGAGCACTGTATTGCTATGTGATGGCACTCTTCCATCACATTGCTGCTTTTTTAAAAATTTCTGCAACTACAATAGAATGGATGCAGAATCTGTCCAACACTTTATTACACTTTTCATGCCTGAAATGAATATAAAGTAAGAAGATAGGATAAAGAAGTGCTGTGTTGTGTCTCCATAGCTTTGAATTGATCACTATCCCTCAATCCTGACTACCTCAAAGTTAAAAGTTGTTGGGAAGTTAAAGCGTGGGAAGCTATGAATATCGCAATGAATTCCTTCAAGAAAGAGCATTGTTGTTGTTTTTTTTAAAAAAAGGAGTAACAAATAAATAAACTGGCATGATTTATCACTTGGCAAATGCAAGTCTTCTGCTAGCCAAGCACATCCATGCTCTGAGAAATGTAATTGCATATTTCTTAGCTGATGCTTATGGCATCTGTAAGAATCTTCTATGCCAGGGGTCCCCAAACTTTTGGACCTCAGGGACCACTAAATTCATAATTTTAAATCCCGTGGACCACTAATATGATCTGCCTAATGACTGGCTGGAGTGGCTAGGTGGTCATGTGACTGGGTGGGTGTGGCCAACTTGATGTCACTCACGTTGAGGGGCACCTCGCTGGCCTCTACTCACCCCTCCCCTCCTAGCCACTCCTTATCTGCTCGCTCAGGCTCCTTAGGGCCCCAACAGGAAGCAGCTGTTGGAGCTAAGGAGCCACAAGAAAGAATTGGCAAAACAGCTGGCTCAGTTCAAATTGGATCTGACAAGAGAAGGAGGCTCAGCAGAAGTACTTCACTGACGACTACGAGCATAGGCTTTCCAAGCAAAGGGAAGACCTGTGGGAGTGCAAGGCCAGGTACTGGCGCCTGGAGGCTCAGTGGCGCCTGGAGGTGGTCAGCCAGTTCCAGGCCATGATGCAGTCCCACTGGAACGAGGCTCTCCAACTCTTTGCCATCAGTGGCGCTTCCCTCCAGCCTTCGCCCAAAGCCCCACACCAACAGGCTGAAGCAGGCCCCAAGTTGGAATTTCTGCCCCCCTCTGACCTGCACAAAAAGACCTCAAAGGGGGAAACTTTCTGCAGCAACACAAGTGTTCATTACAAGTATCTGGCCCAGGGGTCGTAGTTTGAGGACCCTTGATTTAGTGCAATATAAAAAATGCAAATAATTTTTCTGCAGACCATCAAAATTTTCTCACAGACCACCAGTGATCCACAGACCACCAGTTGGTGACTGCTGTTCTACGCAGTTTGAAGTTTTTCTTTGTAGCTATAAGATAGTCGATATCTTAAAAGCTGAAAATCATATTGTAATATTACTCCTGCTCAATCTGTTTTTAGATGTACTGGATGATTACTATTGCTGTATACTTACCAAGTCATAAATTCATAAATCTGTTTCTCTTAATTTAAAAGTATTTTGTTAATATTATGTACTCCTGTGATTGCTCTGAAATCCTCTTTTTAACTTGAATATTATTCCTTCCTGACTTTCTTCTTGTGATCCTAAGCAATAAGGCTAAACTGCCAGTTTATGTTAGTTGACCTAAATTACCACATAAACTATTGCAGCACCTGGGTGAAGGTAACATTGACTGTTATTACGAATAATAACGTCCATTGAAATATGAAATGTGATTGACCAATTATAAATTTAATCTGTACCACCCAGGAGGAATTACATAGCATATTATACAATTCCATGTTGCTTATTTAGAGATCAAATGCAAATCTCTAACAGCACAGCATCTTTGTGTCTTTGACCAAGTGACACATTTCATCCCATGGTGTGTGCAACAGAATAAATTAAGAACAGACATTTACAGAGAGGATCCTATGAGTAAGCTAGGGGATTAAAGCAATGCATTTAGAGAACTGTTTTTTAAATGGTTCAAACCCATAGTTTACTTCACAAAAGTTCCATTCTAGTCTGCCCTCTGCTGACACCATTTGTGTCACACTCCCATTCTCAAAGGGAACATATTCCACTGTCCTTGTCCTATTTAGGACAGGGAAATATAAAAAGATTCTTTCAAGATCAGACCGATATCTGAGTTGTCCAACACAGTGAGTCATTTAGCGTCCGATCAGATATACCCAGAAAATTCAAAAGCAAGACATGACAGTGATGGTGTTTCTGCTGAGCAACTGGCAATTTATTCCTTTGATTTTGGAAGTACTTGAAAGTGATTTTCTTCAACCCAAAGACCTCCATTCTCAATCCCATGCTGGTGGCATTGGTATGCTAATGGATCTCAAGACATCTCATTGGGGAGAAACAGATATTAAAGCAGATATTAAAAATATAAGAATGATTTGTAATACCCAACACTATTGTTAGCTTTCCTTATTGATGGCTTTCATTATTTCCAAACTTCTTCACAGTTTTATTGATTTTTGGAATCTACAAATGAGCAACCCTGAAGATAATTCAGAATCAGGGTACAATGCTTGTATTATCAGGGATGGGCAAGGAAATATGCCTTCTATTCAATTGGTTTCTTGACTAATTATAGCCTTGATCAGAGTAAGGCTAATATTGTGAATTGGGGGTCTGTCATTTTGCTTCTCATCCTGCATTCTATGAAGGAAGACCACCTCTTGGGGTTTATAGCATCCCGGTCATCCTTTGCAAATGTATGCCACTGACTTTTATTGATTGCTTGCTTGCTTGCTTATAAAAGAGTTCTCGGGTTTTGCAAAGCTTTGAAAAAAAATTAAGATAATAAAATATGGTAAAAAGTAAAATAAATACGTAGATGTAGGTATAAATATGTATGTGGATAGCTCAAACACTATCACATACATCATAATAACTTTCAATAAGAACATTAACACTACCAGAGCCTAATTGCTAACATATTCTGTTAGGTTTGTTAATTTTCCCATTCATAAAATGACATATTGCTCCATTATGAATATAATGAATTTATGGAAATCAGCCACAAGATATAGTAATGCTGTCCTGCAGTTCAGATGGCTTTGAAATGGAACTCGCCTAATACATCAATCACACCTTGATAAGTTCCTATTAGGCAAGAAACAGCCTTCCAGGTTTAGAACCTCCAAGTACAATTAAACAAACACACCCAAAATACCTCGTTTCTGTGTGGATTTCTCAGACCTATTTCTTTGGAATCTGTTTGGGTAAAACATCTGAATGGAATCAGTTATTACAACAGCAGATCCATTACGGTGTAATGGCTGTAACAGAGGCTTCGTTCACTATTAACAACAGTTTTGATTATTTGTGGGGTGGGGATTTCTATGGAACAAAACTATGGATCTAATGCTAATGTATTAGCATTTCAAGTAGTTTCACTATTTGATAATGGATCAGTCTGAAACTATATATGAAATATGAAAGGCATTCAAATGTAGAACCATTCTGGAGTAGACAAGGAATAAGCAAGCTGTAACTTAGATGTAAAAAAGTTGGATGTTTTGTTAGTCAAGTGCCTGATGATGACAATAACAATATGCAACTGGACTTGGATGAGATTTTCAATCCCCCTTAGGGAAAAATAGACATGAGACAATTTTAATTCCTTGGGACCAGTTGGAAACCCAGAAAAAAAAAACCCCACATATTTCAGTGGCTATTTCAATTCTGATTTTTAATTGTATTTTTATATTGTCCAAGAACAAGAATGTACTATTGCATCATTCTTACTATTCCACATTCAATGTATTTTTTAAAGTTTCTGCAATTTAGATCTGGATTGTTGTAGCAAAATCTATCATGAGTACATAAAGATTAAGTTACATTACATCCATTAATTTATCTATGAGAGGGTTCATTCTCTAGTCAATTTCACAGTAGCCTTAACTTCCCAGACTGTTTAGACAATTTGAAACCCACTTCTATAACACTGTTAGAAAACCTGGGACTTGGATTTTTTTCAGCTAAGGTTTTTTGTTGCACTATCCCACAAATATCACAGCTTTGCAGTACACTGAATTTAGCAAAAAGGATGATTGTCCAGAAACCCTGTCACAAAAATATTACAGTCAATGTAGATTTTGAGGAAAAATAAGGATCAGGAATGTGGGGCGACACATTTGTCTTTGTCTAGGTGCAGGGGTGTCAAACTGGCAGCCCACGGGCTGGATGCGTCACGTGTAGGCCACGCCCCACCCCAGCTCCGCGAAGGGGGAAAACATCACAATATGTCACGTGATAGCAACGTGATGCCATGAGTTTGACACCCGTGGTCTAGGGCTTCCCACGATTATGTTACCGGGTTCAGAAGATAGAAAAGTAGAACTTAACTTTGTATCAACCATGCAGTGATGGTAACTCAACCAATACTTCCAGATGCCCAGTAGAAGAATTTCTTATGGGTATTCAGTGGAGGTTAGGGAGATGAGGCTATGACACACTGGAGTGCTGAAGGATCCAGCCATAAAGTTTCTGCCAATCCATGATTATGATGGGTTTTTCTATGCAGACAGGTGGTCAGTGTTTTCAACCAGGTCCCATATAAAAACGATGATTATTGTTGCTGTTCTTTTTTACACCTTCGATTCAGATCCAGGATCTTAGGACCAGGTGGTGCCACAAAGCCTCTCTCTCTCTCTCTCTCTCTCTCTCTCTCTCTCTCTCTCTCTCTCGCACACACACACCCCATGGCTCATTTTGAGCTGATAGACGCCATGTCTTTGAAAACGGTGGTTTCCAATGGATCCTACGCTTAAAAAAATAATCATCATAATAACATAATCTGAGAATCCAGAAAGCGCTGACTTTTACTTTCTTCCTAGAACCTCACCCACTTATTCAGCCTGGGCACGTTTCAAGAGCGTTCGTCTGTATTCTCGCATGAGAATTCCTCCATTCCATCAACACTTTCCTCGCATCTTTCAGTTTTCTCCCCCGCTTCTCCTTCCAACTTAGGTTCCCCCCCCCATCCCAGAAACATCCCCCCCCATCTGTCCCACTTGCTTCTCACCTTCTCGCAAAGATCAGGTGTAGTTAAGAGGAGGGGGGTAGGCTGAAGAGGAGGGGGGAGAACCGCGACTTTCGCACATGCTCGGTACCGGGCGGGCGTTGTAAAAAAAAAAAAAGGGCACTGAGAATGAGCAGCAGCAGCTGCCGGCGAGGGCAGAGACCGCCACCAGACCCGCCTTGACTCCGCCCTGCTCCAGGCAAGCGGTTGCCGCTCTTCATCTGCCCGGGGCTGGCCGCTGTAGCTTTCAACCCGCCGACCGCAGCGGTTGAGCCGCCACTGGCTGCAACGGAGGCGGACCGATTGACAGACAGACAGCGGGAGGATCATGGCTAAGGCTCGGCCGGAGGAAAGTCCGTCGCTTCAGGCAGAAGCCGGAGCTGCGGCGGCGGCCACAGCGGCTCTGCCTGGCTCGCCTCTGCGGAAAAAGTCACGTTCTTTGCCGGAGTCGATTTGGCATCAAACTCTGAACGATTAATTCCCGCCTGAGATTTGATTTTTTGTTTGTCCTTCTTTCCCACCCTGCCTTGGCGGGATCGGGGTGCAAAGGAGAAAAAGTCATTTCTTTCTCGGCGCCTTCACTTTTACGCTTCGAGGATATTGCGCGGCTTTTTAAATTTTTATTTATTTATTTTATTTTATTTTTTTTAAAAAAGGCCGCTCGGCTACTTTCGGACCGTCTTTGCCAGGATCCGACTCTTTCCTAGATCTTGAGGGGAAGGAAAAAAAAAAAACTACTACGACGCGGATCAATCACGTGTCGACGCAAGCCGAGCTTCGGGACAGTCTGCGAAGGAGCCGAAAGGAAGCTAGTGGATTATCTGATTCTAGCCGGGGAGCGCGAAGTCCGAAGAAGGCTCCGGGCGGCAGATCCGCGGAAAGGAAAAAAATAAAAATAAAATAAACAGTTTTTAAAACAAGATCTTTGTTTCCCCGGATATTTCTCCTTCCTTTCTTCCCCGGTTCCCGCCGTTATTCTGCCCTCCGCCTTCGGAGGAAGACTCCTTAAGGTAAGGCGGTGGTTTTGCAACTTTTTAAACAGGGTTGGGGGAGTTCTTCATTAATTAGCATCGTTATTTCATAATTGCTACTATTTTTAAGAAGAATTTCCTGCCTGGACCTCCTGTTGGCGATGACTTTTAAGTATTTCCATCTGTTGGCAAAGAAAACTTGTTCTAAGTGTGCCAGTTGGGTCTGGTTAATTAGTTCCTGGCGCCCTCTGGTGACCAGCCATTCGGCCGGCCACAGGTGAAAAGAGGGGGGGGGGAGGCATTAAGGATACATACATATATATGTATGTATGTATGGGGACGATATTTCAAAAGCACAAAGTCCTCAGCCACCCTTCAAGTTGGCTTGGTTCTCCAAACTGGTGTCCTTGGATCAGCTGGCAGGGAAAGAAGGAAATAGATGTAACTGACAAGGGGCATTGTTGATGGGGCTTCTGGGTGGCGCTGACTCTTAACTGATTTTTTTTTTTTAAATGGAATTGATTCATTCACCGGTAAAAGTTTTCAACCTATTCTGGACGCTCAAGCACCTTGAAGGAAATGGCTGAAGAAGCAAAGCATTAGAAATGAAAACTCAGAGAGCTCGCGTTATTTATTTCTGATGCTAATTTGATTGGAATAAAAATGCTAGAAAGTCTTCATTTAAAATATATATATATATATATATATGTATATGTTGATATTAGTTTGTTTTTAATGACATGTTTTTGGTTTTTTTCTTTAAAGCAGAGAAGATCATCAGACCAACCAAACAAACAAACAAAAAAAGACTACAGAAGCAGTGGAAGCAAAAGGGATCGGTGTTTCGTATTTTATGCACCCTTTTTAAAATGTGTTTTGTGACGAGGACATCAAGGTAGTAAAAAAAAAAAACCCTTCAGAACAGGAGCCGGTTGCACAGATGGATGAGAACATGGCAGTCATGAAACCGAGCATTAAAACCACCATCCTCTACCAGGAAGTTCAAATCAAGCAAAGCTTTCATTGCTTAAGTTTTGGAGCTGCTACAATTCTGGCTGACAAAAATATTTTGCTAAACCTTTCTACCCACAAAAAGTAATGTATGGATATTTTCAACCCACATGAGAAATGAAAATGAAGGCACACAATTCATTCACTGTATGGACCCTTCTTTACAAAACAACATTTGTTTCCTAATGTTTTGATATATGTCATGTTCTTGCTTTCTTTTTCAATGGCATGAATGACTAAATGTATTTTGAGGAAGAATAATTCCATTATTAACAAAGTAATGAGTTGGATATGACACTCACACCCTGCACTTTATGGCTTGCTAAACATACAATATTCTTTTCAGATCCAATATATCAAGTATACATGGACATCAGTGAGATATGGCATTCTCTTTACTTTTCTGTATAGCCATACAATGTCTGTCAGTGTACTTGCAATTCAACATAGAGCTGTGCCTAATGACCTTATCATCCAAGAACTGTGTGTACCAGTAAAAGTTTTCCTTTTCCTATGTACAGTAAAGCACTTTCAAGCAGATTTTCCCATTGGTAGGTTGATTTGTGCTTGAAATTTGAACATTCCACCTGCCCACCCACCCCACCAACAGAGGTGTATAACCGTAGTGAGGAATCTGCCTAATGGATCATGGCTCTAATGTTTACAGGACATTCCATATTTCTAGCATTAGTAATGTTGGCAGTCTCCACTTTTGAAGAATCTGTAAGCAATTACTCCGACTGGGTGACTTTTACAGATGATGTGGATCAGTACGAGAAGCAGAGGATGGAAGCTTTGGGAGCAAATCAGAAGATGAAAAAAACAATCCTATATCCAAACTTATATTTTGGTGCTGAAGAGATTCCAACTCTGAGGCAAAAGTCTCACACCAGTCATCTCCACCTTTTTAGAGCACTCCGGAGTGCGGTGTCTACGATGCTCTCCAATCCCTCCTACTATCTACCTCCTCCCAAGCATGCTGATTTTGCTGCCAAGTGGAATGAGATATATGGAAACAATTTGCCTCCCCTTGCATTTTATTGTCTCCTCAGTCCTGAAGATAAAGCTGCCTTTGATTTTGTTGTCGAATACATGGACAGAATGGCAGGATATAAAGACTGGCTGGTGGAAAATGCCCCAGGCGATGAAGTTCCTCTTGGGCATTCTTTAACTGGCTTTGCCACTGCTTTTGATTTTTTATATGCCTCATTGGATGATGTTAGAAGGCAAAAATATTCTACCAAGATATGGGCTGTGACCGAGGAAATGTACGAGTACTCCAAAATCCGCTCTTGGGGCAAGCAACTTCTTCACAACCATCAAGCCACAAATATGTTGGCATTGCTCATTGGGGCTCTGGTCACTGGAGGAGGCATTGAGTCCCAAGCAAATGCCTGGAAGCATGCTGTAGTAGATGTGATGGAAAAAACTATGTTTCTGCTAAATCATATTGTTGATGGTTCCTTGGACGAAGGTGTAGCTTATGGTAGCTACACAGCCAAATCCATCACCCAGTATATTTTCTTGGCCCAGCGCCACTTTGGGATTAACAATCTTGAAAACCACTGGCTCAAGATGCACTTTTGGTTTTATTATGCCACCCTTTTGCCAGGCTTTCAGAGAACTGTAGGCATAGCTGATTCCAATTATAATTGGTTTTATGGTCCAGAAAGCCAACTGGTTTTCTTAGATAGGTTTGTCTTGAAGAATGGAGTAGGCAATTGGCTTGCACAGCAAATTAGAAAGCACCGGCCCAAAGATGGCCCAATGGTACCATCCACTGCCCAACGGTGGAGCACTCTTCATACAGAATACATATGGTATGACCCTAAATTAACCCCCCAACCTCCACCTGACTATGGCAAGGCTAAAATGCATGTGTTTCCAAATTGGGGGGTGGTTACATATGGAGCGGGGTTACCAAACACTCAGACAAATACCTTTGTTTCCTTTAAGTCTGGAAAGCTTGGTGGTCGTGCTGTCTATGATATAGTCCACTTTCAGCCGTATTCCTGGATTGATGGCTGGCGTAGCTTCAACCCGGGCCACGAACATCCTGATCAAAACTCTTTTACTTTTGCTCCAAATGGGCAGGTGTTCGTTTCGGAGGCCCTTTATGGACCTAAGCTTAGCCACTTGAACAATGTTTTAGTATTTGCTCCATCCCCTACAAGTCAATGCAATCAGCCTTGGGAAGGTCAGCTCGGGGAATGTATGCAGTGGCTTAAGTGGACAGGGGATGAAGTTGGGGATGCATCTGGGGAGATTATCGCCTCCTCTCAGCATGAGGAGATGATGTTTGTGAGTGGCGAGGCAGCTTCTGCATATTCATCAGCCATGAAGCTGAAAAGTGTATACCGCTCATTGCTTCTACTAAATCCTCAGACTTTACTTGTCGTGGACCACGTGGAAAAAGAAGAGGACTCTCCTATTGATGCCATCAGTGCCTTCTTCCATAACCTTGACATTGACTTCAAGTATGTCCCATACAAATTTATGAACAAATATAATGGAGCCATGATGGATGTTTGGGATGCTCACTATAAAATGTTTTGGTTTGACCATCATGGGAGTAGCCCTGTTGCTAGGATACAAGAGGCCGAGCAAGCAGCTGAGTTCAAAAAGAGATGGACTCAGTTTGTAAATGTCACTTTCTCTACAAAGAGTAATATTGCGAGAATTGCCTATGTGTTCCATGGGCCTTATGTCAATGTTTCTAGCTGTAGGTTTATTGAGGATGCCCAGTCAGGGTATCGGATTTCTCTAAACATCAACAACACAGAAATTATCTATTCTGTTGTAACAGAGTATCTCAATCTGTGGACAAGGTTCCGTTATTTAGGATTTGGTGGCTATGCCACAGTAACCACTCAAGGAAAGGTTACACAGTTTGGCCTGGGCACTAAGACGATAGGGAAGCAGGGACTTATTCATAAATCCATTTTCCCTTTTGGCTTTAAAGTGAATGTGATAGCAGGATTTATTTTGGGGATTAGCTTGGCCATATTGGCTTTTCACTGGCGATTTTACATTTCCTTTGGTAAACTTTTGCGCTGGGTCTTAATCCTGGTAATCACCTTGTGGTTTATTGAACTTGTAGATGTGTGGAGCTCCTGCACACAGCTGATTTGCGCAAAGTGGACTAGCAGCATGACAAATATGGAACCAAGTGAAAGGGAGGACCAAGGACATCCTAATTTGCCTAATGTTATCATCACTTCCCTCCCTAGTTCAGGGGCAGAAATTCTGAAGCAGCTCTTTTACAACACTAGTGATTTTGTCTATATCAAGATCCCAACGGGTTACCTTGATATCCCTGAAACCGAGTTTGAGGTTGACTCATTTGTTGATGCCTGTGAATGGAAAGCTTCGGATGTTCAGAGTGGCCATTTCCGGATCCTCCAGGGCTGGCTGCTTTCCTTAGTAAAAGACACAAAGCTTCACTTACAAAACATCCATTTGCATGAAACCAGCAGAAGTAAGTTGGTGCAGCATTCTTCCACTAGCAGAGACAGAAAGAGACGGCCCAGGAAGAGAGAATCTATGGTAGAGCAAAGAAACCGCCTGCGAGGAAATTCAGACAAAGAAGCTGAATACATTCGGGAATTGAGGCAACACCTTGCCTCTTACCCAAATGCCCGCCCTGTCCTTAGTCTGAGTAGTGGAAGTTGGACATTAAAGTTACCTTTTCTTCAGGAAGTCATTGGTCCTTCCCTGAGAGCGCTTTATGTGGTTCGAGACCCACGTGCCTGGATCTACTCAATGTTGTACAAAAACCAGCCTAGCCTTTACTCTCTGAGGAAAGTACCACAGCACCTGACTAAGCTATTTAAAGGAGACAGTCCTGAAGAAAAATGTGGCTCCAATTCAGGCTATGCCTTTGAATATGAAGCTCTGAGAGAGAAGCTCACTGCTTCAGATTCAAAGGCTGTCTCTCTGATGTCCCATTTATGGCTGGCCAACACAGCCGCCGCCCTGAGAGTAAATAAGGGTTTGCTGCCAGCAAACTACCAGCTGATCAAATTTGAAGATATTGTCAACTCTCCCCAGAAGACGGCTGAAGCCATCTATGACTTCCTTGGCATGCCTCTGGCTCCAGCCAGCTTAAACCAAATACTATTTGCTACATCCACCAGTCTTTTCTATCTTCCTTATGAAGGAGAAATCTCTCCGGCGGGCATCCATGCTTGGCAGCACAACATGCCTCCAGAGGAAATTAAGCAGATTGAGGATATATGTTCAACTTTAATGGACCATTTAGGGTATCCAAAGTTTACTGATTTAAAAGCTGCAGGCCAGCAATAGTTTGCACTAAGGATCTCTGGGCTCTTCAATTTGTAGATAAGAATCTGGTTTATTCTTGTAAAAAAAAAATGTATGTATAGTCTGTGACACTTGCAGAAAGAGATTATTTTAAATGAAACAAAATACTTGCTCTGGTATGTTTTCACCCAACCTTGCCTCTCCCCCTTTAAACGAAATGTCCTTTCTCTTTTGCTGCCTTTGAAAATAAAGCTGTGTGAATCTTTACTTTCTGTTCCAGATGGGTACTAGATAGCTCAGGGGAGCGGTAATAGGATACAAGAGCTTTCATTTCATTTCTAGGGTATCAATATGAATCCTAGCTAAGCAGGAGAATTGCCAAATGTTGCTACCATCTGCTAGTTATTTGGGATAGAGGGAGGAGCAGAACCCAGCCTTAGTTTTCTCCGATCAACTCCTTTTATCACCAAACAGACTTCACATTTGGCAAACATGGTCTCCCTTGGGCTAGGTTTACTGGCCTGCTATGCTTGTCTTTAACCACGCCAGTGATACCGAGAAGCTGGCAACTCAACCTAACCAGCCAGCTAAGGCTGTCTTCTATGGTTACCAGACACGTAAGTGGAACAATTGGATGCTACAGATATACTCACGCATCTGTACAAATATCTTGGCAAAGTGTCTGCGGTCCTGTTGGCAGCTTTAGCAAAGATGGGGGAGAGGGGGAATCACCCCTCCCCACAAGCTGACATGGGGGGAAAATGATGTTTCTTAAATGATGAGCCTCTGTCTCAGTGGAATGGAATTCAGAAGGTTATCCGGCTGTGTTTCAGGATGATGTTTCCCATGGCTCTCCGTTCTGCGATTAAAAATGATGATGTGGCATAATGATAAATCCTATTACGGTTTGAAGTATAAGAGTTTATTTCTCGATTGCAAAGACTGCTAATGCCTTTAAGCTGAGTTTTGTTATTGGTTTACCAAGTATGCATATGGTCAGACATTCCTCTTCTAGTAAAAAGACATTTTAGAATGCTGGAAGCATAGGAAAACAATCCAAAAAACAAGGTTGTTTTTTTTTTAATGCAGCCAGCTTCTATATTACCGCTAATTGATTCTACATACAGAATAAGACCAAAACAAATCTTGTCCTGATTTTTTTTCCTCTCTCAGATTTCTCTTAACCGTCTGTGACACTTAGTTGCTGCAATCTGTTCCTTCTCTGTCACAGAATTTTAGTGAGGTTTCTCGGGAGAGGAATTCTTACGGTTGAAGTTGGCAGAATTTGAATTCAGTTCTGCTTCTGGGATTCAAATAAGATAGCATCAAAAGAATTTTCCTGTGGCAGCTACCTTTCTCGGTCTTTTATTTATAGTATTTGTTTTTAAGTGAACAATATGGCTAATAGGATAGTGAAGTCTCTTACAGCATAGGTCTTTTCAGAATATTAAAAGAAAAAAGTAAAGACTTGCCAGTTTTTTTCCATTGTCTTCGACCAAAATGACGTGGCAGTTATAGATAGGCCAATAGCTAGATTTTTCTATTTATCAAAAGATGCAACAAAACCCCCCACAAGTTGACATTGAAAGAAAATAATATTTCTTAAATGCATTCCTCTCTTCAGTGGTAGTAGCATTTCAGATTGATAAAATAACAACATAAAACTTTATCGCACAAGGCTTCTATCATAGATCTTTAAGCCTTTTTTTTTTTTGCACACATTTTATAGCATTAAAACACAGGGCTTGACAGCAAGAATAGTCCTGTTAATTCCATCCCCGATTATTACAAACAGACATGCTATATTCCCCTGGTCAGAAAGGGGAAATTACTTGTTTATCTCCTGTTATCTGCTTTAGTATCTATGTATTAACTATAGAGTATTTATGATATATGATAAAGAGCCATGGTGGTGCAGTGGCTAGAATGCAGTATTGTAGGCTAATTCTGCCAACTGCCAGGAGTTTGATCCTGACAGGTTCAAGATTGACTCAGCTTTCCATCCTTCCGAGGTCGGTAAAATGAGAACTCAGATTGTTGGGGGGCAATATGCTGACTCTGTAAACCACTTAGAGAGGGCTGTAAAGCACTGTGAAGTGGTATACAAGTCTTATTGCTATTGCTATATTCAGCAGGTTTTTTAAAATATATATATTTATTTAAATTTGTCATAGGCACTCAATTCCGATAGACTCCAGATGCCATATTAAACCAAAAATGATAAAAGCAATGAAAAACAAAACAAAAAAAGGAACACAGTCTGAACTAAAACAATCATAACAATGACAAGAAACCACAACACACACACACACACACCCCAGTGGTGGGATTCAATTTTTTTTTACTACCGGTTCTGTGGGTGTGGCTTGGTGGGCGTGGCATGGCATGGCTTAGTGGATGTGGCAGGGGAAGGATACTGTAAAATCTCCATTCCCTCCCCACTCCAGGGGAAGGTTACTGCAAAATTCCCATTTCCTCCTGATCAGCTGGGACTTGGGAGGCAGAAAATAGAAGGGGGCAGGGCCAGTCAGAGGTGGTATTTACCGGTTCTCCAAACTACTCAAAATTTCCACTACCGATTCTCCAGAACTGGTCAGAATCTGCTGAATACCACCTCCCCCCCCCTCTCTCTCTCTCTCACACACACACAAAATACATTACTATCAGACCCAGGATTAAAGTCAGGTTTCAAGAACCCTAGGAGAGTGGCAACGTCTATATTTTTGGTTCCTGAGATCAGGGACTGTGGTGGAGAAGGTATGCTTTGCTCATCCTGCAAGATGACGATTTGTAAGAAAAGAGACTTGGAGTACACCTACTATATACTTCTATATAGCAGGCAGCAAAGACAACCAGTTCCTGTTTGTCCTTAAACCTTTTTGAAGGCACTGAATTCAAGACCTATGCAACAGATATTTTACTGTAATTCCAGTGAAATTTTGTATATCTGGGTCAAGATACAAGCATATAATTCAAATTCTTCATGTCACATTTATTCAAAAGTATGGTTGACTGTATTGCATTTTTTTAAAAAAAATATTAGGAACCTGATGGAGAAGAAAGACTGTTAAAAAAGAAATCAGCAAAGCATCTAATGTCAATTAAGCGTTTTATGGTTATGGATAAAATGGTTTAATTAGTAATTCTGCTTAGGATTGTAGCATTAATACTGTGACTTTTAATTTATAAAGTAAGTTAAGGTGTCTTCTTTTGTTTTTCCCCATTGCTTGGCATCTTAAACATTTCCCCCTTCTGACTCAAATCCTAGTTTATTGTGGATGGTGGATAATCTCACCAGTTCTTCAAATTTTGCATATACATTGAGCTTGGTCTGATTTTTTTTTATTGCACTAAAAGTTTTTTTTAACTTAAAAGGCTTGATTTCTGTTTTTTCAACAAGTCATCTATTCTTATTTTCTGTGCTTTAAAAGAGAAAGCATTGTGGGAGTTTTCCTAATCTTTCCCTCCATTTTCTCTAGGGAAAAATACAATTTGTAAATGTCAGGAGATACGCAAATCACACGCTCAATATTATTCTCAAAGACATTCATTTATTTCTCTTTCCATGCCATCCCTCTACTACTTCTTTTCTACCCTTACACTATCTGCAATTTTATGACTCTTCATTTCATTTTGTACAATATTGAAACTGGTTTTCGGTTTTGTCTAAGTAACCAGAACCTTGCTTGGAGCCCTAATATTGACTGATAACTAAGTAATTGTTCTTTATTTGGGACACTCAGAGAGACAAACCACAGCAATTAACCAGTTTTATTACAACAGTTCATTTAGTGACTATTCGAAGTTACAATGGCACTGAAAAAAGTGGTATATGACCATTTTTCACACTTATAATGTTGTAGCATCCCCATGGTCACGTCATCAAAATTCAGACTCTTGGAAACTGACTCACATTTATGACCATTGTAGTGTCCTGGGATCAGGTGATCACTTTTTGTGACCTGACAATGGGAAAACCAGATTCACTTAACAATCACATTACTAATTTAACAACTACAGTGATTCACTTAACAACTATGGCAAGAAAGGCCGTAAAATGGAGCAAAATTCACCTAACAAATGTTTCACTTAGCAACAAAAATGTTGGGCTCAATTGTGGTCATAAGTCAAGCACTACCTGCAATGAAGGTAACAGCTGGCTGAGATCCACTGGTGAGTAGATCTACTACTGAGATCTATCTAAATGCCATGGCATTTTATTTCACGTCTCCTTGTTCAGTCTCATCTTCCAACACACTACAATACTCTGTGATCTTTCATTCTAAACTGGATGAAAGTAGGCCTTTCCCAGTGTTGCGTCATTATGTTAAAACTGTGCCTCTAGCCTGATAAAGCTATTGATGTAGTTTCAGTGCCCATATCTTGTCTGTCGCTTGTCTTGTATGGGAGGGGAGGGGGCTGGAAGTTTTTCGTTTCCCTGAGGGTTTTCTTTCAGCAATGAAGAATGACAGATACTACAAAGAAATGGGTTAGTGCATTAATGTGCACAGATGTCTCAGAAAAATGTTGTCTCCTCCTGCCAAAATTGTCTTCTCCCGTTCTCTTACCCTCCTATTACCAAATATAAGTAAAATAGATCTGCTTGTTGTCCTCAAGGCAAATCTCAGCTTTCCAGGTTGCTTTGTTCACGCCCAGCACCTTACTTAAGTTTGACACAGACGCCTTTAGAACAGGCTTTAAATTCCAAGGCCTTCCTTTTAAGTTCTGATGATTAAAAAAATTCTGAATCTGATTGAAAATATAAAACCTGGGCTATTTTCTTGCACTTTTAAGTTTGCTGATAGTAAGGGATTGTACGTTCAGAGAATTGAAAGCTTGTTACTAAGCAGAACATGTTTATAAAATCTGTTCCAGAGTTCATGATTTGCAAAATAACTCGGTGCTTTTTTTCCCCTTCAAAATAATCCTGCTATTTCCCCAGAGTGAGTAAGCAGTTTGAAACTTGGATAGCACTCCTACAGCATTTGGAAAGCAGTTTTTTTGTTCAGTTTCAAAGCATTTTGAAGTGCAGCTTCACAGCATTAACTTTAAGAATTGGATGTGCTAATAACTGATCCGTGTAATTCAGAAGTAGGAACCTGGTGTCTTCTAGAAATTTGGGGTTGATTTGTATGCTTTCCAGCCACTCCAGACAACTACAATTGAGAGTTACAGAGCAAAAAGTCCGGAGTGGACCAGGTTTCTTATCCTGCACAATTTGTACGTGATCCAATGTTTTTCTGACTAAGTATGCAGAAGATCAGGGCAACCACGGACCCAGCATATGCTGCCTTTGTGGTCATTTGACAAAGACTTTTTGTAGAGTTGTATTGTGCAGCAGCTGCTCAGAAATGTTCCACGTAATGGAAACCATCTGCTAAGAGGTTCTTTTACAAAATCCAAAAATATGTAAAAGCAGAGTTGCTCTCTGCCAAAAGCTCAGGCTCTTCGCTTTGTTTAAGAAAGATGGATTTTGGGCTGTCCTTTAGTTAGATCTAGATTGAACTGCTAAATTAAAAGCAGCTCAGTGATGCCAGCTGCTGTACGGTGGCTCAAAATGCTTTCTCTGTGGGCAGGAAGGCAAGCATCTTGCATAAGTCTACATGGGGATTATATTTGGACTGCTAAAACAAAGTATGCTTGTGTGGGCTTTGACGAGCTTGTGTTGTAGCATTGTGCTGCAACCTCTGTCCCAGTGGATGCAGTAGGCCAGTCTGCTTTAATTTTAATCTGTTATATTTTTTAATGAATATACTATATATGTAATTGGCTCCAGTTCTGATTCCAGTGTGTGTGTGTGTGTGTGTGTGTGTGTGTGTGTGTGTGTGTATTCTGAGGTTTTCGCAGGTGTTTATATGTAGGTCTTTGGTTATTCGGGTTTTCTCCTGCGTAAAATTGGAAGTGTCTTGGCAATGTTTCGACAAAGTCTCATCTTCAGGCTGGTGTTCTCGGATTCGTGCTTCCAGGAGCAATGTGTGATCACAGCTGTTTCTTCCTTTTAACTGCCAGTGGGGGTGTGAACTGATGGGGTGGGAGCTTGGCTGTGTTCTGATTGAAGCTCCCACCCCATCAGTTCACATCCCCACTGGCAGTTAAAAGGAAGGAACAGCTGCGATAACACATTCCTCCTAGAAGCACGAAGCTGAAAACACCAGTCTGAAGATGACGAATGAGACTTCGTCGAAACGTCGCCAAGACACTTTCAATTTTACGCAGGAGAAAACCCGAATAACCAAAGACTTACACACACACACACACACACACACACACACACACACACATGAATGCTGTTAAACAATAAGGTTTCTTGGACTGGATTGGAGGGGGGAGTTGCACTGAATCTCAGAGATATAATATAGGAAGTTGGGGAGCATAGAGTTTTAATAAATTATTCTGGAAAGCCCAAATAGGATGAGTTTAATGTGCAAACTGCACTGCACAAGCGCTTTTCACAAATAATGGAAATAAAAACAGTAGACGAAAGCAGAAAAAAGGGGATGTTAATATAGTTGTGGGGGAAAAAAGCATCAAAATATTACTACCAAAAGCTAGCCAAAATGACACAAGTGAGCCACAAGCTTTTAGGTCAATTGAAGTAAGTGCTCCTTAAACAACAAGGGGTTGTTTTGGCAAGTTTGAACTTCTTTTTCATTACAGTTCATTAGCTGTTCATCAGATGGCACAAAGAAGATAAAACTTTTAATGCTAGAATGTGTTCCCTTATCACAAAATCCTCCTATATGAAATAAATATATTGTAGCAAACCTAATATAGGAACTTGATGGATAGACAATCCTAAATCTCATTTATTGCAGTCCTGAGACTAATTTCATGCTCCCCGCTGCCCACTTTTGCTCTAATTTCAAAAGTCCCTTTCAGGAAATCCATTCAATATTTTGATCAAAGCTATTTGTCCCTTCCTTTCTACTTACTGCTTGGGGGAGAATGTCCAATTGTTAGACTGAATAGAGGTTTGTCTAACTAGATTAGAGGACTTATTGTTGGATATAAGCACCAGAGAGTGCAGATAAATTTTAATTGGTTGCTAATAAAATATTTTATTTTATAGATTGATATGTCCATTATTTTGCCAGATTTTCTCTCTCTCTCTCTCTCTTTTTTTTACAGTTTGTTGTTAAGAATTCCATTTAGTTTTACTTTACTATGCTTGATTATAATGCATATAATGCAATATGTTACCTTCTGGGAATTTTATAAAGGCCATGAAAACAGCAGCTATTTTGTATGATTTATTTCTAGCATCCATTTTTCAGAAATGCCTCGATTGCTTCCTAAATCCACTTAAAGTAGGAACATTTACCAAATTACATGAGAACTCTTAATTCTGGAAGATCATGCATATTTTTGACCTGGGCAAGAGATTCAACTGGATGATCTTTAAGGTTCCTTTTATTTTTCTGCATTGACTGTGCTATATATCGATAGGTGTGAGCTCCCTTCCAATTCTAGAATTAGGTCTAGCGAAATAGGCAGATGTATAATCTCATCCTAATTTCATATACAAATTGTATCTTTCTAATGATGTTATTGTATCACTGGTACATTTCTTTCCTATACATGGTTTTTAAATTTTTCTTCAGTAATTGCTATTTAATCTATTTTAAAGGTAGAACTATCAAAATGTGGTAAGGAATAAAGGGCTTTGTCTTCAGGTTTATATGGTGGGGGGAAGAAATCAAAGAAATTGGATTCGTTATAATATCTCTTTCTATTCAATGTTATATGGAGAAAAATATACTTAAAGAAAAAAACTTGAAGGTCAGTGATTGTGAACTGTATTTGTTAGAGTTAATTTACATTTCCCTGCAGATTAAAAATCTTCACATTGCATCCGAATTCAAATTGTTGGTATCTGTGGAATCAGGAGACAAACAAAGGCAAAATGATGACTCTGATTGTAATCAAGGCCCCATCTTTTCTTTTATATGTGTTTAACATACAAAAGGGACAGGACTATTGCAGTTACTACCCTGTTTTCCCCAAAAATAAGACCCAACCGGAAAATAAGGCATAGCATGATTTTTTAGGATGCTTGTAATATAAGTCCTACCCCAAAAATAAGACCCAGTTAAGATAATCAGAATACAGAAGTGTTTAGTACTATATTTACCCCAAAATAAGACCTAACTGGAAAATAAGCCATAATGTGTATTTTGGAGGAAAAATTAATATAAGACCGGTCTTATTTTGGGGAAAACACGGTATCTTGGTTTGTCTGATGGCACTGTTTCTATCTGTGAACAAAAGAAATTAAGTGTTTTTTTCCTAATGGATTCCTTCCTATTCAAAGTCCATTTTATAGCTTTCCAGATGGCATGTTCAGTAACTATGGTATCTGGGTATACTAAGAGTTGTCATCCTTACACGTTTGGAGGGCATTGGTTTGGATAAGGTTGAAATACAAATAATGTGATGTAGAAGGGGCCTGGGGGCCTGGAAACTATCTAACCAGTTATAAACATAGGCAGATGTTCACATAATTCAGCAACATAGTTTGTGTAAGACTGTCACCGTGATCACTCTGCTTGTCACTAGTAAAAGGCTGGGGCGGCAGATGCATGTACCACAGGAGAAATATTTGTGACATGAACCTGTTAGCGTAGCATCAAGTAATCTATGGCACATTGTAGATGAGGCAACATTCTCAATAATTTTACCGAGGAAGTAAGTCCATAGCCTATTAACAGAATGACAGAGTTGGAAAGGACCCTGGAGGTCTTTTAATCCAACTCTCTGCTCAAGCAGGAGACTCTCTACCATTTTGGACAAATGGCTGCTCAATAATTCTAGTATAGAAAGGGTTTTTTTTTTCTCTCTCTCTCTGTGAAAGACACCTCTCTTTTCCTAGTTTATTTTCAGCCTTTGATAACATCCTTCTAATTTTTCTTGGTCTTGGAGGATGCTATTGTTAGTGGCATTGTCTTCTGTCATAGCCTCCTCATTGCCTATTCTGGATAAAATAAAAATATTGCGTTTCCTCACAATACCTTCCCCTTGAAAGGGTAATGACACAATGAAAACAGAACAATTCCATACATTCCTGGGCAACTCGGTAATTGAACATCTGGAAGAATCCTATAAATTACTTGTGATAATTTTGATAAAAGTTAACTTTTCCTTTGTTAAAAAACTTCAGAAGCAAATTAGCTTTTATTAGATTATATCAGAACTACTGTGTTTGTGTTTGTGTTTGTGTATGTTTGTGTATCTGTTTCCATTCATTCATTCATTCATTCATAAAGAGTCGGTGTTCCTGCAGTTTTCTTGGCAAGGATTTTCAGAAGTGTTTTGCCATTGCTTTCTTCCTAGGGCTGAGAGAGAGTGACTGGTTCAAGATCACCCAAATAGTTTTGTGCTTAATGCTGGATTAAAAACTCATGATCTCCCAGTTTTTAATAGGTACCAGGTTGCCTTTCTTAAAATACATAATACCAAGTGGTTCAATGGTTTAAAAAAATAGGTTTCTTATCCTTACTCCTAATAAACTACATTAATCTTTTCATATTTAGTATAGCAAGTGTGTGTGTGTGTGTGTGTGTGTGTATCCAACTATTAAGCTGCAGCGTTTGATATATAATCTCACTACATTTCAATATAATGCCAATAATTAGTAAACCCTTGGTTCCCAAGTGACTCAAAAACAAGCTTTC
>WNWU01000003.1:16668920-16716571 GCA_012654045.1 Ptyas mucosa
ATAATTAGTAAACCCTTGGTTCCCAAGTGACTCAAAAACAAGCTTTCACCTTAAATTCAAATCTTGCAATTTACTAAAATTTTGTATGCTGTAAAGCCATCATATAAATTGTTGTGTGGAACAAAATACAAAGTGGAGCTTAAGCATTATCTGAGATAGAAGCATTATCTGAGATAGAAGCTTCCATAATTTGAGAAAAAATATGAAGAGGTGTGATGTTCTAATCATCAGTGATATTTCACAGAGATGTCCATTAATGTGGATGAGTTATGTCCTTATTTCTGAGTATGCTGGGTTGAAGATTAGAATTCTAATTGTTCCTATGTGTTTAATTTGTGGTTTCCACACATCTCTACCCTTTTTTCTTTCTAAAACATAGCCCGAAACTACAAATCTTGCACTACTGAATATGATCCTTTTCATCTTTTTTTCCCTCATGAATTCTACTTTGTAAATCTATTGTTGTCCCTGTGTTAAAATCCTTTGATTCTTCCAATTTGTTAGCAGTTCTTATGTTAGCAAAGTAAGGCTTTCCATCATTAGTTCAGATCAAAACTCATTCTTGGACCCCAATCACTTTTTATGATTTCCAAAAAGATAGTTTCCTAAAACACAAAGTGTAGCTTGTGACATTTCATTTTAAAAGCAAAGAAGAATACCATTTTGGCATCAGTACAAACACAAAGTCTTATCAGTTGTACCATAATATTCTTATTTTTAATTCACAATAAATATTATGTTTTGTTTTCCAGTTGCTTTTTAATATATCTCTTGCTAGGGATGAAATAAGAAAGCCTGTCAAAGCAATTCTCCTGTTCAGCTTATATCAAGCGTGATTGAGGTGAACTTAAACCTTTTCTCATTTCTCCTCACTCCACTGAAACAGCAGTCAACCTCCTGTATGTTTATGGAGGTGCTTTTCAAAAGGCAACTGGACTTTCTTGTCCCCCTCCCCGCTTTTTTCTCTCTTTTCTCAGCCAGAATTGAAGAAGCATTCTTGAACGAAAAGCAAAATGTCTTCAATGGAAAAAACAAGAAAGTCCAATTGCCTTTTGAAAAGCATATTTAGGTCAACCTCCTGTAATAGTCTTGCTTCTTCCTCCTGTGTTATATTAGACATTCCATCAATGTCTGATGTGGTGTAGCAGGCTAATGCCTCCTATTAAGGCAGCATTTAACATCCAGCTGCCTGCAATTACTGCGAGTTCTAATCTCACCAGGCTCAAGGTTGACTCAGCCTTCCATCCTTTCTAAGGTGGGTAAAATGGGGATCCGGTTTGTGGGGGCAATAAGCTGACTTTGTATAAATATACAAAGTATGAAGGCTATTGCTTAACACATTGTAAGCCGCCCTGAGTCTCTGGAGAAGGGCGGCATATAAATATATTAAAAAATAAAAAAAATTGCACTGATATGTGTACAATCTAGTTGTGAATCCAAATAAGATTGGATATTGGATATTGGATAATAAGATTGGATAATAAGATATATTATCAAATAATATTGATATATGCATTAATTTTAAGTAACTCATTTAACATGTCATAAACTTAATGCCACTGCCAGAATATCAGATGAAATCTAGCCATGACCTCTCAAAAAGAAAATTGATACCATATGCAACTATCTGGCTCTAATTACCCACTGTTTATTGTGGAGAAAAATAAAAAGTAGCTAAAATGATTATAAGAATGAAAAAGCTAGCTACACCATTTTTTTTTAGACAGAAGTCTTTCTGAAATAATTCAACAACATCAATATTAGCTACATGGTGAAATATCCCATCAGCCTGGCATTCAAAAGAGAGTGTGTGGATAAAATTGGCTTAAATGATCCCAACTCCATGATGTGTTTCACTTAAAGCACTATGAAAGCTCTTTACAAAAGCCTTTTTGAAATGAATTCATTTTCCTGCTTCTGCATGCAGACAGAAGCAAACTCAACAAAAGAATGTTTCTTCCTCAGTCAAATACCTGGATTATGACATAGGAACTGTTGCCTAGAGATCACATTTAATATATTTCATTTCACTTACACAATGATACCTGGTAACTCTCGTATCAAAGAGTCCATTTAAATGCCTCTCATGAATAATTGTGTTTCACCAGATCATGTGACTGCATATTTTACCTCTTGGAATATTAGAAGTGTATGTGGGGTGGGAGAGAGGGGAGTTTGATTGGGGAAAAAATCTGTACTGGGAAATTAATTTCTCAGTGATTATCTCTTGCAATAAGCTAGGTAATAAAGAGTTTTTCCCCCAAACTTACACCCATTTAAACAAAGCACAATTAATTTTTACTCATTAAATTTACCCCATAGCCATAAAACAATTCATTACAAACAAGTTAAAGTAGAAAAAATTAAATAAAGCCTGGCCATGTTTTGTATGTCAGAATAGCAGATGTCAGTATGTCATTATAGTAGTAGGCCAGTATTGTATAGCAGATTCCAACACTTCCTGAGGAAAATTATATTTCCAGAAACTATGAACTTCGGTGAAGTTTGGTACTTGTTTAGAAATAACTTTAAATTTTCACACATTATCTAAGGACTGAACAGGGATTCCATGATGCATCGACAGCAATGTCACAAAGAAATGGGGCTCATATGACATAGAGCAAGCCTCCATTCAATCTCAAAATTTATACCACTTTACTATTTAAAGTAAATACATATCTACATTTACATATCTGGTCAGTCAACAAGAATGATGATTTATCATCTTATCAGGTTCTTAGGAGCTGAGGACTTGGTAGCACAAGAAAACAACAGCCAATAACTTAGTAGCTACCATCAACACCCCAATCAACAAATACAAAGCCAGACATAACCAGGCACCACATTAATACTATGCATAGAATAGCCCAAGGCACACATTCTGGCAAAGAGAAGTTTCCTGAGGATGGGCTCCATCATGAGTCCAAAAATTTGGTAGACTAAACCTTCGGTCCCAGTGACTGACCCAGATTGGATCTTTCAACTTTACTTTGTTTTCATTCCCACAAGATCTGATCTAAGATTTCAAAAACCAGATAATGCAGCCCACATAAAATTAGTTATCATTTGCTCTCCACAATGATGAAGACAAGAATCTTCCTGATACAAATTTAAGTCCTGTTCAAAAGCTATTGAAGAAGGTTGTCAGTTTGATTTGACAAAGAGAGAGTTAGAAGAGGCTATGATTTCACTGTAGTACTTCCTTGAAACATAGAGTTACGAAGTTTTCCTGGTACGAATTTTGACTCTTGTATTATTATCTTGGCAATTACAACACATTTATCAAGTCCAACATACATTGTTCTTATCACCTCAGCAAAATTCTTAGCTGTAGGACATGCAGTGTATTATGCTGACTTCGCAATGTTAAAAACAGCTTTGGTAACCCTGACTTGTACTAATGGCTGTCAGGGAATTGCAAAACTCAGAGAAGTTTGTCATAGAAACGCTTCATTATAGACTGTCATATCTGAGTTATAAAGGATTTTGAATCCTTAGCATTTCAGCTTACCCATCTCCAGATGACTGTTTTATCCAGTCTGAAATGACTTAGAAAAAATTTATAGATCAGAACAGTTTGTGGAATCACGCTGAACATTCTAAATCATCTGTCAGTATATTTTTTTAATAGTTTAGATATAATGTTGTGTTTTCTGTTGCATTGTTTCACATTGTTCTGTAGACATTGCATGTCTACAAAAGTCAATTGGTTTTTTTAGAAATATGAATAATCTAATTAATTCAAGTTACATAAATAAATAACTTCTTTGCAAAACTCACATAGCGCCACCTTTTCTTTGCCGCCACCCCCCCCCCATTTTTATTGTCTTCAGCTTTTCAAATCAAATGTATTCCTTATGGGAGATATAAAGCTCTCTTACTTTGAAGTCAACCTATCAATTATATCTTTATTAGACATGTCAGAGTTTATTTTATAACTAACAAATGAGATTGGTGGCTTGGAAACTGTTAGTAATGAATGAGGTATAAAATTGATCTTTTTGCCATTCAAGTGATTTCAATAAATTTATGGTTGATAGGCAGAGTAAAGCTCCTAAATGAGTATCAGAGCTATTTTACACTAAGAGTTTCATGTATTTCAATTAGATTTACATTAAATGCAACAGAAAGACTATAAATGCTCACATACAGATTTTCACATTTGATAAGATCTCTATTCTTGTAACTGAGATGGTACAATAGCTTTTCTCAGAAGTTCAATGTTGTGTGAATAGATTGATTTGGGCAACAGGTCTTACTTTTTTGTGACTGTTGTTGTTTTATGTACAATGAATGATATATTCAGGATATATTATATTTCTTAGTTGGAATACTGGAGTAGAAATTCCACATATCTCAAGCCCATTACCTTGGATTCTTCCTTTCATTTTCTAAAATTTTGAATCTACTATAGATTATAGGATGGAGATCATTGGGAAAAATATAGCCTAGCATTCTAGATGGAGATAAAATTAAAAGAAATTGTTTTATATGAATAGAGAAACACTTTAGCTCTAAGGCATTCTTTCCTGGCTATATCAAGAATCCAGCAATCCATTTGCCCCAAGATTGTCCCACAATGATAAAAATGAGCAGAAAATTTGGCCTTGGCCATTCCATGGATGATCAGAAATGTTGTAGATGTTTTTTAGGTTATGTCAGTTGGATACTTGGGTATACCAAGTAGGCTGGCAATAATAATTAAAAAAAATGATATTATGTAACATGGTAATTAAAATATGCATCAACTAAGCTATTAAAAGTTTACATTTTCTGCATTTTTTAAAAACAACAAGAGAAATTTAGTCAAAAGAAAATATGTTTCTTTTGAAAGAATGTTGTTGACTCTTATTCTAATGTTTCGTATGGGTTCTTTCAAAGAGAGAGATACTGCTTTTCTTTTGTGGAAATATACAGTTGAAAATAATTACTGAATATAAAAACAGGTATATGCTTTTATTTGTGTAGCTACAGTTACTTATTTCTGAGTTGGACAGCATTATGTATAATGCTGGATTAAACCTGTTTGTAGTTAGATCTCCTTTAAAGCTAACAATAAAAAAACAGAAAGAAACACTAAGATCTCTCCCACCGAATTGATTGAGCAAGCCTCTAATATATAAAATGAGAGCAAACCCTACTCCCAACTGGCACTGATGATGTTACCTACTTTGGTAATGAAATACCTTCAAGAAAACAACCAAGCTCAGTGATGCCACAGATATCCTATTTTACCCTTATATTAGTGTTATTGTTATTTACTACTTCTTACACTTTGTCTGCACTTTGCATAACCTTAATTATCCCAAAATATGGCAAGAATATGAATGTGTGTATGCCTTAAAGGTATTACAATAACATATCCTCTATTTCTTATTACATTATGATTCTAGTTAATCCTCTATTTGTGACTTCTATATTGTTTCATTTTATTCATTATTTTTATAATTCTGGGGCAAAGGTGATGAATGGTTTCTTATAAGAATTGCATCCTTCTCTTCAAAAACACTGGAGGATAAATTTTGGAGGATTCCAGATTGAATCGTAAATGATTTAAAAGGATAAGTGTAAACTTAAACAAAATCAGTCATGTACCTGGAATCCACAACTGCATTGAATGGAACAAAGCACTAACAAGATAAGTGAAAGTGTTAACCTTAAGAATGCAGGCTAGCCTCAGGGAGTGTGCTAGCTGGCTGAGATCTGTTAGCAGCCAACTCTGAAAAACAAGGGAACAATAAAAAAAAAATTAAAGGTCAATTTAAAGGTGCATTATTTTAGTAAAGACCTTAATGTTTAAAGAAGAGTGGTTCCATTTATTCAACCCTTATAAAATAATATTTAAAATGGATCAACTTAATCATGATAATTGCATTACTTTTATTAATGGTATTTAACTGGAATCATAATTTAACCACTCAAATAGATGGGTTGATTTCCATATACCAATAAAGAAGACTTGTAACTCTACCTGTCTCCAGACAATGCTTCCAATATATTTTTTGTCAATAAAACAGTTTACGCTGTAGTGTTATGACATCTTGGTTTCCACTTTAAACAGACCCTAAAAGGGGGGGGGTTCCAACAAGCTCAATGCCAGTCTACCAGTTAAACTCAATGGCATATTCCTTATTTAATTAAAGTTCAGAATTCCAAAACAGCTTAGAAATATGGCTGGGAATTCTGGCACCCGATATCCAATATATCCTTAAACAATTAAATTAAGCATGGCATTTCTACTGGATCTGGTGGGGTGGGAAGACCCCACAAATATTTTTTATCTTCCTTTAAAAATTATGTATCTCATAAACAGAACCAAGTCCAAAAATATTTGGGCATAGAGGGCACAAAATTCCTAATTAAGACAAGGCTATCATCTTCAAAGCAGATTTGGTTTCAAACAAATTGTAACATAAATATTTTATATATAAATTACGCAGAATAACACTCACTGGCAATGGACATGTTTACTTATTTCTGATCTAGAATGAATGAAGACAAATTCATTCAGGGCAATTCCATGCTACAGCCTATGCTGCTTGACCCCCCCCCCCCCATGTTGTTCCCTGTTGCATCTGAAAATAACTTTCAAAATTCAGATTCCATTCAGTGAGCAATAGGACTGGCTGCTGCTCAATCTGAATTATAGCTACTACAAGACTTCATTGGTCGCTCTCTTGCTTCTTTCCCTTTCCATCTATAGAGGGACAACAAACAACCCTTGCTGGCTGAGTCCTGTGTGAATTGGCTTGTCAGTATCTGCTACTTCCTGTCCAATATTGTTCCATTCTCTGTAAAATGCTTACAATAAAAAAAGGCCATAGGGAAGATGTTATTCTTTCATTCCTAATTTCCTCTGTAGGGCCATGGAAACTTTCTAGTGAGGGGCAACTTCTCTTGTTCTGTTTCATAGAATCAAAGCAACAATGTTCCTATACTATTTTTTTAAATAAAGTTCTGTTGGCAAAGAGGGAGGAAAGTTTCAACCACCCTGGGCGGAAAATGGAAGTATCCTTGTTGAAAATTATGAGAGTTGAATGGAGCATGAATTGTAAGGGTGGGGATAATTCATTGGCATAGTGGGTCATTGTTGGATAAACAGCCAATAGCAGCCAAATACGAGATATCTGCACAGGGCACCACCCAGTTGCTGAAGGGTAGGGAATGCCAGGCATTGCAGCCAATTGGAGATAAAGTTCCTACAGCAAGACTGTCAAACTCCCAGCCTGTGAGTTGGATGCATCATGCGCTGGCCACACCCATGCACAGTTAAGCAAAGGGGAAAAAAGTTCTGATGCATCATGTGATGCTGCTGTGATATATGAGTTTGACACCCCCATCCTACAGGAATGGAACAAAATTCATTATAATTGTGTTGACATTTTTGTTGGTGTCTGCTTGATAGGATTCCCTCACCTGGTTCTTTTTTTAATAATGGAAAATTGGCATAAAGGGAAGATGCTATTATTTAGCAATAATATTTGCATCTGATACTCATATGGGCACTACAAAGAAGAGAAAATAATGGATAGTTATTATGATTTTGTGCCTGATTTGAAAATATAACATTAATCCAGAGGAAAAAAAATACAAAGATAATTTGAGGGATGATAGCATCCTGGTAGGCCAGACGGAGTGACACAGCATACCTTCTGGTTTTCTGATAAGATGGTGTTTCATGACTGACCATAACTATTTCCCCCGTGACAGCCATTTTATTGATGTCCAACCATTCAATGTAGGCATTTTGTAAAATTTCCTGAAGGTGCTTTCAAAATTCCTAATATTCTGACAGACTTTCAAAATTGCTTTCCCTGGGATACAGCACTGTAAGAAACTGCTTAACTTTTAAAAATATATTATATAATAAAAGTCAATAAACATTTATCTTTGGATAGGTGGGGATTCAAAATCTCTAAGCTCTCAATATGGCTATATGACTTACCTCAGAAAATAATATTTCATCACAACATTTATATTTTTACCCAGAGATGTGTGTCTAGGTTTATAGCCATGATTTGAAAAGTACTTAGAAAAATAAAAATCAGGGTGATGGTTGATTTTTTTGTTAACATTCATAATTTCAGCAAGCTGGAGGAATCAAAATTTGTTTTCTTTTCTCCTCTGGGGAAAGAACAGGCTAGCTTTGCCAATAAATACTAAACCTGACTCTTTAAGCTTTAAATGTTCTTACATAAGAACAAGACATTGAAGACCAGAGACATTTCCTGGGAATCACCAGGCCCTGTGTTTGTAAAACTGCTGTAAATTATCAGTTACATTGGGGATTTAGCTGTCATGCTAAATGGAGGTGGATAAGGAAACGGCACAGAGTCTACAAGAGAAAGAACAGTATGGGATGGTGACTTTCAGCTGAGGACAGGTTGTTGTTCTCTATCAGAACTAGAATATTAATAGGACTACCACAGAGTTTCATGGCAAGTTTCTTGTACTTGCCTAAAAGCCTTTCTTTTTGACTTTCTTCAATTTAAAATGGAGAAATAAGCAAATGCTGGATTTTCATACAGGAAGGCCATGTGTTTAAAACTCTATCTCCTTTGTCCCCTATAGGTAACCATCTTTCCTTACTGATAATGATTCCTACTGTTATTTGGTCTATTTCTTTTTCCATCCAGGTTATAAAAGTGGAACAGACTTCCCCAGTCTGTCTCTTCCAGTCGTTTTGGTTGGAAAGGAATTTATGGCAGCTATAGACTCTATCATTTGGTGGATATCAATTTGGAGAAGATTGATTTAGGATAAGAGAATATCTCCTGAAGGCCTATTTTCTCTTTTTAGCTATGACTTTGCTAAAATCTCAAGCTCAGCTATTTTTTTTAGCCTGAAGTAAAAAATCGTAATAGGATTCTTGGATATACCATTATACTTGACTCTGCAAATCTTGGCTGAGACTACTATAACCTTATGTAGATAACATCAGTTATGAATGATGCTGTTTCTTGTATTAACTAGTTTCATTTTTGTATATGTTGTAATTCTTCCTGCTTTTATGTTGCCTATGTACTTCTAAACTTCTAAAACACCAATCATGATTTGAGTTTCATTAAAGTGTAACAATTATTTAGTGCTTTGATTATATATTTCTGTCAGAAACAGAAGGATGCATTTGTGGATTTTTCTAAAGGTAAAGGTAAAGGTTCCCCTTGCACATATGTGCTAGTTGTTCCCGACTCTAAGGGGTGGTGCTCATCTCTGTTTCAAAGTTGAAGAGCCAGCGCTGTCCAAAGACATCTCCGTGGTCATGTGGCCGGCATGACTAAATGCTGAAGGCGGAACGCTGCTACCTTTCCACCGAAGGTGGTCCCTATTTTTCTACTTGCATTTTTTATGTGCTTTTGAACTGCTAGGTTGGCATAAGCTGGGACAAGTAACGGGAGCTCACCCGTTACGCAGCACTAGGGATTCGAACTGCTAAACTGCCAACCTTTTGATCAACAAGCTCAGCGTCCTAGCCACTGAGTCACCTCATCCACAGGATTTTTCTAAGGAATGCTTTAAAATTATTGGTGTGCCTGGGAAAAGGGATTCAGATACCAAAATCTCCTGGACTGTTTGTTTTCATAATAATGCAGAAACTGTAGAGAGTTTGGAAGATGACCTTGATGGAAATATGCAAGACCTGAGCAAAAGGAGATAGAACTTGTTTTTTTTAATCCAGAGAAACAAGATTACATTTGGAAGTGATTCAGGCAGATGCCACTCAAGGCCTTCAGAACCTCCAGAAGTTCCCATAAGTGAAGAGGAAGAAGAGGAGGAGCCTCTTCTCAATGCATGAGCGCGCAAAGCTGTTAAAAGGCAGAAGTGGCTCCTCAGGAGGAGGTCTCCTCGAGAGTAAGGCTTGGGGCTAATTAGCCACTCCCCTAGCCTATTTAAGGAAGGACGATGACTGATGCTATTTGCAGGAAACAACTTTGTTCATATTCCTTCGCATCTTGATTCCAGAAATGTTTGATTCGGCTCTTGTTTATCTCTTGTCAGTTTTCCTGCAAATTGCTTCTGGGCATTCTGCCAACTACAATAAGATTATGGTTATCTGAAATACTGTGCCTCAGAATTGAGCTATTATTCTTTGGATTCTTGTCGGCTGTTAATGAAGTTAATTTAACAGCCCTTGTTCAGAAAAGACTGATTTAAGCTGTATTTGTGTTTGAACAACTACTAAGAAAGCTCATTAGTAGTCCTTAATTAGTAAACTTTGGTTTGTATGGACTTTGGGTGTGCTGCGTTCTTTGGGGTCCGTAGCTGGGACAGAACTCTTTGAGAGTTAAAGTCATGGCACCTTTGCAAGAACAGAGTTCCCCTTGTAGAAAAGTCTGGATCTTTTGGTGAGAAGACAAATCCAACATGTTTCTCTGCGCATGGCAGAGGCAGCCAAAGTTAAGATAGGGGAGAGCAGTCTGACCATGTTCTGTTCACAGTGCACTTTATATGAAAAAGAAAAAGAAAAAAAGTAGACTCCTACTGAAGATGCACTAACCTGCTCGCACACTTTGTCAGACTGTAGGTGGAAAGAGGAGTGCCAAAACACACCATTCCATTTTCTTCCTTCCCCACCTGCCACTCCCCCTCTCTGGACGAGATCAGCAAGCCAGATTTGGGGAGTTGAACGCACTGCCATTGCCCGGGAGGAGAAGAACGTCGGAAATGGGCTCTCTCGCAGCGCCTCCTCTGTCTCTTTTCTCCCGAGTGGCAGTGGTGCATCCGGCTCACTGAAAAGGCCATTCCGTGTGGATGGCAGGTGTGTGTGGGGTGCGTGGGGCATGTTCCTACTCCCTTCCCCCCACTCCGGCCTTGCCTCCTCACATCGTGTTGTTTTCACGGCAGCTGCACATGCATCTAAATATTGGAGGGGGCTTATTTTCAGGGGGGCTTATTTTAGCGCATATGATCGAAAGCCCAATTGGGCTTATTATCCAGACAGGTCCTAGTTTTGGGGAAACACGATATATAAGTTGCAGCCTCAAACTTAAATAATGAAGAATAAATTACACTAGACCAAA
The DNA here is from genome assembly GCA_012654045.1 of Ptyas mucosa. Taxonomy (NCBI): domain Eukaryota; kingdom Metazoa; phylum Chordata; class Lepidosauria; order Squamata; family Colubridae; genus Ptyas; species Ptyas mucosa. The sequence goes on from WNWU01000003.1 coordinate 16,679,942, forward strand.
ATGGATTTCTTTTTGAGTAGCTATGCACAGGATTATATTGTGAAGAGTTCTAGAATACTACTCAAATGTATCTAAAGAATGACCGTGTTTCTGATGGATAATTATTTTCACAATGGAAATGCATCTGACATGCATTATATGTGAACAGTAGCCATTATATTTCTAAAAAATACAATATTCCACAAAAACCATCAGTTTAAGGAAATCAAGATAATTACACATTAGCCTTTTATTATATCATTGTGCTGATACATGCTCATAATTTTACAGGAGATCTGTATTTCTCTATCTGCAGTGATTCTTGCATTTTTATTTCTTAAAAAAATAACTGCTTAGGAACAAGTCTACTAAAGATGGCAAGAGATTTATAATACATTTTATTGATCAATTGTTAGTTATCCTTGCAGATCCTAAGCAAGGACATTAGGAGATATTTGTGAGGATAAATTTACTTTATATAGGGAGGGAGGGAGGGAAGGAAGGAAGGAATTTTTAAATATATATATATGTATATATTATTCCTCCAGGAAGTGTTATTTATTCTATGTGGTGCAGTTTGTCAGAAATGCTTAATTGTCACAAAAATTATAGCCAAGTCCAAGCTTCCATTTTCCTGCTGTGCCTGGATAAACTGACTCATCCAGAAACAGCAGGAAGAAAAACCTGGAGCATATCTGACAGGATCATGCTTTGCATACATAGGCAAAGCCACAGCTCTGACAGGACTTCATTCTGAGATTTCTGAATAGAAATAATCTTGGCTAAGCTGTTGGGAAATAAATGGGAGTTTATATCTTAGTCTTCCTTGTACTGAAAATTATTTGAATAGTTGTGAAAATGTAAATATTAAAAAATTGGAGAAAATTTCATTCATAAATCACAACTATGCATATCAAGTTTTATTAAAAAGGAATATTTTTAGGATTTTAATAAGTCCCATTTAAAAGGATTTTTTTAATGATTCAATATATACAGTTATGGTTTATGAATGAAATTTTCTCTCAAATTTTCTATTTGCATATGTCTTTTTTATCCAGTATGACATTGAGCACAAAATTCTATTGTATTAATGCAGTTTGATTCTTTAAGTGAGATGGTGAATTACACTGAAGTGGATAGCTGATGCTACTTAAGTAATGAAGTCTTTCAAAAAATTGTAATTACCTAAATGTGTACCCATGCAAACAATATTATTGAGAAGGCAAGAGATTAACTAACCCCCCCCCAAAAAATCTCTAAGTATACATCCTTTCACCATCACTGTCAAGAAGGATGTCAAACTTCTCTTTATGTCTTCTCTTCTCCGAGAAAAGCTACCCAGACCAAATTTTCTAACCTTTTATTATTAAGAAATGTCATCTGCCTCAAAGGGGATTATTTATATGAAATATTTTTGTGTGTGTGCCTCTCTTTTGTTCTGAAACTACTTCATTTCTCAAGGGTTTATTGAGAGTGGATTCCTGCATCTCTGATACCAAGGTAATAGGAAAGGTCAACCCTATTTGAAAGTTTAGAGAGGCATGGTACTGCAGATTTTGAAAAAGCCAGACTTACTAACACGGCTGAGACTTTCTATATTTCTTTTCAATCTTATTGAAATAATACAACTGTTTTTTTAAGATAGAAATAGAATAGCAGAGTTGGAAGGGATGTTGGAGGTGTTCTAGTCCAACCCACTGCTTAGGTAGGAAACCCTACACTATTTCAGACAAATGGTTATCCAATCTCTTCTTAAAAACTTCCAGTGCTGGAGCATTTACAATTTCTGGAGGCAAGTTGTTTCACTGATTAATTGTTCTAACTGTCAGGAAATTTCTCCTTAGTTCTAAGTTGCTTTTCTCCTTGATTAGTTTCCACCCATTGCTTCTTGTCCTGCTCTCAGGTGCTTTGGAGAATAGCTTGGCTCCCTCTTCTTTGTGGCAGCACCTGAGATATTGGAACACTGCCATCATGTCACCCCAGTCCTTCTTTTCATCAACTACACATACCCAATTCCTGCAACCGTTCTTCATATGTTTTAGCCTCCAGTCCCTTAATCATCTTTGTTGCTCTTTTCTGCACTCTTTCTAGAGTCTCAACATCTTTTTTTACACTGTGGCGATCAAAACTGGATGCAGTATTACAAGTGTGGCCTTACCAAGGCATTATAAAGTGGTATTAACATTTCACATGATCTTGATTCTATCCCTCTGTTTATGCAGCCTAGAACTGTGTTGGCCTTTTTGGCAGCTGCAGCACACTTCTGGATACCTGGGCATAATATGATTATTAGTATTGTTGATATATCTCAGTTTGAAAGGCTAACATGGTGAGTTACTATTGGAACTGGTTATCACCTATTTTAGATAATATTCTTGCTTTTTCCTTTTGAATAAGAAATCTGTCCCAGATAAGCTTATAAAGCATGTTGGCTATGAGGACTAGGTCTGAATTAGTAATACTGTAATCTTATTTCTCCATGCAAGTATTTTGTTTTTGTAATACTCTTTTTCTCATTCTGTTGTTTATGGAGTCCTGTTGACTAAAGAATAAAACATCACTACTGCTACAAGCAAAAAAGGTTGGATTATTATGCTAGGAAAAATTGAATACTGGAGATTTATCGAAGGACTATTATGGGTTCTTTTCACCTTGTAAAGTTACATTGAGTTGATATATGTACATGGTATAATTGCAAGGCAATGGAAGGTCTATTTTTCTAACTCTAGTATTGCCTTGTTAGTGCAGGAATGTAGCGTCTGAACTGCAATGTATAGGTTTTCAATTGTCACACTCTCACAATTCTATAGACAATTTTGTCTATAGAAAAAGAAATTAAATTGCCTAGTACCTTGATGAGTTTAGGACTATTTGGCCTGCTGCAAATGAGAACTGCATCCTTCTACTTAGAGAAAGGCAGATGAATGACTCACATAGCCTGGGTTAAATTAGCTTGCTTCCTGTTCAGCTTTTAAAAAAAACTCTGGCTACTTGTATGCATACATATGTTAGTATTTAGCATGCTGTGGTTCTAATTAAAATGCTCTGAAATTGAAATCTTTTCCAGTTTTAGTGCAGCTTGACAGGCATTCATATAGAAATTCCTGAAAATGCCTTAGTTATCTGTTAGAGCAATAGGAAAAGAGAAGCATAAGCATAGTTAAGGCATAGAAGGTATGCACCATGGGTGGGTGCTATTTAACTTTACTACTGGTTCGCAATAGGCCATGTGGGAAGCTTCTGCGCATGCATAGATCGTCATTTATGACATCCGGGTGGGTGGGTGGAGCCTCCCGCCAATTTTACTACCAGTTCTATAGATCCAGAAAGAACCAGGAGCAACCCACCACTGGTATGCACTGGTATTCATATGAGAAAACAGGACATGCGTATACATTGGTTCGAAAGGACTGTTTTATGAGACTAGAAAAACCTGCATATTAAGTGGGCCTGAGGGATCGTAGTAAAAAACTAACACTAAAATAATGTTTCACTACCTGTCTTAAGCACAAATTGTATCCGGAAAGATTTTTGTCAGAAACGTTAATGAACTGTTGCAAATCAATTTTGTCAAAACTTGGTAGATGGACCAATGGTTTAATATAGTGTAAAACAGCTGACTAGACTACATGTTTTAATTCTTTTCTGGCTACTATTTCCATAAGAGTTATTTTTAACCTTTCAAACTATCAGTAAAAGTGTTGTATGATTAACTATAGAATCAGCACTGTTTTATATTTATAGAGCTTCTCTGTGTCAGAGTAATAACCATTTATAGCATTAAAGAATAAGTTCACTGCACAAATCTTTATTATATTGTAGTGCATGTAGAATTCCGCCCATGTAGAATTGATCATTAAAAACTCAATTCTAAAGACAATCCTGTTCTCACATAAGTGTTCCTCCTGAGCTTTGAATTACAATTATTGAGAGCTAAATTTTCCATTATAAAAGTAGTGCAACAGTAATTATTATAGCCCAGCTGTCCTGGAATTATGATTAAATAAATGGTGTTAAATAATTATGACAGTTTTAAATGGAACATTTGCAACCTTAGCACAATGTTGACTGCAAAGTAAGAGCCCCGATATGCAAACCTTAATTGAGTTTCTTACATTAATATTTACAGCACAATAGTATCACCCAGCAATATTATTAAAAACAACACGGAATGAAGAATGAAACATTGCTAGGAAAGTTTAAATGAAACAACCCCCCCCCCCAAAAAAAAAAAACTTTAAAAAAAAAACATAAGTAAAGTGACTCAGTGGCTAAGATGCTGAGCTTGTCGATCGAAACGTTGGCAGTTCAGTGGTTCGAATCCCTAGTGCTGCATAATGGGGTGAGCTCCCGTTACTTGTCCCAGCTTCTGCCACCTAGCAGTTCGAAAGCATGTAAAAAATGCAAGTAAGTAGAAAAATAGGGACCACCTTTGGTGGGAAGGTAACAGCGTTCCATGCTCCTTTGGCGTTTAGTCATGCCAGCCACATAACCACAGAGATGTCTTCAGACAGCATTGGCTCTTTGGCTTTGAAACAGAGTTGAGCACCGCCCCCTAGAGTTGGGAATGACTAGCACATATGTGCGAGGGGAACCTTTACCTTTACTTTAAGGTGATAGCAAAATTTCATGATTATATACATACATGCATACATACATATGTGTGTGTGTGTGTGTGTGTTTTCTGAAGTTTTCGCGGGTGTTTGTATGTAGGTCTTTGGTTATTCGGGTTTTCTCCCATGTAAAATTGGAAGTGTCTTGGTGACGTTATGAATTTTACGCTGGAGAAAACCAATTTTATGCGGGAGAAAACCTGAATAACCAAAGACCTACACACACACACACACATATATATAGAGAGAGAGAGAATTTAAAGTTTGAAAGTACTGTAGCTCAAAAAAGAATGAATTAAATGAATAATGATTTAGAGATTTCATACATTTTCATAGATAGCAATATTATGAATATAATCAGACAATCAATATATACCTAATGTACCTACAATAAAAGTCTTATCTATGTTTATTTGGTGAATCTGAATCAGAATTCCTTTACTTTAAACAAGTATAAATGGAAACAGGTCATAGAAATAATGACAGTGGTATGTTGCAAGATTTTTCTGGTTGTGTTTTGTTAGCTAAGCATGAACTGGAGCCAGAAAATGGGAAAAGACTTTTATCCAACTGATAATTGATCTTTCAAGTTTGGGGTATATCAGAAAACTCTAGCTAATCTAAGGCCAATACAGAAAAAATATTAAATTCATGTTTAATATATTATAACTGTATCAAAGTATAGATGTACAAAAATTTTAAGTAATATAATTTGATACTCGTAATAATAATTTATTAAATTATATGCTGCCAGACTTTCTATTACTCTAAAGCTACATGTTAGCTGCATGAGTTTGATGGAAATCTGTCCAAAGTCGAAGCATGTCCACCATTACTTCAATCATCCAACCCTACTCAACATATACAGTATAAAAATAATTAGCAAATTGATATATTTAAAATCAGCACTAACAATTTGTAATTACAGGTAGTACTTGTCTTACAACAGTCCACTTAGTGATGGTTTGAAGTTACAAATGAATTACAATTGAAAAAAAGTGACTTATCACCATTTTTTAGAGTTATGACCATTGTAGCATCTCCATGATCACATGATCAAAATTTGGACACTTGGCAATTGAGTCATATTTATGAGAGTTGCAGTGCCCCTTTTGTGACCTTTTGACTAGCAAAGTCAATCGGGAAGCCAGATTCGCTTAACAACCGTGTTACTAATTTAACAACAGCAGTGATTCACTTAACAACTGTGGCAAGAAAGAGTGTAAAGTGGGGCAAAATTCATTCAACAACTGTCTCGTTGAGCAGCAGAAAGTTTGGGCTCCATTGTGGTTGTAAGTCGAGGATTACCTGTGCTCTTACTGAACACAAATTTCAAAGAGTTTTAACTAAAAAGACATCACTGTTCAAGTATTATTATTATTATTATTATTATTATTATTATTATTATTATTACATGTATTTATATGCCGCCCTTCTCCCGAAGGACTCAGGGCGGCAAATATAAGTTAAGAAACATGTACAATAAAATCCCATTTTAAACCAAGTAACTAATTAATAATAAATAATAAAACCGGAATCAGAGTCAGCCTATTTGCTTGAACAGCCAAGTCTTCAGGTCCCAACAGAAGGAGCAGAGGTCAGGAGCCGTCCGGAGCTCGGTAGGTAACTCATTCCAGAGGGTGAGAGCACCCACAGAGAACACCCTACCCCTGGGCGCTGCTAGACAACATTGGCTCGCCGTCGGAACCCTGAGGAGAGCAGCCCTATGTGAGCGAACAGGATGGTGAGAGGCAGGCAGGAGAAGATCCTGCAAATATCCTGGATCTAAGTCATGTAGGGCCTTATAGGTGAGAACCAGCACCTTGAAGTGGACCCGGAGAACCACTGGTAATCAGTGCAGCTCACGCAGGAGGGGTTTTATATGGGAGTAACGAGGGGCTCCCGTAACAACCCATGCGGCTGCATTCTGGATCAGCTGGAGACTCTGGGTGCATCTCAGGGGTAGGTCCATGTAGAGGGAATTGCAGTAATCCAAGCGGGAAGTAACCAGGGCATGGTTTAAGTAATGGTTTAAAAACTTTCAAAGTAAATGAGAAAAATAAATATCTTGTATCTTATGCTATAAGATGTTGACAACTTCATCATTTGTAAGAAATCAAACTATTTACAATACATATTTTGCTTACCCTGTTTTTCCGAAAATAAGACATCCCCTGATAATAAGCCCAATTGGGCTTTTGAACACATGTGCTAAAATAAGCCTCTCCCCCAAAATAAGCCCTCCCCAAAAATATTTAAACGCAGAGCTGGAAATCAGGTAAAACAGCAAGAGGAGCGTCATTTTGCTTCACGTGCCCCAAAATAATAATAAGTCCCCGAAAATAAGGCCAAGTGCTTATTTTGGGGTTCAAAAAAATATAAGACAGGGTCTTATTTTCGGAGAAACACAATACCTGGCTAGGGATTGAAAATGTTAGACTTTTGGTGGAGGCTTGTTTGCCACTAAGTGAAATCTTTATGCACTTGGCTCTATTTTGTACATATATCTCTGATGTACTTGAACTCCAAATCTGGCGTGCTGATTAGTCCATAGTTAAACCAAAGGACCTAGATAAAACTGCATTACAAAACTTCAGAGATGAATCTTTATGGAGGATAATATAGACAAGCCTGAAGTCAAGTAAATAAATTTATTTATGCCTATCGAAAAATGCTTGGCACACCAATGAAATATTAGATAGCTATATCAATAACAGGAGCTGTGCAACATAATGATTTATGATATAACATTGGTTCTATCGGGTTATTAGTGTTGTAGATAAATAGGACTATTGGCATAAATTTTAAGGATTAGCATTTTTGCTCCACTCAAGGCAATTACGATTGATTTGTGGAAATATGTGGGCTTTCAAAAGACTTTTACAAGATACTTTTTCTTGATTATTGAAAAACCCTTTTAGAACACTCCAAGGATTGCTTATTCTTGAACAGAGTTTCGTGCCACTCTCTATTGTGATCTGCTACAACATTTCAGGGAAAGTGATGACTTCCTTTCATTAAAAAACAACAACAGAATTTGAAGCTATGGTATTAATAGTTGATACTTCATACTCATTGCTCTCTAAAACTTAACCTTTATCATATACTGTATGTACAGTGGGACTAGAAAGAGGGTCTTAATTTTAATCTTATTGATCCTGCCAGTTTATCTCAATATATTAGATTTATTAGTGACAAACCAATCTTAACACACCTTAGGACAAAGAATTTTTCAATGATGTCTCCAAAATGCTAAACTTTCTTAATATTTTGCAGACATGCAGAGCCAGTGTTTGAATTATAGGAGGACCAGAGCGTTTTCAACCACTTTACCATCTGTGCGGCCACATTCTGCACCAGCTGAAGCTTTCGAGTGGTCTTCACGGGCAGCCCCAGGTAGAGAACATTGCAGTAATCAATCCGGGAGGTGACTATCGCATGAGTGACTGTGTGTAGGGCATCACGGTCCAAGTATGGGCGCAACTGGTGCACCAGGCGAACCTGGGCAAACGCCCCCCTGGTCACCGCTGTTATATGCTCCTCCAAGCCCAGCCGTGAATCCAGGAGGACACCCAAGTTGCGCACCCTGTGTACAGGGGGCAACACCTCACCCCCTATTGTCAGAGATGGAACCTCTTATTTGGTCCATGATGCCGGTATCCACAGCCACTCGGTCTTGGCTGGGTTGAGCCGAAGCCTGTTCCTCCCCATCCATGTCCATGTTTTCTATTCCTAAGTACCTTTAACCTGAAATAACTGAATCTCAAAGGTGGTCCATGAACCACTTATATGTTCTCCAGATGATCCACCACATGTTCATCTGCTACCAGTCAGCCAACATCTTCAAGAGGGAAAGCAGTACCTAATTCTGAACTGTACTTTTAGTACAAACTTTATATATTTTAATATGGAGGTGAAGGAAGGGTTATAGAATTGCAAATCTAATTATTTTATTTACCCATACTGCTAAACAGAGAAATTCAGGGAACGTGTTTGTTTAATGGGCTGGTCTCAAGTTGCTTTTTTAATTATTTAGTGGTCAATTGTTGAAAAAGGAGAGAAACATTGGATTAAAAACTGAGCACAAGGTATACCTCATAATGTCAGCTGACACTTGTGCTTCACTGCTATGCAGTGATAGACTGCCAACAACTTTGAAGAAGGGGAATGAAGGGAGGAAGGCTTGGGGAAAACAAAAGTAAATGCTGTATCTCCTTGAGATACTGCCTCAAGGTCACCCAGCAAGGAGGGAGCCACATACCAAACCGCATTGAGATTGACCCTTATGAAAACATCTTGCCTGAACCTGATTGGTTACAATGGGGTGGGCAATGAGAGACCATTAAGGGAAGGAAAAGTAGAATTTAGAGAATTTGGCACAGGTTTCTCAGTTCTTGCTTTGCAATACTGCAATACGCTTGACCTCTAATAAGCTATCCCTTTCTCAACAAATGGAGCCCAAGGATCATTTCTATTTAGACATTTAAGTGGTGGCAGGTTTGACATATAAATTAATTAAAGGTTTTTCCAAATATCCACTTTCAGAAGGAATTAGGAATAAAATGTCCTCCAGCAAAAATCAAAGTACGGCAGTAGGAAATAACTCTGCTCTCAGAGTATCCTTCTGTTTCAAAGGCTGCTTCCTTTGTTTATTATTCTACTTGCAAATAGAATGCACTGTCGCAGAAGTGCATCACGAGAACTAAGCAAGCATTCAGATGAAAATTAGCAGCTTTCAGATTGTCAGCCAACACTACTCACTTCAGTAGTTTTTAAACGGTTCTCTAAAGCAACATTTTGTAAAGTACATATATGCATGCATAAATACACACTTCCTATTCCTCATTTTTCCCCCTCACCTTTTCTCCCCTCCTGCAGAATTTGCTGTTCTTGAAATGTTTGCTGCATGGAAACATTAGGATCTAATTGAAGCTTAAGTCCAGCAAAGAACATATGGTAAGCATTGATTGTTTCCTGTTGATGGTTTCGGTTTTTTTAATTTGCCTTGTCTATCAATGACTTTCACAGATCATTAACCTTACTGTTGTTTATCCAAATTCCTTCTGAGTTGGCAATCATTTTCAAACATTTCTCCAGTCAATCAAATTCACATTAATAACTGGACTGTTCCTGGTGCAGTTTTATTGTTGTCATATCTAGGCACACTTTAAAAGCCATTTGTGTGAGGATGGAACATAAATTTTGAATGCATCTGGAAGTTCCTTTCCTTTCCTTTCCTTTCCTTTCCTTTCCTTTCCTTTCCTTTCCTTTCCTTTCCTTTCCTTTCCTTCCCTTCCCTTCCCTTCCCTTCCCTTCCCTTCCCTTCCCTTCCCTTCCCTTCCCTTTCCTTTCCTTTCCTTTCCTTTCCCTCCCCTCCCCCTCTTCTCCCTCTTCCCCCTTCCCCCTCATCCCTTCCCTCCCTCTATCACAGATAAAGAAATAAGGAAAATGAATAGACAGATTGTTGATATTCAATTTTTTTTAAAAAAAAACACCTTTCTGCTTATAACCTTATAGGTCATGTTTGATTGTTTCAAATGAAGAGATTGTGACTAATGATGCTCTTTTATAATTTGTCAGTTCATGGTGAAGAACACTGTTTATCTTCAGACTCTAAACAGGGTCCAGGTTGTAATGTACATCCTACTTCAAGGAAAAAAATATCAGTGAATTTTGGGCTGCTCCTTACTCACAATTTATGTTGGTCAAATTGGACAGGGCTTTAGCTTCCCCTCACTAATTTTTACAGGACAGTTGTGGTTGACTATCATAATAACTAGTTAAACTATTTAAAGCAGGTCATATTGCTACAGTTAACACTTATACAAGTGGGTAGCTGTAGAAATAAACAAGCAAAGTTGTCACATTTGCAGACTTGTGTTACACATATGTGAACAGCAGAATGTTTCTATAGCATAGCTTTTCAATTTCATGTATGTGAAATATTTGTTCAAACCAATATCTCAACAGTATATTGTCTAAAAGTCACATTAACACAACAGCACCAGAATGATTGGAAGGAAGGGGCAGAAATATAACACTACAAAACTTTAAGGACAGGATATACATTTTTTTTTACTGGAAATAATGTGATTAACATCTATGTGTGTTTAATAAGTCATGTAATTGTATAGCTCAGGGGTTGGCAACCTTAAACACTCAAAAAGCCCCAAACATCCTCACCAGAAGCCCCCCCCCCCATTCAATTCTGGAGATGACCGGAAGTTCGGTTCCCCCACTATAGAGTCTCCTCCTAGTATGGCATCCTTTTTCCTTTGCTGACCGGAAGCCTGGTTTCCCCACCATAGAGTCTCCTCCTAGTGTGGCTTCCTTTTTCCTCTACCTGTCCTAACCAAAAGCCTTATCAATTGTGGAGCCAACCGGTGACAGGGAGCCGCAGCAGAGGGATGAAAGAACCACATGCAGCTCCAGAGCCACATGGCCTCTGTTAATAAGGAATAAGGTAGTTTGTTGCAGCTGGCATGTAGAAGCCATTATTCTTAGTATAAATGCTAGCATACATTCTGGTAAAATTGTGTCTTTTTAAGTCAGGGAAGTTCTTTATATTTGGAAATCATATATTTTGTGTGAACATCTTTTAGGATTTTGTTAAAAATATTGGTTCTTGGGAGAAAAATTGAATTTTGAACATTTTTTGTATGTTGGCAAAGCTTTTAATTATTATACTCTATGTTTCAACATTTTCATAGAGGGCAGATGTTCTCTGAAATGTATCATTTTTAAAGTTTATAAATCATATAAAATCTCTGTAGAAATTCATAATTGTCTGAGATTTCATGGCTTCCATCACAATTAATTAATAAAAATTCCCTTATATGAGATATAAATCTCCAGTCTTCCTAGTTTCTTAAAGTTATTCTTAATAACACTTGAGAAGAATATTAAGATACTCTGGTGTCCTGTGGCTTGCTATCTACTGAATATTAAATATCTTATTATTCCAGAATAAGTTAATATGGATATATGACTTGAGATTATGAAGAAGACTTCTATTAGTGATGCCACGTGCTCAGCAGTATTCCTGAAGTAATTTGTGGATTTATGGAATAACATCTTCTATTTTTCAGACCCTTGCCATTTGGTAGTGGTGGGAACACAGTTTTAAACTGTCTATTTTAGGAAATGTAGGATTATCTAGCTTAAAAATCTATCTCTAGTTTAGGAAATATAATTTCCCCCATGGAGGACAATGAAATTTATCTGAAGAAATTGTCAGTTCATTATGGAACCATTAAAGACTGAAAGTTTAGTAGCCTCACTACAACAAAATATAAAGCCTTGATGGTGGACAGATTCCATCACGTTTCTTCGAAAGTCTTCATATGTTGCTACTAGTTTCTTATGTCTTTTTTGTATTAAATTGTTACCACTTGCCTTGGAGTCCTGTCAGAAACACAGGAAAAATATTAATAATAAACAGAATAATAAACAGCATTACAAGTCAAAGAACATTTTTCCTGAGGGACCTGAAATTCTTTCCTTTTCAGTTATCTACTGCTGGCATGTATAATGCCTTGCCCTACATTTTGTGAAGCTGCTGCATTCCTGTATTCATTTACCTGGATGAAGGGCCATGGTTTACAAGTGCAGAATCAGGATTACCCATTCGATAGCCCTTTCAGCCCTGTGCACGCAACTTTTCCAAGCACTTTTGTTGAGCTCGGTTTTCACCCTTAATTTGTTCTGCCCGCTTAACTAGAAATTCTTCCAATTCAGCTTGGAAGAAAAACAGCTGGGAAGATTACAAAGTTTCTAAAATAAAAAATAAGAGAAAATCTAAAAATCCCAAAACCTAAATTTCTCTGTATTTTGAAGACTGTTTCTCTGTGTCTGTCTGTCTCTCTCTCTCACATACATATCATAATCTCCCAATCCCAAACTTCCCCCAATTGAAAGGATTTCCCATTTTTACCAGAAAATATGCCTCAATTTATGTTAACTACGATGGAATCCAATTTTCAGATGCAGCTAACCATCTTTCATCACTTTTTCACTATCCTTCCAGCAATTTTTGAATACAGTTCACTGCCTGCTTAAAAAGATCAAGCATGATATTTGATCCTATTTCAGAGCCATCATATGGTTTAATAATCAGATAATTTCAGATTTGGTGGATTTAAATAATAAATCTACCTGGTTGTATTTTATAACTAAATGTTTTAAGAACTGTATTCATTACTGGCCAATATTATCCTAAGCTGAAGTTTTCTCCAAGCAATATTAACTCTGGTTAAGGGAAAATAAAGCCCAGTAAACTGTATGGTTGATGTGGATTGTGAGATTAATAAAACATTAGGAAATTAAAGGACTACTATTTCTGTCATTAACAATTGGGGTTTGTTTTTTTAAATGTCCTAAGATGGGCTTAAAGTAGTGAAATTGCTAATTAATGCAAAGACATGGAAAGAATACCTAGAAAAAAGTATAGACAACTTGACATAAAGTAATCACTAAATATATCAATAGGGAGATGATCGAGTATAAAAATTTAACCTTAGGGCAAGTTGCCTTCACAATATACAGCTAGTCCTCAACTTATAACTATTCATTTAGTGACTGTTGGAAGTTGCAACCGTTTTCACATTTATGACCATTGCAGCATCCTGTGGTCATGTGATCAAAATTCTTTGGTCACATGATAAAAATGTCAACGCTTGGCAACTGGCTTGTATTTATGATGGTTGCAGGGTCATGTGATCCCCTTTTACAACCCTCTGACAAGCAAAGTCAATGGGGAAGCCAGATTCACTTAACTGTTGTGTTACTCTCTTAACAATTGCGGTGATTCACTTAACAACTGGGACAAGAAAGGTCATTAAATGGTGCAAAACTCACTTAAGAATTGTATTGCTTAGCAATTGAAATTTGGGGCTCAATTGTGGTCATAAGTGGAAAGCTACCTGTACTTCAGGCAGGACTCATCTTCATGGCTTTAAGATATCCTGCTTGTGTGCCTGTGATATTGTTGATCACTACAACAAAAGCCTTTGGGACACTCTGAATCCTTGGAGGCTGCAGTTTCTGTGATGCCATGGTTGCCATGAGTGTATGCAAGCAAATGCAGATTAGACATCTCAGAACAGGTTTCAAAATTAATGATGCAGGAGAGAGAAGACAAGACAACATGTCCTTTAGAAATTAATTAAAATGCATCACTCTGCCCTTTCATGCTATAATGATATTTTGGTCTTTTGTTTTTGTTGAAATCATAATGTATGCATTCCAGTCTCTGGTGACCAGTTGGGAAAACTGTATACTTGTTTGTCTTTCAATTTGTTATGCCGCTGTGCATTTAGGTGGAAAAAATGTCCTTAACTACTGGCAGCTGTAGTTAGCAAATGTTTAGTATATGTTGCTGTGAATTACTTTATTCATCATTTTTACATACTTTGGTGACCAGTGATGTTAAATAAGCCAGTGGTGATTTATCTTATCTTATTAAAAAACATTCAAGATCAGACCCATCATGTCACATTTGCATGTCCATATGTGGCAGTGGGGACATCTGTTCTTATAATGAAGAGGTGCTATGAATGTTTACAAAAGGTTTCCCCGGCACCCATGATATGCTACAAAGTTTGAAAAGATCTGAATGGCTAAATCTGTGGAACCTAAACTTTCCTTCTTACTTTAAAGAGCTATAGCCATAAAGAGGTGTTATTCTACAATGTGGAGGATCAAGGTATTTATATTTGGGTGAAGGGATAATGATGGGGGACTCTATCTAAATCAGATACACTCTGATTATTCCCAGATCTCCAGGACTGAATCTGACAATCAGTAAGAGTTTGGGTAAAAATTGAACTTCACCCCTACTAGAATAGCATAGAATTGTATTACGGAGACCTGGTTGGGCCAGGAGGGGGGGTTTCCCCTCGTTGAAATGTGCCCACCAGGTTTCCTTGCATTCCATCGGCCAAGGCCACAGGGCAGGGGTTGGGGAGTAGCGGTTGTTATCAAAGAAGGTCTGAGACCGAGGGAGGCCACAGTTCCTCAGATGGCCGGCTGTGAGTCCCTCCTTGTGAAGTGGGGTCATGGGGTTCAGATGGGTTTGCTGATCACGTACCTCACTTCCTGCCACGTGGCAACAGCCCTACCCGAGCTCCTCAACGTTATCGCCACGGTGGTGGTTGAAACCCCTAGACTTATGGTCATGGGGGATTTCAACCTTCCATCTGTGGGTGAGACGTCGGAGGTGGCTTGGGAGTTCATGGTTGCCATGACAGCTATGGACCTGACCCAGCTAATTCATGGCCCTACCCACACGGGGGGAAACACGCTGGATCTGATTTTCGTCTCTGGACAGTGGTTGAGGGATCTTGAGATAGGGGACTTAGTCATCGAGCCCTTGTCATGGTCAGATCACTCTCTCCTTCATCTCGACTTTCAAACCGCTGCACCCCACCACAGGGAGGCGGAGCCTGTTAGTTGGTTCCGCCCCAGGCGCCTGATGGAACCTGATAGGTTCCAGATGGAGCTTGGGCCATTTCCTGAGGCTCTGGCACATGCCTCGACCAGAGACCTAGTGGCCGCCTGGGACAGGGTGGCTGTGGGTGCTCTGGATCGGGTTGTGCCTTTGCGGCCTCTGACCTGGCGCTGATCTCAATTGGCTCCTTGGTTCTCCGAGGAGCTGAGGGAGTTGAAGCGCCGGAAAAGACGCCTAGAGAGTAGTTGGAGAGCCAGTCATTCTGAATCTGACCGGACACTAGTGAGATCCCATATTAGGAATTACTTAGTGGCGATAAAAGCAGCCAAATGTAACTATTTTGCTGCTCTTATTGCATCATCAGATAATCGCCCGGCCGTCCTCTTCAGGGTGACCTGCTCCCTACTTCACCAGGAAGCGCGGGAGGACCCCTTGGAGGGTAGAGCCAAGGATTTTGTTCAGTATCTGTATGATAAAATCACTCAGATTCGGGAAGATCTGGACTCCGACTGGGTAGTCTCGGGGGGAGGGACAGGGGCAGGTCTTGTGAATGTTATCTGGACTGAGTTTGATCCTGTGACCCCTGAGGACGTGGACAAGATTCTGGGCAGGCTGAACACGACCACTTGTTTATTGGACCCGTGCCCCTCCTGGCTAGTACTGGCTTCCAGGGGAAGTCCAGGGGAAGTCCAGGGCTTCCACGCGGCTGGCTCCAGGGTATTATAAATGCTTCGTTGGGTGAGGGTGACTTTCCCACTGCCTTGAAAGAGGCAGTGGTGAGGCCTCTTCTCAAGAAGCCTTCCCTGGACCCAGCAATGTTGGTAAATTATCGTCCGGTCTCCAACCTTCGCTTTCTGGCGAAGGTTGTTGAGAGTGTGGTTGGGCAACAGCTTCCCCAGCACCTGGATGAAACGACGTATCTGGATCTGTTCCAGTCGGGCTTCAGACCCGGGTACAGCACGGAAACAGCATTGGTCGCGTTGGTTGATGATCTCTGGAGGGCTCGGGACAGGGGGTGCTCCTCTGTCCTGGTCCTGTTAGATCCCTCAGCGGCTTTTGATACCATCAACCATGGTAGAACGAAACCTCTTTAGAACTTGACAATGAAGGCACCAAAGTTGTGAGCAGCTTCTGCCTTTTAGGATCAACCATCAAGAATAAAGGAAGTAGCAATCAAGAAATAAGCCTCAGTCCAGCACTTGGTAGAGCAGCCAGAAAGGCCTTTGCAAACATATTTAAATGCCATGATGGGTCTCTACCTACAATAAACGGAATTAAGCCATGATCATCTTCCCTATGATGTTCTAAATACAAAGGAATGGAATATAAAGAATATAAATAAATAGAAAGAATGGAATATAAAGAATATAAATAAATAGGAAGAATGGAAAATAAAGTTGCACCGGTTGGAAGAGTTAGGGGTGGGAGGCACTGTGTTGCAGTGGTTCTCCTCCTTTCTCTCCGAACGGTCACAGTCGGTGTTGACAGGGGGGCAGAGGTCGACTCCGAGGCCCCTCATATGTGGGGTGCCACAAGGGTCGGTCCTCTTGCCCCTCCTGTTCAACATTTATGTGAAGCCACTGGGCGAGATCATCTGTGGTTTTGGGGTGAGATATCATCAGCACGCTGATGACACCCAGCTGTACATCTCCACCCCAGACCACTCCAATGATGCCCTTGAAGTGATGTCCCGGTGCCTGGAGGCCGTGCGGATCTGGATGGGGAGGAACAGGCTCAGACTCAATCTATCCAAGACCGAGTGGCTGTGGTTTCCGATGTCCCGATATAGTCAGCTGGTGCCATCGCTGACTATCGGGGGCGAATCATTGGCCCCCGCAGAGAGGGCGCACAACTTGGGCGTCCTCCTGGATTCACGGATGTCTTTAGAAGAGCATTTGACGGCCATGACCGGGAGGATTTTTCATCAGGTCCACCTGATTCGCCAGTTGCGTCCCTTTCTGGATCGGGACTCGTTACACACGGTCACTCACGCCCTCGTCACCTCTCGCCTGGACTATTGTAATGCTCTCTACATGGGGCTCCCCTTGAGGAGCACCCGGAGGCTCCAACTGGTGCAGAGTGCGGCCGCACGGGTGGTGATGGGAGCGACGTGGTGCTCCCATATTACTCCTCTTCTGCGCAAGCTGCACTGGCTCCCGGTGGTCTTCCGGGTGCGCTTCAAGGTGTTGGTTACCACCTTTAAAGCGCTCCATGGCTTAGGACCCGGGTACTTACGGGACCGCCTACTACCACCAATAGCCTTCCACCGACCGGTACGCTCCCATAGAGAGGGGCTCCTCCGGGTGCCGTCGGCCAAACAATGTCGGCTGGCGGCCCCCAGGGGGAGAGCCTTCTCTGTGGGGGCACCCACTATCTGGAACGAGCTCCCCCCGGAGTTACGGAGAATCCCGGATCTTCGTGCCTTCCGCCGTGAGCTGAGAACTTTCCTGTTTCACCAGGTGGGCCTGGCCTAATTCTTCCCTTTGTCCCCTTCTTTTATAAAAATAATTTAAAAATTTTAAATTGTAAATATTGTAATATTTGGGGTTTTAATATTTTAGAATTGGGATTTTAAATAATTGGGACCATTGTTTAATTCGGTTTTA
This sequence comes from Ptyas mucosa, assembly GCA_012654045.1. Lineage (NCBI taxonomy): Eukaryota > Metazoa > Chordata > Lepidosauria > Squamata > Colubridae > Ptyas > Ptyas mucosa. The sequence goes on from WNWU01000003.1 coordinate 16,697,587, forward strand.
TTTGGCTTTTAAATTTTGTATGTATGTTTTTTAACTTTTGGCTGTTCACCGCCCTGAGTCCCCTTGGGGAGAAGGGTGGTATATAAATCTAAATTAAAAAACAAAACCAAACAAAAAAACAAACTATGGAGTTGAAGAGGATTTTCTCTACTTGAAATCAAATTAAAACGTTCCTGATAGTTGTTAAGCCACTTCTTGTAGATGTTCAACAATAAAGACTTTGATAAGTCTTTCAATGGATTCTAAAATTCAAATCAATTCAGAACTACAATCTGCCTTCCTATAGCTTAAAAGCAAGCCATTATCCCATCTCCTCCAAACTGGGACAACTAAGATGTCTTAACACTTGTTTGACTGGGCCTCTTTTTGCAGACTTTTCTTTATGGTTTATGGCAGGGGTGTCAAACTCAATTTCATTGAGGGCTGCATCAGGGTTGTATTTGATCTCAGGGGGCCTGGGGGTGGTTCGGGGGTGGCCAGGGTGGGTGTGGCCAGCTCGACATCACTTGTTGAGGCTCCATTTTTGACCGTGACAGCTCCCTGCAGCCCTCTGCTAGCGAAAACACAGCATGTGGCCTCCCCGAGCCTCAGTTTTCACTGGCAGAGGGCTGCAGGAAACTGTCATGGCTGAAAACGGGTTTTCAAGGCCTGCCTTGCGTGGCCTCCCTGAGCTCTGTTTTCACTGGCAGATGTACCCTGGGCTGGTCCTTCGCTGTTTCCAGGGTGGCCTTGTGGACCATATCTAAGCACCCTGCAGGACGGATCCAGCCCCTGGGCCTTGAGTTTGACACCCCTGGTCTATGGAGTCCCACCAAAGCAAAACTCACTTCTGGGCAATTGTCTCCAGTTGCTTCCATGTGTATACAAACAACACTTCCATTTGGGGACGATTAAGCAGTTGAACATGCATATGCCCATGGAGACAAAATGAAAAGCCTTCAAAGTATCTGATCTGAGCTTCTTGAAGAAATGTCTGTCTTGGAGCATTTAAGGCAGGGCAGCATCATTTATATGAGATATTTGGTAAATCATTGGGGCATTTTGCATAGCCCGGATGAACATATCATTTCTTGATGTTTCCCATTTTAAAATGGTGGGCAACCACAGAAGATTGGAAACCACATGCAGCCCTGACTCTTCACGATACCCATCCCCCACCTCCCACAAATTCATACACCAATGTCAGAAACTATACAAGATCTAAAGACTAAATATATCAGGAAATTAAGTATACAAAATCCTAGTAACAGAAAATATACTTCCCTTCATGCAAGGGACTAAGATCAATCAGGAATTCTACTTTAGAATTGGAGGGAGAGGATTTAAAAATATGTATAAATTGTTTTTAATTTGTACATGGTTTCAGTCAGTCAGATTCTCAGTGGTTCACAAAAACTAAAACATAATAGAGTTAAAGCATTCAGAGTAAAGCCTGAATAAATTAAGTGAGTTCCCTTGCTACATTAGAAATTATTTTAAAATATACCCCACTCTCCTCCCAAAAACTTTACAAGTTTCGGGAACTAATTCCCATTTCCTTATTATCAGAATGCAGTGAGGAGGTTTCCAGCCATAGATATATTGGATTCAGGCTTTTAGCCTTGCAGTGAAATTTTGTATTAGACTTGCTGCCAAATTTATTCTCAACCAAACCATATAATTCAGAATAAATGTTGTAGTTCCAGCACACTAGAATCTAGTTTTGTTTTGATTATTTTGTTTTAAGCTCTGTCACACTTCCATCAGTTCTTTAATCATGCATATACAAACAACAAAATTATTACTTTGTTTGAGTAGAATATGTTTGCCCTGGGAAAGAACTTTGGATTAGATTGATGATGTGCGTTAAAATCAGAAATAAACAACTGAGGATGGCACTTGCATGTTATAAAAAGCACAATGTTTACATATCTACTCAGTCTGATATCACATCATTCAGTGATCAACATGATTTTATATATCTGAACAATTTAAAGCAGCCAGAATGGGTGCCCAAAAGCAGGAGAGTTGATTATCATTTAATATGAAGAATAGCTCATAAAGTGACAACTGTTCGAGCTCACTGGGATTAATCTGAAGTGTCATTTGCTGACATGTACAATCTTTATGGGATTTCATCATATTCAACATATTCAAGATAAGGCAATTGTGGTCTTCTGGCTTTCACAGATGAATTTCAGCTATTTGTCATGGCCTAAGACAGCTAACTGAGATTACTTATAATAATGTTTCTGAATGTATCACTTGCTTGCTGTTAAGAGAATGTGATAAGATCAAGTTGGCTGAATAGAGATTCATGTAACTATTGGGAGACAGAGGTGAAAAGCTCTTCATAAGGGACATATTTTGACATATTTGTTGGTTAAGAGGATTTTTAAGCATTCAGAAAGGATGAAAGACAATGAAAAAAATCATAATCAATACAACTGATGTTGCAGAGACTTGAAAAGATATAATAATCAGGCACTAAAACAGAGGGAGAACATTCCAAACTATATCTTCACAAATTTGAGAGGCAACTCTCCAAATTTTAGTAAAGTCATTGCTATTTTTTATAATAAGATTTGATTTCATTGGTGAATTATGGTGATCAGGATTTCCCTGATCATTTTTGCTTTTCATTTGCTACCATAATGGCTTTCCCCCAATGGTAGCAATATCATATCAATAGTATTTTTAAAATGTGTACACCAAGGTTGGATAGAAAATAATCCATATCTGGACTGAACAGTTTCCCATTCTTGAATTAGACTTTGGAAGAATTACCTGGATATACTCACATACTGTTATAGCTGACTTTTTTTTTTAATCTCTATTTGCCTTGAAATGTTCCAAATTAGTTTAGCATTCTGTTTAGCTGAAGTGCTGCTCTTCTCTGGTGATTTCTCAGCCAATTTTCCTATTTTACAAAAACAGATGGCCAACTCATGGCTTTTACCACCAGTACAAATCTGTGCTATACTTTGAAACATTGGCAGAATTGTCTGTGTTCCATTTTGGAATCCTTACATTCCATTTGATGGTGGTTGCTAGACTATAGCTGTCCATTAAATAATGGAAAACTTAGGCAAGAGAAACAGAAAAGCTTTAGAAATGCATTAACAGTTATTCCGGGAGCTGAAATGTTTTAGATGATTGAGCAGATGCAAGCCAAGAGTAAAATATTTATTGTGCTAAAAACTATTGAAAGGTAAACACTATCTCAGCTTAATTTTGGTTTCCTTCCAAAGTATCTTGTATAGAGTTTTGAGGGGGGGGGATCTAGTCCCTTAAAGAAAGTAACTGGAAATGTCTGACATAACCTGTAATAATCCAATTCTTAGCAGCAAAATATAGAATAGAAGCTAGTATTATTTCCTACTTAAAAGCTCCTTTTTCTCTTTGAGGCAGCTCATTATTCATTTGTTGCCTGCTCTTTGCTAGTTCTCCAGCCTTAATCTGGAAAATCAATTTTAAAATGACAGCTAACTCAATAGGACATCTGGATTGCTAGTGAAATGTTGCAGATCTCTTGATCCTGTGTACTAGTCCAGGTGCTCGCTGGGCCTTATGTCATTTCCGATGTAATCACTGGCATACAGCGATCAGCATGAACTCTCTGCGTTTGGGAATGTCTGGCAGAGAGCCTGCTGATGTGAGACTGAGAGGCTAGGAGTAGAAGGCAACTGGCTCAAGGGACTTGATGAAATATCTAAATCTTGAAGTTCAAAATGATGCTCTTCCACATCAGGAAATCCTGATTTCAATAGCCTCCAGGTACCGTACTTCATGCACAAACTTTTGCTGCTTTTATTCAACAAATGAAGCATTAGGGTGGGAAAGAAAAAAAAAGCCACTGTGGAATTGATGAAGGTAAATAAAGTTTTAAAACTCAAGCAAACAGAAAGAATAAGGAAAAACAATGCATATTGAATCCTAAACATATAAATAAGCATTTATTAATACATAAATAATACAGATACATAACTAAGCATTTATTTACATAAATATGCAAGTAAGCATTTAAATAAGAACCACTTTGAATATTTATATCCAGAAAAAAAGGATGGCTTTTTAAATCTATTTTATTTCTAAGATTTTTAAATTAAACCAGTTAGCATTTTATTCATGTATACTTCTTCCAGGTGTCCCCCATCATATACTTGTTCCATATATATATATATATATATATATATATATATATATATATATATATATCTTTTATTCAGATGCAAGATGTAGAGCTTAACGTTTTGTTCTCTAAATCCCATTCTGTTCATTTCAGCCACTGCTCAAGCATTGTTTAGATTCCTCTGAATCTTTGCATACTCTGTGAATTTTGTAAATGTCACTGATTCAAGTCACTGATAAAAAATATTGAACAGCACAGGGTGCAGGGCAGAGCCCTGTGGCACTCAAAGCTTTTTTCCCAGGCTGGAGCCACTAATGAGTACTCTTTGGATTGGCCATTCAGTCAACTTTGAGCTCATCTAACAGGAAATCCCCTATTTTACCATTTCATAAAGAACAATATTTTGAGGCACCTTGTAAAGGCTTTGCTGAGGTCCAGGTAAGCTACGTCTACAACATTCTCCTGTTAATTGTAAATGTCTATCCAAGTCTGAGATCTGTTGGGTCTTCCGTCTTCCCCTTTTTGAAGACAGCAGTAAAGTGATATTTGCTCTTCTCTTGGCAGTGCTTAAAGAAGTTTGAAAATATTATGAAGAGTAATTTTCCAATATTCCACCAGTAGGTAATACTTCATCCAAGAGATTTTTCATTTGGTCTTTCAAACATTGTCATAAGTTCTAAATGAACTCTAGATTTGTTTATATTTGAAGGAATTGCACTTGAAAGTTTGCCATAATTTTTGAATAGCTGAAAATTGACACTGAAGATGGCAATAAATTCCTTCTTACTTATTGTACTGAGCCATATGTATGATTAAGCATGACAAGTTTAAATACAATCTGTGCACAGTCTAGATGTTGTTTTTTTCTTGCTTTGGCTGAAAGTGATTTTTATATACAGATAAAGCCCAACTTAGCTTCCTCAGTAAGGAAATCTAGGACCTTTTTCCAGGCTCCTTTATGACCCTTGGATAATATCTGCACATTAAAATATAACTGTAGAGATTACATAGAGTCTTATCTGATCTGAAAAAAAAGTTGGTCAGCCCACAGATATCAGCGGAGTTTCTCTTTTCCTTCTGTTGCCATATAAGAAGTCATTGTAAGTGGTTCTTCTTGGATAGGATAGCCCTTGACACTTTCTTACACATTTAAAAGTTGCACTTTTTGTATCAGTTGCTCCATTTTCATTAAAAGGATAGTCCCTTCATCCTTAGTTTATAGGCTTCATGTGAAATTAAAGACTTGATAGATTTGTAACTAATTATGTTTAAAGTACAGACTACTTAAATGTATCCTAAAATAGGTTATTCTTTGTTTTACAAAAACAACAACAACAGCAACAATTTCAATCTTGTCTTTCTCCAATTTTAAGCTGCATGTATTTACTTTCATGAAAATCTAAATGGAGGCCTAAGAGTGGGGCCAGAGGAGACATTTTAGAGTCCTTTTGTTTCTTTCCATTAATGTATCTTTGTCAGATTCTCTAGCATTTTTTTTACTTTTTCATATAGCATTACTCTTAGACTATTAGTTTCCTTTGAATTAGTTTCTTTTCTATTCCATATTTAAATATGTTTTATTGGAAGTAGTCAGTGGTGAGATTCAGCCAGTCTGCACCGGTTCAGGCAAATAGGTTGTTAAATTACCCACCCTCTGCTATCAAAGTGGATCCTGGGTGCTGTGCTGCAATGGAGAAATGGGCAATGGAGTGGCTTGCATGAGGGAAGGAGAAGGCCGCTTTCATTCTTTCTTCTCCCTGCTCCTCCTCCTCCCCTTGTGCCGGCCACTCCATTGCCTATTTCTCCTTTGCAACGCAGTGCAGTGCCCAGGATCCACTTTGATAGTGTGTGTGTGTGGGTGTGGGGGTGTAATTTAACAACTGGTTTGCCCAGCGTCAGCTTGGGCCACACGTCCCATGACAGCCAACCTGATCCTAGGCGAACCGGTTGTTAAATTATTTGAATCACACCACTGGGAGTAGTTAACTTGAAATGACACACATATGCACAAACAAAACATTTTAAATGGAGTCATCCTAAATCTCCTTCCTTGCTTTATAAATAATAGTCTTTCTCAATCAAACTCTCTTGCCCGTGTGGATGAGTTGGTTCAGCAGATTTTGCCAACTTTTTGGCATCTTCTCTGTCAAGATCTTAGTGAGAGATATGAAGTGGAAGCACCTGAGACAGTTAAGCCAACATAGGTAAAAGAGTCATTTTTATAACGGCCCCTTTCCCTAACCAATACAACTGTTATTTAATCTATTTTTGTGATTTGATCATTTTGTAATGACTGGATACATAATTATATGTATGCATAATTATATACAAATCCATTTACCTTCTGTAAAACCTAATTTGTATGGCGTCCTCTTCTCCAGCCTCTGGATGATTTATAACAGTAAAACATCATCAAATATATAAATCTGTCAGTTCCTAAGTATGATGAAGCCAAAATACCAAAACACTCAGTATGCCATTGTGAAGCAAGCTCTCCCTTCTAATGCTTGTGTTGTAATGTGATAAGCAACAATGAAAAGGGGGGAGGTTTTGATAAATTATCCATTTTGCCACTTGTCCCCTGTGGCAACCCAGCAGGACGTTAGGCTATTATTACAAAAAAGAGAGTTATAATATAATTACTTACAGCATGCACTTGATGTTTACATACTAAATGCTGTGATTTCTTATTTGTGTCACCTCATCCCACTATTTTTCTAAACATTTGTTCCTTTTCTGTCTTATTTTATCTTAATTCCCTATAGCTAGAAATAATTTTAACCTTGAATTTCTGGTCCTTGTCTCTGGATTTATTATTACTCTTAGTTCCAAAATTGAAAGCTTCCCATTTTTAGCCCTCATTGATTATCTATCTCTTGTTAAGACTTCCATTACTTTTTGCTTGCTTTACTACTTATTTTATACAGTATTATATTACTCCCTCTCCCATGTTTGTTCTCTGTTCCCTCTTTCCAAAAATCCAGTTGTTTGCTTTTCTCAGCTGGATCTGAGTTTGGTTGCTCAAAGGCTAACTGTTGCTCATCTCCACCATTTGTCACTCTCAGCTGCCAGGTTTCTCTAAATGGCCTCTGTGGGAATTCTCCTCTGAGTGGGTATGGGATATCTCTTCTATTGGTCCTCTTCTCCATGGCCTGATTCCATAAATGTCATTTGGCTTTCTTTCTTTGGCCCTGGCAGCTATGTTCACTCTTAAGTCTTTATGTAAAAAGTCAAGGGAAAAGTGGAAGACAGATGTTCTGTCCAAGATCAACTTGCTAGGAAGATGGGAGGCTTTCAATTTGCTGAATTGTTGAATAATTACTCCTGTTTTGCCCCCATACACTGCCATCTCCAACAGCAATCTTTCTTTCTTATCCTATCCTATCACTTTATCCTCTCCTGCCTTAGAAATCTTCAGAGTTGTTCGATACTGTGGGATTTGTGCCTTTTTCCTTTCCTTTTTGCCTCTTTCCTTTGCCATCAAGTCATTATAACACTCTCACAAAGAGTAAACCCTTCTCTAACTAACAGCTAGCTCCCATCTGTCCCCAGTCTAGATCTATTAGCTGCACTTCATCGCCTCTTATAAAGAGGAACTTGTCTATATGCTGCAGGACATTCAGCTCTGATGGAAGACACACACAGGTGGTTAATGGCCTTGGTGAGAGGCTGTGAGAGATTGTGGGAAAGCTGGGAAGAGTCAGATGAATCTATTTCAGAAAAGGCAACTCAACCCAGCTGCTAAGAGAGGTAGAAAATTATGTTTCAAAGAGAATCTACCATAACAAATTCACTATAACTGAGACCAGGAAATGCCTCCTAGAATTCTGGAGAGTCTGTATTTACTCCAGAACTAATGTTAAAAAGCCTTTATTGAAATTCATACAATTCTTATTTTCTTAATCTTGCCAGTTACATGGGACTTCACAAACAGTAGCTAGGCAGAGAGGCTACCTTCTCACACATGCTATTGTCCTGTACACAGATGCCAGTGAGAACATCAGAATTCTAAAATCATAAACTTCATCAAAATAAAATGATAAAAACCAAAGAATGACCATACTTTAAAAAAAAAAACATAACCACCAGGAACAATGTAGCAACCAGGATTCTTATTGCATGTCTTTCAAAGGCTCAAAGAATACAACAACAGATCTTTGTTGTCTTTCTGGCATACATCTAATTTCAGTGGAAATAAAATTCAAAAGATCAAAGGTGGGACAGAATCATAACATACCTTGCCGTTCTGTTAAATTCGGTTCATCAGCAGTCAGAGACAGCATTTTTTATATAAAGTTTATTGTCATTGTACGTATGCACAGTATACCCATACAACGAAGTTCACATAACACCCAGAGACCAAGCCCAACACACATGAGAATCCCCAAACATACCCCCACCCACCAAAATCCCCCCCCTAAACCACCCAAACATCCACCCAACAGACGATGCTGTCCAACAGCTCACAGATGGTTTTGGACCTGTACAGTTCTTAATAAACTTTAAAAATAACCCTATGTAAAGAGAATTTTAGAAAAACAATCACGAATGACAATTCATTATGACATAATCATTAATTATTTCAGGATGAATAACAAAAGTTGGAAAAATCTATTTCAAAAATGGTCACTTCTGGGGCATCAGCTGCAGCTTCACAAACACTTTTTAGGACAAGTCTTCACCTGGGGGATCCACGAGTCCATAATAAAAAAATCCCAATATAAATTTCCCTCCAATCATACTAGATCCTGGAAACCGGATAGTCACTTCTATGTTGTTTTCTGGATAGCAATATGGAAGTGATTTGCCAGGGACTTCAAGCATGGTTTTTCAACTTTTACGGCTCTGATGTTTCCCAGAAGACTGATTTCAAAGTACTTAACCATAACTTGTCCTATCATTTCTGAGATCAGACAAGATCAGCAAGTCTATAGATATAATATTAGTGGGGAGGGAAAGAAAAAGAATATTACAAAAGGTGAAACATTTACTTTGTGGGCACCCAAGGATTTCAAATAAAAGTTTGCCCTTGATCAATCCTTACCAATTTTAAGTATTTCAAGTAGGAGGTTTTTTTTTTTATTCTTCTCATGCTGGTGTATATAAAACAAATGTGGATTCTAACTGAAAACCTCTCTAGTAATTGTCCATAAATGAGAGAAAAATAAAACCCTTTAGTCTACAGACCCGTACGTGTCTTCCAGTGAACAAAGCCTATTGAACAGAATGAGATTTATTTTACAGTGTTAGTGATTTGCTGGCTTTCATTTCTCTGATAAACAAGAAAAAAGTCTTCTCATATTGCTCCTGCTCCTAGGTGACTTCTACATGCAGCTGTTAGACTGCTTTAGGACTTACGGAAGTTTGTGTTAAACTCTGCAGGCTTCCTGGGGGCAAACACATGTTTTTTGTTCTTAGTAAGAACTAAGCAAAAGTAGAAATGAGCTTCAGAGAAACATTTTCCCTTGCTGGGATCTTTTTTTTTTTCCTGTGGATTTTGAAGAAAATGAGGAAGAGAAGGAGTTCTGTTCTGTTATCAGATTATTTAGGGCTTGTTACATAATTACTTTGTCTTCCAAAGCATATCATTCTTTAAAAAAATAATAATATCAGGCATAGGCAGCAGGATGCCTGCACGTATCAGTCTGTCTGTAGACATTTTACTACTAAGCACTACCCCAGGCCAGCTAGACATTACTATTTTGTAAATGATTTTTCTGATGATGGAAAACAGAAATGAAATTCTTCTCCTCCTCCAAAAATACACCCGGGTTCGCATAGGCTCAGAAACATTCTTAGAAAATAAAAAGTTACAGTTACAGCAGAGTTGGAAGGGACCTTGGAGGTCATCTACTCCAACCCCCTGCTCTCACAGGAGACCTGTATTAGGGATTTGAACCGCAAAACTGCCGATTTTTCTGATTGACAAGCTCAGTTTCTTAGCCACTGATCCACCTAGCCAAGCTATGCAAAGAGTAAGTAACTATACCTGGTGGTCTAAGGCAGTGAGTCTTCTTCAGGTAGTTCATCTGAATGAATTAGATAAATAAAACTCTTCAGAACTGTCATAATTCAGCAAGAAAGAAATTGAAATTTGACATTGGTTGACTTTTAAAGATTACCGGTAGTCAGCTAGAGGGGAAAAACAATATATAACGTGTATCTTTTTTTTCCTTCCAGATTTATTTTCTTAATCCCTATAAAATGTCAGGGAGGTGACAGAGAGTGACTGTCTCCTGGGCCTAGAAGTTACAAGGAAAAGCCTTTCCATGTGTTCCAAAAACATAGACAGAGCATTATTTTTGCTGACAACAAAGCAGCAAAGTTGTTCTCTGGCTGAAAGATAGAAGACACCCCATGAATTTTGGTGACATTTATTACCCAAGTTTAACCTGCTTTTCCTTTGGCCAATTCCACACATATTGTTAGCCTGTTAATTCTTCCTAAAGTTCCAAATACATATCATCAAAAATCAGACCTCACAGAGGCAAAACTTGTCTCCCTGGGACATCTGTGTCATCAGCAGTGTGCTTCTATGATCCCTTCATAAATATTACAGTTAAAGATGTCTGGTGTTCTCAACCAGCATAACCCTTAGATAAATCGTGCAGAACAAGCCGTGAAAAATATTTCAGCTTTGGGATTGGTTGTGGAAAACCTATCCATCATTCCAGCTTTGACAATTTTGTTGACTCTGAAACAAGAGGTGGATTTTATGGCTGTCAAAAAGAAGGTAGATGAGTTGGTTCTTATGACCTGTTGGGAGCTATTGCGTTTGAGTGGGCAGGTAAGTGGGTGGATGGGTGAATGCTAATTCAGTTCATAATTCCATGGGTTTCCATTCTGGTAGCTTTATAGTTTGACAGCAGGCTTGTCTCACTGGCTGAAAAATGCAATCATGGTATTCAGAAGGTAATTGCAGCTTTCAAGCTGTATCTTCTTCTATGAAGGTTTCACTGCATGATGACTTTTCACATGGAAATATTTAGATTATCATAAAGGAGAATTAGTTACTTCTATGTTAGCTGATGCTCTCAAATAATTGCAAGCAAAAACAAACCGATAGAACCCAAACTATAAAATGTGTGTTGATACTGCTCACGTATGCATTCAAGCATTACAAGGGCAATTTGCTGGAAATCAGATCTAAATTATGATAAACCTTTTATCATAAAACAAACTGTTTTTAGAATTGGGAGAAGAAAACAATCCATGATGATGTTGTGTGAGTAATCTACAGTTAGATTCCCAGTCTAAGATTGGTGGAAACTTCATAATTCAAATCCTAACCAAGGACTAAGAATTATTAAGGTAGAATCTAAGAATATAGCCAGTTCCAAATTGGGTAAGGATTTTTTGTAAAATTAGTGTGTTCAGGTGTGAAAAATTCAATATTGCCAGATTTTAAGGAAGTCATTTGGATATTGTTCTGAAGGCTTCCTATCATAATTGGCATAAAAATTGATTTCTTTTTCCATAAGTATTCAACTTCAATCTGCAAGACTCAGTATTTCATTTATTTTTCCAATTGCTTTTCCTCAACCCTAGAATCACTTGGAATAGCAATATCAATGAACCAAACACTACTCTTTTAAATGGCTCATTGTACAGTCAGCCAGATGTTCAGACTGGATTTGGCATTTTTGTCCACCTATCAAATCCTTCTCAAGGACATGGGAATAGGTAGATGTGGATATTTGGTGGTATTAGAGGTATCATCACAGGATGTAAGCTGTTCTGAGTAAAGATGCCCTTTGCAATTGACTGATGGTGATTTTGTCAATGCCAATGGGGTTCAAGTGGTGCTTCAGTTGTTTTGGGATTGCACCCAAGGTGCCTATTACTATTGGTACTACCTTTGCTTTCTTTTGCCATAGTCATTCTATTTTTATTTGCAGGATTTTGTGATCTGTTATCTTCCCCAATTCTTTTTCTTCTATTCTGCTGTCTCCAGATACTGCCACACCCACTATCCAGACCTTTTTGTCTTTCTTATTTTCATTTTCTAATACTTTCTTTATTTTATGGTCCCACAAGAAATATTGCTGCAAACTCTGCATAGGCATCAGGAAGGGCATCCGGCCAGTAAAAACTCATTTCCATTCATTCACCCCAACCGCACTCCAAGGCAAGGGATTACAGGATTGTAAAAAGAAAAAAAAATCATCCAAAATGACAGCTGTTGTTTTTGTTATCAAATTCTAATCTTCAAAAAAAAAAAAAAATTAGTTTAGACTATGAAGCAAGACCATTTTATAGTCACTGATGATTAGCTACTGGAGTGCAATCGTGTGGCAAAATTAACAATTGCTATTTCAACTCCATGATTAATATACTAACATAGGATACTGCACCTCTCATTTTAGTTGTTTGTCCATAGAATACTGTATGTTAGAGGACACATATTTGAGTCAGTTGTCAAATTTGGAATTTTATGATAACCTTTTAGGTGTGCTCACAGCAGGGATGCTGGGTGGGTCTTGCCCATTCACAAAATAGCTGCCTTGGAGAGATAAACAATTATAAACACAGATTTATGAGAACATTTCCCTGCCATACTCTCACTCAAATGATAAACTGTAAGGGTGGGACTTGACTTGAAAATAAAATTGCTAAAGCTTAGTGTGTAAAACCCATTAGAACAACTCAATATCAAAATATAGCTCAAGTATTGTCTTTCCTCCCATGCACTCTGCAGGAACGAAAACCCATAAACCCTGCTGAACTATTGCTTTTAGCAATTAGCTAGGACCAGAAGGAAAATTGAATTTCTGCATAGCATGCTTAGACAGCTCTATATTATCCAGCAATTACTTTCCCTGTGATTGAGATTTTCCTATAAAGTATACAAGTCCTTATTCAGCAAAGGTATCTAACAACTTCAGTTAAAAGTTTATTACCTGAAGGTATGGTCCATTTCATTTCTTGTTGTTAATCTTGGATGGGGAATTCATGATGCATAGCTTGTTAATTGCCATTTGAATCGCCTCTCTGAATTGCCCCACTGCCCATATCCATTTCTACAGGGCTCCAAGAAAGTGAGAAGTTTTAATAATTAATTTCCTTTTATTGTGTTCCTTTTTTTATAACTCAAAATTTCAGGTTCATCGTCAAGAGCTTTATCGTATTAACACGTATGTGTATGTATGTATTCAGTTTATCTGCTTCTGGAATCTTTCAGCTTGCTAAATTTCCCCATGTCAACTTCTGTTTCATTTCTCTTGGAGGAAGCAATAGCTTAAATATCTTATTTCTGTTCTATTTTCCTTTTTAAATAAATTACTTTTATTTTTGTTTTAATTCGCACCATTTCCTGCTATTGCATTAACAAATATTGAACCAGTAAAACAAACACTTGGTCTCTAAAAAGGTTTAAATTATGGCAACAGGACCAAAGTTTATTAAACTGAAACATTTTGTTACTCATCCAAGTAACATCTTCAGTCAAAATGAAAATGTTGGTTAGGCATAGAGTCATTGGAATGTACTAACTCTGCCATGCTGACTGCAGGGGGTTTCTCCCAAAAATGAAATTCAATGTGTAAATGAAGACATGGGGGGGGGGGGGATGAAAAAAAATCATTTTGACTGAAGAAATTACTTGGATGAATAACAAAACTGCTAAGTTTAATAAACTTTGGTCTAGTTGCCATGATTTAACCTTTTTAGATACTTTTGGCCTGGATGATTGAGTCTTCATTTACATACACAAACAGTCAGCTTATATTTTATATTGATGCTTTCTTCTTACCCTCCTTCCCTTCCTGACTGTCGACTCCCAACCCCATACACACACAAATATACTCAAACACCTTTCCAAAACTACCTGGCCTCCCCGAGTTTCTGTACTGAAAATACATAGAATAGAATTTTTTTTTATTGGCCAAGTGTGATTGGATACACAAGGAATTTGTCTTGGTGCATATGCTCTCAATGTACATAAAAGAAAAGATACGTTCATCAAGAATCATAAGGTACAACACTTAATGATAGTCATGGGGTACAAATAAGCAACCAGGAAGCAATATCAATATAAATCATAAGGATACAAGCAACAAAATTACAGTCATACAGTCATAAGTGGAAGGAGATGGGTGGTGGGAACAATGAGAAGATTAATAGTAGTGAAGACTTAGTAAATAGTTTGACAGTGTTGAGGGAATTATTTGTTTAGCAGAGTGATGGTGTTCGGGAAAAAACTGTTCTTGTGTCTAGTTGTTCTGGTATGCAGTGCTCTATAGCATCGTTTTGAGGGTAGGAGTTGAAATAGTTTATGTCCAGGATGTGAGAGGTCTGTAAATATTTTCACAGTCCTCTTTTTTACTCGTGCAGTATACAGGTCCTCAATGGAAGGCAGGTTGGTAGCAATTATTTTTTCTGCAGTTCTAATTATCCTCTGAAGTTTGCATCTGTCTTGTTGGGTTGCAGAACCAAACCAGACAGTTATAGAGGTGCAGATGACAGACTCAATAATTCCTCTGTAGAACTTAAGAGGATTGCTTCCCTGACCATTAATTGAAGTCTAGAAACTGATGTAACTGCGTATCACCAGAGAGATAACGCTACAGTTAAATAGGGGACATTCAAGCACATTTTTCAACCTGCTTGCTATCTGAGCTACGTACAGGAACCCCATGCTCCATCCAAGAGACATGCAGGTATGTCTCGTTAGCAACTCACTCATTTGAGAAGTGGCTGCTAAGTGAAATTGCTATTGAATTTAGCAGCTTGGTAGCTTTCCTTTGCGTTATAGAACTGTGAAGATTGTAAATGTGAGGATTGGTCTCAAAGTTACTTTTTGTCACCCTGATAACTGTGAACAGTTGCTGTTTGAGTTTGAGGCAGTTACTAAATAAAGATTAACTGTAGTTTCTTTGCTTTTGCAAAAGGTTCTCAAGCACTTTCTGTTTTGAACTGAATAAGACCATTTTCTTTTATTTTTAAATATTTAAATAAGTTTACTTTTCAGCCATGTACTACAAGGATCCTATCAGTCTGCATCTGTTCCAAAGATACAACAGCAGGTGTTCTAAAATAGAATAGCCAAATAAAAATTTGCATTCTTAAACTCTTGGGTTCAGAACCTCTCAAATAAATCAGAGCTAGTACTCTGCCTTGCAAATCATGCTCTGATTTTGCTACCACTCACTAATACGAGAGGAAAGAAAATCATATGATGAAAATATTTTAGATGAAAATTACTATGCAGAAGTAATGTATTTTATAGGGCACCCAGTTCAGAGGTTTTTTTAAATGCAATTTTTGAAAAATGGGAATTATTTATAATTGTTACCTACCCTGCTCATTTTCAGTTCTGGTTTTAGTCCACCCTGTGAAATTCAGTGTTGTGAATTATGTATCTCTTTTTAAGAGACCAGCTGCAGATTTACTGTAGATAAGAAGTTTTCGGCTGGCTAATGTTCTGTGATGCAGAGCCGTTAGCATAATTAGGTTACTTCTATTATAGTAATGCTGGAGAGCCTGTCAACATAGCTCCAGAAATGCCTACTTGCCAATGCTTCATGCAATCTCTAAAAACACTTTCTGATGGAAAGTAAGATATAATTTGAACAGCTGCAAGGAAACTATTTATTTATTCAGTTTTGATGTAGTTCCAACCAATATCTATTCCTAAACCATTGGTAAATTTCAAAATGATTATGGTTGAAATTTCTAGGTCTGGAGCTTTTTGATTTAGTTACCTGAAAAGGGATAAACAGAACTTCCTTTGGGCTCAGGGCTATATTCTGTCCTTGAATGGTATCTCAGAGATAAGACTTAGACCTGGACAAAGCTGTAGATGGGGCCTGGCCAACCACTTAATTTGGTTTTATTTATTTTAAATTGAATTTAAATTTAAACATTAAACACTGAACTGGATTCTGTGCCATGCATTTAATAACCATATCTTTATATCAGATTCAAATTATAGTACAGTGGTAACTTTTAGAATTTCATTTATTGGTTTTGTTATGGCATTCAGCTCAGTGACCTATGTAGCCAAAGCTACTGTGAGCCTCTCTGGATATTGGTTCTTTAACTATCCAGCACTGCAAGGACTTTAAACCTTTAAACCTTTGGGTTATTATTATTTTGCAAAGACCTTTTGTCTGCAAAGACAGGGGGGGGGGATTATCTTTCTATATCTGTTTGCTCAGTGTGGTATTTCCATTAAAGCATCTCCAGCAAGTTGATGAATCTGGACAATCTCTCCATTGTTCAGTTTGGGAGGTTATCTATTTTGTTTACTTTTTTATTGTTAAAAAGAATAGAAAGCCATCCTTTTTATGTAGAATGAACTGTAGGTAGCAGCCAGCTTAGATATTTTCAGATTCTGGAATCATTTATTTATTTCCAGTCTGCCTAACAAGCACAGCAAAGGATTAAACAAGGATTACAAGGTTTTCCCACTTCCTGTCTTTTTTCCTTGGTCGGATGTACCTGGAACTTTTGAGGATTCCAGACTGCTGAGTTGCTGGTCACAGTTTACTTAGATATCTCAAACACCACTTTTCTTGTCCCAGTGTACTACTTTATCCCTTTTCTCTTGGAAACACTTAAGAAGAAATATCCTTCTGGTTTCAGCTCCAAGTGGGGAAAAAGACACTGGAAACATGGATACTGCTTGGAAAGATGGTTTAATGGTGGACAGGATCACATGGTTTGAGTTCCTGAACAGAAAAGGGCCGAGACTCAGTGAGTCCCTGGGTTTTATGCTCTCTCTGGCTTTGAACTTCCTAGGGCCCAGAAAGAGTATCCTGATTGGTTGTCAGACTCCAAGGGGGTGGGAGTCTTAGCTAGCCTTGCTGGCTGATGTAATCTTCCCAAGTACCATATGGTGAGTTTCTGTTGCTAGATGGGTCCTATTGTGTTAGTTTCTGTTGCTAGATGGGTCCTATTGTGTTGCAGATGATGGTCCATTGACAAAGATTGAGTTTCTGCCTCTGGCCCATTGACAAAAGGTGGTAGCAGGAAGATTGGAGCTGCTTCATCTTTAAAACATGCTTCTCCATTTCTCATCCAGGGAAACATAATATTCTGCCTTTTTAATATTTCCCAAAATATTTCATTCTTCTAGGAAAGCACTGTTATTATCTTCAGCTGCCTGCAATTACTGCAAGTTCAAATCTCACCAGGCTCAAGGTTGACTCAACCTTCCATCCTTTCAAAGGTAGGTAAAATGAGGACCCAGATTGTGGGGGCAATAAGCTGACTTTGTATAAAAAAAGAACACTGCTTGGGGGGGCCTGAAAGCCCTATTAAGCAGGTATATACAAAGGTATGAAGGCTATTGCTTAATGCATTGTAAGCCGCCCTGAGTCTCCGGAGAAGGGCGGCATATAATTTTTTTTAAAAAAGGGGTGGGTGGGTGCTAACTTCTTACAACACCATCTGAGTCTTGGTGCTTAGTCTCTATGGCAGAGGTCTTCAAACTTGGCAGCTTTAAGACTTGTGGACTTCAACTCCCAGAATTCTAGCTGGCTGGAGAAAGTCCACAAGTCTTAAAGCTGCCAAGTTTGAAGACCTCTGCTCTATGGGATTGTCCTTCCTTCCTTCCTTCCTTCCTTCCTTCCTTCCTTCCTTCCTTCCTTCCTTCCTTCCTTCCTTCCTTCCTTCTTTCCTGCCTCCCTCCCTCCTTTCCTTTTTTCATTCCATTCCATTCCATTCATCCTGATGTGATGTAGAACCTTGATCGTAAAGGTTTCCAACCCAGAGACCTTTTTTTTTTAAATACAAGAGCATGCATCACCCCTTGAGAAGTTATACAGATTCATATAATGTAATGGCGGAGGAGGCAACTTTGAAGAAAGAAGTCTCAAACCATTTCTTATACATGTTGAGGTAATTTATGCAAACTTTTATACCTGTTCTATTGAATCCTTTGTGCTCTCTGAGCCTGGTATTCTCTCAGCTTGGTTCAAGCAGGAAACAATACCCCAATCAAGGAACAACCAAGGACAAAACTGTACCCACAGTAACACTACTCTAGGCAAGCTATTCTATATAAACAAGGTGCAAACATCATAGCCCCTAGCATTGGTGATGTTATGTTCAGGTAATGAAATAGCTGCAAGGAAATAACCAAGCTCAGAGAGCACCAAGTACTCAACTGTTCAACCCACAGCTACATACTGTATACTCTCTTCTACTGTGCTTGTTCCATTTTTTGCTGTTATTTTTATGTAACACAATTGTTAGGCATCATCCAAATTGAATGAATAACTAAATAAACCATTGTTAAAATAGAATGGTATTGGAGAGCTCTGGAGTCACCAAGAGAGAAACCAGTGATTATTATCTGAGGTCTCAGCCTACCTCTAATTTAATTACCAGTTAGAAATTTGTGTAGTTACTTGGTAACAAGCATTTAATACACTGTGATGTCATTCTATTTAAGCCATGGGGACTTCACAAAAGCTGCATTTGGTTTGGCCCTGAAGCTTAATCAAATTTTAATTTATTTCATGTTGCATCGAATGGTCATAACCTTTTCTTTAATGGATGATTGGTAACAGTTTGTAGCTTTATAGCAGGGAGGATACAGTTTATTGACCTAAGAAACAAAACAGTTAAAGTATTCATTCCTATTAACTGTGAACAGACACATTTTTTACTGCAGGCTAATTGAAAAGCCGCAAGGGAAATGCCCTATGCAATTCACTGACTTGATTGCTCTCAATGGATAGAATCAGCATTGCCTAGATTTTCTCTTTATGATGACAATTTTCATTTAAATAAAGTCATTTTTCTGATTCTATTTAATTCTTTAGAAATTCATTTATTTCTGCAACTAATGCATTCTATGTTTTAAGATGATAGAAGATAGATAGATAGATAGATAGATAGATAGATAGATAGATAGATAGATAGATA
>WNWU01000003.1:16718111-16750850 GCA_012654045.1 Ptyas mucosa
AAACCCAAACCCAAACCCAAACCCAAACCCAAACCCAAACCCAAACCAGTACAATACAATACAATCAGGGGTGAAATGCTCCTGGTTTGGACCAGATCACCCAATCCGGTAGCGATGGAGGCGGGTGGTTCAGAGAACCGGTAGCAAAAATCCTTGCCACCACCACCCCCCCATGCCCAGCTGAACCACACAATCATCAGAGGCTTTTTTTTAATTTTTAAAAGCATTTTTCTACAACCTCTTTGGCTAAAAGAATGCTTTTAAAAGTAAAAAAAAAAAGCCTCTGATGATTGTGGGGCTCAGCTGGGATCATCAGAGGCTTTTAAAAGCATTTTTTCTACAACCTCTTCGGCTGAAGAGGTTGTAGAAAAAAATGTTTTTAAAAGGAAAAAAAGCCTCTGCCGATCAGGCAAGTCAGCTGGGATCGTCAAAGGCTTTAAAAGCATTTTTTTTACAACCTCTTCAGCCGAAGAGGTTGTAGAAAAAATGCTTTTAAAAGAAAAAAAAGAGTTGGCCACGCCCACTCAGTCATATTACCCTCCCCCCACCAAGCCATGCCCACAGAACTGGAAGTAACAAATTTTACATTTCACCACTCAATACAATACAATACAATACAATACAATACAATACAATACAATACAATACAATACAATACAATACAATACAATACAATGGAAATCGAGTGAGGCCAAAGGGTGCCTTCATTTCAAAAGAAAGGGAGGATCACAATGGGCCAGGGATGGCAAGAAACAAATAAAAAGAAAATTAGATGTTTTTGGATGTATAGTAGAGAGTACAGCTTTAGAAAGCTTTCACAAGAAGCGGTTTACATCAGACAGAAATATCTATGACAGGAGTCCCCAACCTCCGGTCCATGGCCCAGTGCTGGGCCACAACCCATTCAGAACCAGGCCACAGAAGTGGTGGGTGAGTGCACATATATGTGATGCATGCAAAGCTGTATTTGTGAAAGCAACGCACATGTGCAAGACCATCCCCTCTCCCCACCCACTGCCGCTGCCACCTCCACAAGTCATGCTGATTGATGAGATACATCTTGCTGTCTCAACAGCCATTCCAGGAAATGCTTGAAGTGCACAGATACAGGAGGGTCTCTGTCCCTGCATGATCCACATTTTACTGCTGTCAGACAGAAATGGCAGTTTCTCCATTTCCATAGCCAATAGGTTCAGTCTCTCTTCAACAGGTCTGACACAATTCCCCCACTTCAAAGATAATCAGTTTGTGAAAACCCTCACCTTCATATGAATAAATATTGTACTTTAAAAAGATCTCTGTTTCAAGTACCCACTTCAGAGGCTGAAAGCTGTTATTACTTTCTTGTAAATATTATTCCGAGTGATGATTTTGCTGGGCTAGGTTCCTGGGATTTGATGTTCATTTTAAATGAGAGAAAATTCAGGAATTATTTTACTGGCATGAAAGAAATGTAGTATAAAAAGGTGACACAAGGAACCTTGGTGTCCATTGTTATGTCATTCTATATTCAGTAGTGTAGCCAATCAGAAACAAGAGAGCCAGTTTTGTCTAGTGGTTAAGATACCAGGCTAGAAACCAAAGGATTGAAGTTTTAGTCCTGTTTTAGGCATGAAAGCCAGTTGGGTAACTTTGAGGCAGTCATTGTCTCTTAATCCACAATGCCTCTTAGTCCACAATGTCAGGATCGAGTGGCAAAATTGTCAATCAATTCCTGTCACAATCAATGGATCAACATTTGATGGATCCAAACAAAGGCAGAACCTGCACACATGGGAAAATGCTAGGAAGAAGAAAATCCAATCAAAAGTAAGTTCCACAAAAGAATAACGTTTACAGCCAAGTTTCCATCACAAACCTTCCATTATTAATGTGGTGTTTTGATTCAAATAAACAATGTAACTCAAAGGCTATGTGAGCAGCCTAAACCTATAAAGGCAGTGGTTCTTGAATATTACACTATTGGAGTAGATAGTTTAATAAGAAAATGGCTACTTAATTTTATTCAGCTGTCATGTAGGTAGTCTTTGGATAAATCAAAATGAACAATTTGGAACTGTGTTTAGTAATAAACCCCTAATTTGCAGATGATTGTTTTGGGCATAGTTATTTTTCAGCAGGATAATATGAAAACTGATTTTATGTGGAATAATATTTCAGGAGTGGAGAGTATTTAATATCATTTAAATTAAGCTATATTCTATTCACTGCTGCTTTTCTCTCAGAGAAAATTGAACGCTTGTGTTGACTCTAATAAATGTAGTAAACTCTCATCTAAGTCAAGCTTAGTTCCTGGTAACTTCAAGGATATATCCAAGTACTAAACAGATACAACGTTGCTTGCTTATGTTTTTCAAGGTCACTCAAGGCAATAATATAGCATATCTTGATTGAAGAAGTTGATGCTAAGGATATCTAAAATGTCTCTGAATGTACACATCTTTGTCTCAATACTCTTTCTGCCATATGAAAAAAAGAAAGAAAGATACACAACATATGAAGAGCAATGCTGGAGCAGCTTTCTAGAATCAGGTCCACACAACTAAATTAATATTTGTGTTCCCAAAGAACTGATACTATGGGCTAATTGTTTTTAAGACACCTCTATCAATACCATTTCCTATCCCCAATCCTTCAAAAGGAGCTGGAAAGTAACTATCAGCTTATCTTCATTGCTGCTTGAATTCAAAATGCTGAGAACAGCACAAGTCAATCAATTCTTCCTTCCATTCTAAGAAGAATGTTAAAGTTGGTTCACAGATTGATAAAATGCAATGGACGATTAAATAAACAAGTAGTAGCAGGTTTCCTCATTATCAGTGAAAACAGCTGCTTCCTTTCCAGGGCACTGTACAATTGTGAGAAAAAGACTCAGAAAGTCTCTACCCTAATGTACGCTGGGATATATTGCTTCTAAACCAAAAAATCCATTTACTTATTGGAATTCTTATGTCACCATTCTTTCATCTTAATAAATCTTGTTAAAGAAAATTCTGTAAATTCCTGCTTGGGGAGAAATTATCTCGATTTCAAGCAGCGGCCAAAGGTTTGACAAGGAGACTGCACAGAACAATATTCAATCATCTATGTTTTAGTCTGTATTTTCAGTTCCCCTGTGACTTCCCCTTCCCCCGATGAAGGGAAAGATACATTGGTTTAAGGAGATAAAAACAGATGTTTGATCTTGCACATCCTTACTTTCTCAAATCACCTTTCTCTGAAGCACCTTTTGGCTTTGAATCTGAAATGCTGAGAGTCCTAAAAGTAATGATTCTGCTAATGCTTACAGTTGAGATGATCGAGTGTTGGGAAAATAAAGATCTGATACTTAAAAGCTCAGTTTTCTCATAAGAGAAATGACTGAAGGTTACTGAGTTACTGTAGGAACCTTCAGTCATTCCCATAAGAGGAACGACTGAAGGTTACTGTACTATTCCTTTTGAATAGACAATCTGATAATTGAGTATCAAAGAATCATAGTCAAAATAAATCAACTATCCTACCTCCAAAATGTATCAACATATTGGAAGTATTTTACTAAAGATTTGCATGAGTTGATAGCTAGACTAACACTAGATGTAGATTATACTTCATTATGTAATGAAAAAGGCTGGCATATTGCTGAAGGAGAGAAATGCCATTCTTACAATTTGGAGTGACCACTGTTCAGTGTCTTGCTTGATTAGAGTCCATATTATATATTTTGATTTCTGCTTGCTTAATATTCAGAAAAGAAACTATGCTTTGCGAGTGCGCGGTGCTTCTGTGCATGTGCAGAGGATTTTTGATGACGTTTGAGTGGGTGGGCGGAGCTTCCCACCGCTGCCACTACCGGTTCTCCCAAACCAGGGCGAACTGGTAGCAGCCCACCACTGCTGTGATAGCTTTTTAAGTATTGGAAGATGGCTATCATGTCATCCCAAGCCTTCTTTTCATTATCTAAACGTACCTAGTTCCTTTAGCCATTCATCATATGATTTAGCCTCCAGACCCCTTATCATCTTTCTTGCTCTTCTCTGCACTTTTTCTAGGCCTCAGCGTTGTTTTTATATTGTGATCACCAGAACTTGATGCAATAGTCCAAGCGTGGCCTCATAATTGCACTACAGAGTGGTACTATTACTTCTTGTGATCTTTTTTTTTAATTTATATAAATTTTCTTTTTCTTTAATATACATAAGTGCTTAGTGAACAGTGTATTGTCTGAGTCAATTGCTTATACAAAATACTGATAATAATAATAATAATAATAATAATAACAACAACAACAACAACAACAATAATGTTTACTTATATGTAGTAGTAATCTTTCATCATTTACTTATAAAAGGTAAAGGTTTCCCTCGCATATATGTGCTAGTCATTCCAAACTCTAGGGGAGGTGCTCCATTTCAAAGCCAAAGAGCCAGTGCTGTTGGAAGACATTTCCATGGTCATGTGGCTGGCATGACTAAATGCCAAAGGTGCACGGAACGCTGTTACCTTCCTACCAAAGGTGGTCCCTATTTTTCTACTTGCATTTTTTACTGCTTTCGAAGTGCTTGGCAGAAGCTGGGACAAATAACGGGAGCTTACCCCATTACGCAGCCTAGGGATTCGAAATGCTGAACTGCCGACCTTTCGATCGACAAGCTCAGCGTCTTAGCCACTGAGCCACAGCATCCTTATCCCTATTCATTTACTTACTTATTTATTTGTTTGTTTACTTGTATATAGCAATAATCTTTTATCTTCTAATTTTTACCTCTTTTATCTAACCACTGATAAAACAAATCCCATGTTAAAAAATATTCCTATTCTTCCTTGTCTTTTATTTTCAATGTGACTCTATCCATCTCTGCACATCTCCGCACATTTTAGTATTTTTCTAATTATATTTTTATCCATGGGCATATCCTAATTTTTCCAATATTGTTCAAATATAATTCTTGCTGCTGTCAGCATGTGTAGTATTAAATATGTATTACCTTTATTATAGTTTTCTGGTATCATACCTAACAAAAATATTTATGGCTTTAGGTTGTTTTATCATTTTTTCTAACCATGTATGTATTTTTGTCCAAATTTTTTTTGCCTTTGGACATGTCCACCACATATGACAATAAGATCCCAGTACCTGATTAAATTTCCAACATTTAGCGGACATGTTTTGGAACATCTTTACTAACCTGGCTAGTAGCAAGTGCCACCTATAAAACATTTTATACAGGTTTTTCCTTGTAAGTAGTCACCATTGTCAATTTATAATTTTTGTCCCAGAATTTTTGCCATTTATCTAACTCTATGGTATATCCAAAGTTTTTTGCCCATACTATCATTGTTTCTTTCATTTGTTCATCTTCTATTTTAATGCTTCATTAATAACTATATATTTTCTTTATTAATTTTTGTATGTCCCTAAGGGTACCCAATCAAGTGTTGTTGGCTCTTTGTAAAAACTGTATGTCTTTGCATCTTCCTCGTATCTTGATCGTATTTGCAGGTATGGCCACCATGCTAAATTCACCCCTTGATTCTGCAATTCCCGCTTAGTTTTAAGTTCCCCTTCTTCATTTAAAATGTCTTTATATGTTACAATTTTTTCCAAGTTGACAATGTTTGGATGTATCAGTGCTTCCATCATAGTAAGCCAGACTGGTATTTTCATATAGTTTTTTGCTTTGACTTTTTCCCATACTAAAAGTAGAGCGTTTCTTACATAATGTCTTTGAAAATATCTGTGTATTTTATTCTTTTCATACCACAAGAAGGCATGCCACCCCAACTGAAGATCATGTCCTTCCAACAATAGTAATCTTCTATGCCTCAAATTTATCTACTCTTTCATCCAGGTAAGGTA
The DNA here is from genome assembly GCA_012654045.1 of Ptyas mucosa. Lineage (NCBI taxonomy): Eukaryota > Metazoa > Chordata > Lepidosauria > Squamata > Colubridae > Ptyas > Ptyas mucosa. The sequence goes on from WNWU01000003.1 coordinate 16,723,951, forward strand.
TAGATGACTGGTAGTAAAGTTCCCAATCCAGCAACCCAAAACCTTCATTACTTTTGGATTCTTGCAACATTTTCAGTCTTATTCTTGCCCTTTTCCTTTGCCAAATGTGTTCCAGAATTATTTTATTCAACTCCTCAAAATATTTTTTTTCTAGTTTTATAGGAATTGTTTGAAACAAAAAAAAGTAGTTTTGGCAGGATAGTCATTTATATAGTAGCTATTCTACCTACCATTGATAGTTTCAGGTTCTTCCATTTAACCAAATGCATTAATTTTGTGTAGTTACCTTCTTTAATTGTTGCAGGTCTTGCTGTTCACTTCTTGTGATCTTGATGTGATCCGTCTGTCGATGCAGCCTAGGACAAACTTACTTATTTCATAGGTATTTCTGTTGTGCATAAGTGCTGGATTGGAATGTTAGCTGGACAGAATTATGGCTCTCCTACTGTAAATGTGACCTTGTAAAAAGTGTTAAGTGAGGTAGGTATTACTTGTGGGAGACAGCAGCACAAAATGTAGAGTCAGAATGTCTCCAGTGGAGCTCTTGGTTATACTGTGTTGAGGCCACCTGGGGACAGAGATTGGCAGCCTGACAAGAAAGACACCTTCCCGATCAATTTGTCTGTCTAGTCAAGTCCTATTTAGAAACTTTGTGTTTACAGATCACTCAAGTGGTAGGTTTTAATGGCTTCAGAGAAGCTATTAAGAGTTTTCAATTGAGGGAAGTGTGGCAGTAACACCAAACACTTGAGAAGGCTTTGTAGAAAACAGAGCAGAAACAACTTTCTAGATTAATTGACTCTCACTAAACACATTTTTACAGAAGACATAATTAAGCAGGGTTGTCAGTTGTCAGTCTTTCTAAGGATTGAAGGAACAGCTTTTCCAAGGAATGACAGAACACAGACTGAAGAAGAAAATTATCTCTTTGATTAAAAATATTAACTCTGCTTTAAAAGTATGACTTGTTAATGGAATAGAATAGAAGAGAATTCTTTATTGGCCAAGTGTGATTGGACACACAAGGAATTTGTCTTGGTGCATATGCTCTCAGTGTACATAAAATAAAAAATACGTTCATCAAGAATCATAAGATACAACACTTAATGATAGGGAAATTAATTTTAAAACCACCTAAGACATGATTGTAAACAACTCTTTTTCAGTACAGTAAATGAACAATCCTTTGGAAAACTGAGGGGGGATGGCAATTTTATGGAAAGTACAAAAAAAGTATAAGAAATTAGAAGTATTCAATCATTGTGTGCATAATAATGTTAGTTTCATTGTTGCTTGCTGAGAACATTACTGAGCCTCCTGTACTTTTTGCATTCATTCTTGCTACCTTTCCTTTTGAATCAAAAATCAAAAGAAAAGATATTCAACCAAAAGGTATTCAACCAACTAGCACAGAGCTAGTGCTCCTATAGACAAAGTTATACAGCCACTTCATGAGTTAATCACATGCATCATTTAACATTTCTCCAGTTATACCATCTGAACAGCAACCTGAGCAATTTTCAACCTCCTAACATCATTTAAGACTTTCCTTCCTCACATTTTTCACTGGGAAGTAACATCGATAGCATTCCTTTCAATTCCATAGTCAACATATCATTATCATTCACAGAGACATTGCTAAAAGCATTCTGCCAGCTTTTGTTTAGAATGTGAGGACTGTACCTGTGACTAATAGGAGGAATGTTGATACTGTTCCCTCATACAAAAGTAAAGATAAAAGTAATGAATGCAAAAACTGCAAGGGGACACCAGTTAAATGTGCTTGAGGGTTTAGATAGAATTCTATTTGAAAAATTTGGAGAGCTAACAAGCAGTATTAACAGCTTAATAGCTAAGAGTACATAAAGGGGATTTTTGATCTTAAGATAGGACTAATTCAATTCAGATCATCCTTAATTTATGACCATTCATTCAGACCATTCAAAGTTATGACAGCACTGAACAAGTTGTACTTATGATCAGTCCTTGGAGTTTCAACCATTGCAGCACCCCTGTGGACATCTAATTGTGATCCAGACAATCAGCCACTAGCTCACAATTACATCTCAATAAGCTACAATCACATAGTTGTGATTTCTGACATTCTGTGCTGGCTTCCCACAAGCAAAGTGAAGGGGGAAACTAGCAGGATGCCAGTAGTCATCAATCACATGAGATCCTTACTTAACTACTTGAGTGTTCCTTGCTTAATGACCACAACAAGGGCCAGTTACATTGCTAAGTGACAGTGCCATGTGTGATGTTGTGCTTTACAACTACATAATTCCAGTCCCAATTGCCACTGTAAGCTGAAGACTATCTTTAAATGTAAAAAAGATTGTGATCCCCATTCATGGGACAATCTAGAGCAGGGGTGTCAATCTCGTGATGACACGTTGTCATCACGCGACGTATCACAACTATTTCCCCCTTCGCTAAACTGGGGTGGGCATGGCCAGTGCTTCCTGCCTGCGAGCAGCGAGTTAATAAGGATAGTTATTAACTTCATTGTACAATATTATACAATATGGACCTGTTCTACAAATGATCCATTTTGTTTTAAAATCTGTAAATTTGTTAAAGGTGTTACAAAGTCTATGTGATTTAAATATGTGAATGTACTTTTGAATTATATAACTTAGGTATTTATATGAAAAATTTGTGATTCTTTGCCACACCCTTCCACCAAACAATGCTTCAAACATGAAAAAATATTGGAGCAAGGACATGTCTTCCTTCTGTTTGTCTGAACAGAAATAATGGTCAAGGTTTTCAATGGCTATAAAAAACTATGGCAAGTGATTTCTTTTCTACTGTTAAATATTTTTTTAAAATAGTGTCTTTCTTCATAGCCCTCCTTTTGTATTTTTGCAATTCCAGGGTTGGATCAGATTTGTATATATTCTTCTTAGGGTTTCTTTGCATGATAAAATAAGTCTTGGCTTCCTTTGTTTTTCTAATAATTATTCACCATGTGCTTACATCTCTCAAGGACAGCCAAAGGGTATGGCATTTAAGATGCAATATGAGGAAAGCCACAGGGATGCAACATTCTTTGTAAAGTGTATTTTTGATGTTGAAGCCAAGAAGTTTTCTTGGTTCAGTTATTTCAGGTTCATTATACCAGAGCTAGCAGATCTGGCCTGCAAACATCCCGATAAACCATTACAAAGCATCAAAAAGGAATATGGGAGGGAAAAAAATTGCATGGATACGTCTTTTCTGACCACAGATTTGTCTAAAATGTAGAAATGGTATGGTGTAGCACTTTGTTTGGGAGATTACCTACATATCTAAGTCCACAAAATACATTATGGAAAATAATCTTTACATCAGACCAGCTTTGGAGCAAGTATAGCAGTAATGGAAACTACTGCAGAATAAATCCAAGGCTACAGAATGAAGATTTATTTGCCTTGCCAGGAGATACTTTCCATCATTCTGGTTTCTAGACAAAATATGGACTGCTGCTAAGCAAGCATCAAATGAAATAGCATAAGAAAAGCATAACAGAAAAGCATTGTTCGAATATTCCTGACCTCATGTTTAATTTTTATGTAACCATAAGGAGTCCTTGGGTCAAGCATAATTTCTTGTTATTTTTGTTGCTTTTTAATTCATAACAAAACAATGCTTTCATGGGGAAAAATGAAACAAATACAACAAAGGAAAAAGAAAACCTAGCATGATCAATCATTTTAGCAGTAAACAGTTAGAGTCTGGGAAAGATAAATGCATGGCCCCTTTCACTCAATAGATTGAAGACAGGATTGTGCTGGCCACATATGAACAGATTGCCTATAGAGGTAGACGTCATATGGACAAATATAATGAAATATGGTCCTCATTGATACAAAACACAGGAGGTTAAAAACCATGATAATTATATTAGAAATATATGAGATACAATAGTGACTCAGTAGTGAAGAAACTGGGCTTGTAGGCTGGAAATCTGGCAATCCGAAGGTTTGAGACCCAAGCACCACATGGTGGGGTGAATTCCCATCCTTGCCCCAACTCCTGCACCAACCATGCAACCAAAAGCATGCAAATGCGATTAGATAAATAAGTACCACTTTGGTGGGAAGATAATGATACTCTGTGACATCATGCTGACCACATAACCATGTAAATGTCTTCAGACAACGCTGGCTCAGTGGCCTTGAAATGGAGATGAGCACCACCCCCTATAGTCAGCAATGACTAGCAGAGTAAAATTCGCAGGAATTCTTTTATCATTACCTTTATTAGAAATATATACATACTTGAAATATATTTGCATTAGATAACTATATTTAGAATTGTAACTGTTTGCTGTTCAAATGATTCAAGCACAGAATTATTAGCCATGTCAGGTAAATAGTTTCCCTGTGCTGTCTTTTGAGATTGTTTTTCTTTTTTTACTTTCCAGTATAGTCTAGAAAACATTAAAAGGATCATCTGTATCAGGGATTGGTTCTACTTACCTTTACTTCCAGTTCGCAACAGGATCGCTTCTGCGCATGCGCAGCTCACTGATGATGACATCCGGGGCGGTGGGCGGGACCTTCCACTGGTTCTACTACCAGTTCTTGCGAATCGGTCCGAACCGGGGGCAACCTACCACTGATCTGTATACCATAGTAATGAATAGTAGTAGTAATACTAACAATAGCAATAAGGAATATGTGGCTATGATCAGCTGGTCACAGCCAATAACTTAACATTTTTTTAGCTCTTTGCAGGTAGCACCACCTATTGAAGCAATTTCTACAAGAACATCTTATTATTGTTCTTTATTGAAATAAATAAATAAATAAACAAACAAACAAACAAACAAATAAATAAAAAGACACAATATATATCATTTGTTTTCCAGGTTTGAGCTAGATCCAATTAAAAAAAGATATAAATAAGTTGCCTGAATCAGCAATTCAAAGCCTGGAAGAATTTAATCCATTTTAGGAAATCTTTTTTCCTAACTTCTTAAGAAGAAATATTGTTTCCATGGCGTCAAGACAGAGAACTCAATGCCACGTTTTGTAGGTTAAAGTAAAAACAACAAAAAGAATCTAGATTTTTGTCCCAGGGGTCAAATTACAGTTGCCAGGAAAGGATGGCTTCATCTAAGGAGCGTTTAAGTGAATGTTACAGTTCAAGGTCAGCTCTGAGAAGACTCTAAGGGAAAACTTTTAAGTTTCGCAAGTCTTGTTTTTCCCTAACAAAATATGTCATTCTGAGATCCCTGCCTGTGGTAAGTGGGGTGGCCCCCTGAAAAGAGGTTTATTAGTTCTTTCACAAAAGTGCAGCGGAAAGTTTTCCAGGCCATGTTTACTCAGACATGAAAGAGCTAGTGCTCAAAGGAATGAATCCATTCTGTTTTGGAAAAGCTGGTGGGTGCGTGGGGGAGTTATCCCTGCAGATTTTTCTGGAACGAAAACTTTGCCTTTGCCTTACATCCTTATAGGCTTTCATTTGCCTATAGCTTTCTGGCACATATTCTCAGCCTACAAAACGCATATTTTATTGGCAAAGATCTTGTTAGGTTGGCATGAATGATTCCCTCCTGTGCTGGCTGAACTCAGAAAGCAAAACATGTTTAATGTGAATCGACTGATGTTTCTTGGAACAGCTGCTCTTGGAAAAAGAATGACATCAAAATGGATGAAAGGGTGCCGCTTCCTCTCCCCTACTTCCAGGTTGGGCAAAATAAACAGGTAGCTAACTATGTGGGTCTGTGTGGGTGTGAATATGAAACGGGAAGAAAGAGAATAAAATATAGAAATGTAGTAGTTGGGCAGATGGAAATAAAGAAGAGCTGCTTTAGATGTTCACTGTAGGAAAGAGCAAAATATTTTCAGAACCCGGGTAGTTCTAATTGATCAAAAAGGAACAGGATCAAGATAATAATAACAAGCCCAGATGTTAAAAAAAAAAAAGAGTTAACTTCCAAAGTGAGAAAATAAAATAAGCCACATTTAGCCATAATTCTCCTTGTTTGGGATTTAAGGTTCATTCATAGAACTGGATTATCTTATTGATTACAATTTGTTATGTATTCTCATTTGATTCTTTTTCTCTAAATCACGTCATCTGTGAAAGAACCCAAAGTCCCATGTTTGTTAAGACTAGAGATGTGAAAGTTTGGGTGAAAATGAGGAAATTCAGGGGGAAGGATCATGCTTTCTTCCCCAGATTTCTCCCAATGGTATTATTTTTTAAAAATTTAAATTTATTTTGTTTCTCCTCAGGCTCCATTCTTTTCCTGGTTCTCCCTACTTCTATATCCCTGGCAATTGTCTGAGTGTAGATTATATGAGGAGGTTGTCAGAGTATATTCATGAACTGGAATAGGACATGGCAAGTGGGTCAGCCAATGAGGGCTGTTTGGAAACTGAAACATAGTGTTTGTTTGTATGGGGCCATAAGAGACAGTTTGAAGTCTGAGCGTGGCTTAGACTTGCTGAAATATATATATAAGAGTTGGTTTGGCCTCTAATGAGAGCCTCTACACAATAGGTTTGCCTCTGTATCTCTGTACTCTGTAATGACTTGCTTCTATGAATATTGCTTCTGTGTTCCTGATATTGTATGCTGAATTCTCCTGTATGGTATTGTATATAAAGAAGTTTCTTATGTAATTTGAATCCTGCTGAACTTCATTTAATTGTGTCTGATTGTGTGCTACAACAAACTCTGACAGAGGTGCCAATAAAAACAGTAATGTACTTGAAGATTTTTAATTCTTCTTAGCATCTACTGGGATAATTCAGAAACATTGGTAGATGCAGCAAATGTCTTCCTTGGCAGGATAGCCTGTTGTCAAAATTCTATTGCATTTTTATCTTTTGTGCTCCAATGACATATTTGCACCTTTTGCTTTTTTTCCCTTTTCAATAGGCCTTATAATGGTTCTTCAATAGACCTGTTTTTAACCTCCGATTGAACTAATTTAATATTGAATTTAGTCTATTTGTGATCAGGTTTAGATTTGGACTTGGATTTGGATATTTTGCTTGCTTTTTCAACCAGATTTGAAGATTTGCTGAAAAGGTGCAAAACTTTATCCTTCATCACCGAGACAGATTCCTTTGCTGAGAGGCTATGGGCAAACTACAGAGCAGGCAGTAATACCCTCAGTCTTATTAAATCATCCTATATTGATGTCCCACTCCAAAGCAATTTCATCCATGCAGTTATGCTCTGCCTTGTACACCAGAGTTTTGCAATAAGAGAGAAGTGACGGCTGTTGGGATAAAAACAAATCTTAAAATCAATAGTTTTGTTAAAGAAAATTTGGAGATATTATCATAAAATCAATAGCATTGATGCCCTTGTCCTCCACTGTGGAAGTTCCCTTCGAAAATGCCATTCTACCTCTTTAAGATAAAGTCATATTTCATAGCCATCCCATATTCACTGTTAATTCTGTTATCATTCAAGCAACAGGGCAACTCAAGCTAAATTTATTAGAACTGGGCCCATATCTCTCAGTGTGTGCGCCAAATGCACTTCTACACTTTCTTCTTGGAAGTCTGCATGAACATTACTAAAGTATTGATGAAAGCTAACTTAAACACAGAGATCTCTGCCCACCCCACTTAATGCTTGTAGACAACTTTGTCTTTTCTTGGAAGAAGGATGAAGATGTGGTTTTTAGTTACCACAGTCTATTAATCCAATATTTAACAATATAAAAGAGAACATTCTAGAAACAAGATGGTAGGCCCTTGACTCCCTAACCTACAGAAAAAAAACCCACAGTAATCTCCTTTATACTGTATAAAGATCACTTCTTCAGAAAAAATCTTTATTTTAGCCTATTTTATTAATACTTTACCTCTATTTTTAGGGAAGAATATTTTCCTTGCTAAATTTAATAACATGCTATCTATAATTTTAGAGGAGAGATGGAACAATATCTGTATACAAGATGGCCTATTCTCTGTTTGAAAAAAACAACAAGTTGATTTATCATGGTTTATGTGTTGTCCTATGTATCAAATTTGGCATTCTGATCTAGCATGTCCTTCTTAGTTAATCAATTGCCCAGATTAGATGAGTAAAATGTGTTGTTTGTGCCAGTGGATCTACCTATAGAAATATTCAGGACAGATGCCAACTTGTATTCAGTTATGATTGCTACCAAGGGACTTTGGATCTAATTCTGGAAGAGCAAATGTAGAAGATATGGCATATCAATTTTTGATGTTTTATAAACATGCATATAAAAATACTCTTTATTAATCCTCTAATAATCTTCCAAAAAAACAATCTGTCATGGCAAAATAACTCATCAAGAAAGCCAACAATTAGAGATGGTCCAAACATTCTTTTTTATTGCTCCAAAGCTATCAGGTTATAGTGAATCACTAATCTTTTGCAAGGCAAGAGCCAGAATTATAAGACATATTATATAATATTATATGAAATATCAGTTAAAGGCAGCTGGAATGTACATATATTATACAGTAACTGATCAGGATACGTAGGCGTCCTTTACAATGTAGGAAAGATTGATTCCTTAAAGGCAGCATAGCCACTTTTTGATATATCACTTTTACCACTGCTCTAATTATTATTTCAACAAGCTGACCCTGTACTTTAGTACAGAGATAAGGAAATACAATGGTAGACATTTTTTGGATTTTCTGCTTCTGAGGCTTAATTTTTATAACCAATTAGTCACTAACAGATAAAGCTGGCATAGAAAAGAAAAGTTCAGTCTTAAAGGTGCTGTATGAGAAGTACAGCAAAGAACAGAAAAAGAACATTTTTCTCATTTTCTCACATCTATCAATGTATGCATATGGATGATTATACAGTTGATGCAGCCTGAGTTCTTATTCCAACCAAGCACAGATAAAGACATGAAGATGGTTGGCTATTAAAAACTCCTATCTCTTTGCTGAATGTATAGAAACATAAGCTCATTGAAAACATTTTTCTTTCCTCTAAAACTTTTGAAATTTAAGTGATACACAATGGCCATTTCCACTCCATTGTACTTTCACCATCACCCCAATCCTTCAAAAACATTGTGAAGCTGACCCACAGTTGTCTTCACTGTCCTCAGTCTTGAAGGATGGAAAACAATATTGCAGCAAGGGAAAGGACTTGGAATGCAGAAGAAAGTAAGAATTCCCATCAATGGAAGAAAATATCTGCTTTCAGGAATGTGAGGTTGGGGAATTCTACTGCACTTTTGTATACACACCAGCAAAGATGCCAATAGATTGATTTGGCTCCCAGATATGACCAACATCTGGAGCAGATTTTAAACTTCTACAAGAGCCAACATTCAGATATTTTATGATACTTGTAATCAGTTATTATTTAATAATATTTATTTATTTCATTTATTTATCTGAAATGCTCCCGGTTCGGACTGGATCACCTGATCCAGTAGCGATGGAGGTGGGTGGTTTGGAGAACTGGTAGCGAAAATCCCTGCCCCCCCCCCATGCCCAGCTGAGCCGTGTGATCATCAGAGGCTTTTTTTCTTTTAAATACCTCTGACGATCCAAGCTCTGACAATCCCAGCTGAGTTGCCTGATCGCCAATCAGGCAACTCAGCTTGGATCGTCAGACCCATTTAATTTAATTTAATTTAATTTAATTTAATTTAATTTATAAATTTATAAATTAAATTAAATTAAATTAAATTAAATTAAATTTAATTTATATGCCACCCCTCTCCGAAGACTCAGGGCAGCTCACAATACATTTAAAAAATCATTATAAAAAGACATTGAAAAATTAAAAAACATTAAAATATTAAAAACTCATTCACACCATTCATGGCTGGATCTCGCCAGATCACAAGAGCGAGATCAATGGCCCCAAGCCTGCCGGAAAAGCCAGGTCTTCATCACTTTTCAGAAGGCCAATAGGGTGGGGATGGTCCGGACCTCAGGAGGTAACTGGTTCCAAAGAGCTGGGACAGCCACAGAGAAGGCCCTCCCCTGCGGGCCCACCAGCTGACATTGTTTAGCTGACGGGACCCAGAGGAGACCAACTCTGTGGGATCTTACTGGTCACTGGGAGCTATGTGGCAGAAGGCGGTCTTTTAAATAAGATTTAAAAGAAAAAGTTTTTTTTTAAATGCCTCTGAGGATCCAAGCTCTGACAATCCAAGCTGAGTGGTTGGGTTTTTAAAAAAACGTCTGATGATCAGGCAAGTCAGCTGGGATCGTCAGAGCCTTTTGAAAGCATTTTTTTACAACCTCTTCGCCGAAGAGGTTGTAGAAAAAATGGTTTTAAAAGTAAAAAAAAAAATTGGCCACAGCTACCCAGTCACATTACTCCCCACCCACCCACCCCCACCAAGCCATGCTCACAGAACCGGTAGTAACACATTTTAGATTTCACCACTGATTTATTTGATAACATTTAGTGAACATTCATTGACTGCTATACATGCAAGGTACAACATTCATTAAGGTATTTTACAAGAGGCACAAAGTTTAGACACATGTAGTTAAGCTTATATTTATTTTACATCCAGACCTCACAATAACAGCTAGTAGGAGAGGGCCACAGGTTCCAATCTGAATTCCAATTTAGTAATTCAAAAAACATACTTGCTGAACTTTCTTGTATCTCTGTTAGACTCATAACTCAAATATCCATTTTGTTCTGTTGACATCTGCTAAGGATATGACAATTTTATGTAAAATTATTAATTAATTAATTAAGGAATTACACAAATATTTCAAGGGGATTAAATCTTTACAGGACATTACATTAATCAAATTTTAGGAAAATGGGTTCAAACCTTTTGTTTGTTCTCATTCTTTTGTTCAGCATCTTAAGCTTTGGGGTTTTGTTTTGTTTTTTAATGTGAGAAACAATTTTCATTTCTTGGAGTCTTCGGATGAAATATAACACTTAACATGACCTCCCTGAGATCTTCACGGGTGACAAGTTTTTATGTGACTAGAGTCAAAGCTGTTTTAACAATAAAACATTTTCTATGCTTCATTTTAAAAAATATATATTGCATCCTGATACATTTCATGGACAATTGTTGTGAAAATGTCATGTCTGTGACACAAAGGTAGCAAGCACATTTAAGAAAGTTTAAGTTAGGGTAAGGGCTACGGTTAAAGTTATTTACAGTATCCTGAAAGGAGGATGTATTTAGATTTCAAAATAAATTATTTCTTTGGCATGCATTCTAAAGGTGTGTCTAGAAATGAAATTTACACAAATTTACACAAAGGACATATTGGGACTGCAAATCAGAGGTGAGTTTCAGCAGGTTCTGACCAGTTCTGGAGAACTGGTAGTGAAAATTTTGAGTAGTTTGGATAACCGGTAGTAAAAATTCTGACTGGCCCCGCCCCCATCTATTCTCTGCCTCCCGAGTCCCAGCTGATCAGGAGGAAATGGGGATTTTGCAGTAACCTTCCCCTGGAGTGGGGTGGGTATGGAGATTTTACAGTATTCTTCCCTTGCCACACCACCAAGCCATGCCCACCAAACCATGCCATGCCCACCAAGCCACGCCCACAGAACCGGTAGTAAAAATTTTGAAACCCACCACTGCTGCAAATGACCCCTTAGAATAAACCCCGGCAGACTCCACAAGATTTTCAGTGGCATCTTTTAATTATTTATAAAAAATACCTATACCAAATAATCCTTGCATTTTCTGTTGACTGTCCTTTGAACTCAGAAAAGACAATTGTGCACTTGATGTGCCAGCGTTCCTTGCATTTTAAAGTGACTCATGCAATACAAAAGATAAAATAGTTTCTCTGATCTGCTGGTGCTCGGTATCTTGCCAATTTGAAAAGAACAGGAAACTCATGCATATTTGATAGTTTCACTGAAGCAGTGGGACTTGAGACTAGATGTGGGTTAGTCTATTTCATTTCAAGATCAGCAGCTCCTCCCCACCACTAAACTGGTCACTTCCAGTGTGATCCTCTCAAAGGATATAAACAGGAAATAACTTTGTGTAATGGGATATGCAAAGAGAGAGTGAGCAAGCTCGGCTTTTATCAATATCTCTCTCCCTGCCACATCTTTCAAGAAAGGTCACTCGTTCTTCTATTGATGAGTCAAATTACACCTACCATTGTGCACTTCTACTAACCCCCTGCAATGCTGACCTTTCATTTAAAAGAAACATTCATTCTTAAAAATAAAAAGGGCAGTCAATTAATAAAAAGCAAAGCCAGGAGTCATCGTGGTATATTATTACCACATTATTAAAATACCGGTGTTAAGGTTTGAATCAAGTCATAATTAATGACATTTTTCTAATTTTTCTCATAGGGTCTTTCTCCAGTTTAAAAAATTCAAAAGGTCTGAATCACCGTACCCTTGGGCCTGGCACAGACAACTGCGGCTTTCAAGGGTGATCACATTTTCCACACAGGAGTCTAGAATTGCAAAAACTGTTTTTCGCATACAGAAATGTTCTTTGTGAGAAGCCAGAATTTAAGTAGCAGCATGTTCCAACTTCTCAGACCCCTTTGATATCAGGAGGTCCAAAGTGTAAATCAGTAGCTACAGTGAATTCAGCAAAGTCCAGTATATTTTCCAGTTTAATTTCCAATTACTCAGAGAGGTTCACAACAACCATGGTTCAATGTTAATTCATATAATTGGTTCCAATCAAGGATTGAAACTGACCTGCAGGCTTTCATACTTTGAAGACAAGGCACAGGAATGTGCAGAAATGAACATACCCTTGAACACAAACACATAAACAAGCTTTGATTATCTTAGACACCTATTCCTTGGATTGCATTCAGACTTGTCCTTCAACAGAATAAGGTCTTAGATTTTACTTAAGTACAGTCAGCATTAGTTATCTCTGATTCTTAGAGCAAGGCATGCTTTTTAGTAGAATGTTGTACCAGATAGTTTTCCTTGTAACTGTCTAAACCTCTAACTCCAAGAGCTGTGGTGGCACAGTGGTTAGAATGCAAAACTGCAGACTAATTCTGCCTACTGCCAGCAGTTCGATCCTTACCAGCTCACGGTTGATTTGGTCTTCCATCCTTCTAAGGTCAGTAAAAAGAGGACCCAGATTGTTGGGGGCAATATGCTGACTTTGTAAACTGCTTAGAGAGAGCTGTAAAGCACTATGAATTGATATATAAGTCTAAGTGCTAATGCTAAGTGCCAGCTCCCAGACTTCTGACTTTCTACATGGAGAAGCAGATGGAAGCAGATTGGATAAAAGAGAACATGATTTAACTGAGGATTTTCAGGTATGGAGTCAGACACTGAATAGAAATTCTTCTTGGCCAATAATGCTGGGCCTGGCTTCTTTGATTTTCTATGTGTCTTGATCTTCCTCATCATAAAAAAAAGATTGATAGGGTGAGTGTATAACAATAAGTGTTCCCATTCATGAACAAGAAGGTGCAATTTACATATTAGAGGCATGCCTCTAGTCTAAAAATGGGAAATATCAGTCATATTACAATTTTCATGAATATTTTTCTTTTTTACATTAAAGTTCCCCATCCTTTCTAGCTTTGCAGACCATCGCGGGGAAGGGAATGATTCCATGTGAGCAATAGGCAAATGGCGCATCAGCATATGCACCACTGCTTTTGCAAGTAGGGATGCACATGCACGCTTGCCCGCCACTTCGGTGACCTGGTTTTGAACTACTCAAAGCCTTGTAGTGGGTCACAGGCTGGGGATTGGGACCCCTGATCTTCATACTTGCCTATTAACTCCTCGTGAAAAGTATCAGCATGGTTTTAAGGTCCTAAAAGACTTTCTGTTGAATTTGCCATAGTTAAACATAGTTTCCTTTCCAGATACAAAAGCAGATGCAATGGTTGTCAGAAACAGCAGCACTTTCCAAGATCATATATATTATGGGATCATTCTCTATGAGTTAACAAGGGATGTAAGCTCTCGTTTCTTTTTGGCCTGCCACTAGTGATAAAATCACACATCTGAACATATTTTGCCTGATGGCAGATAAATGTGTGCAGGCAGATTCTGCAAATGGTTATTCATCAGCAACCCAATTACATGAATATTGCATAGCTATATCATGAAGAATGCATTCAGAGGTGTTGCTGTGCATGAGACCATGGAAATCCGTGTGTAGGGAAAAAACTAGAACATGTATACTGACATAAACAGTTGAAACTCATTGGTGGCCAATCAGCTTTCACAAGCAAAAATAGAACAAGAGTTATGACATGGGGCAACTCTCCTGATAGCTAAAAAAAAAAAAGGTTCAGTGGAATAATGTCTTACTCTTTGCAATGCACATCTAAACTTTTAGTTTAGTAAATATATTTATTCAGAATAAGCACAAGAGTTATAAATATATGGTACTTGTTTTGCATCAATGTAATAACAGGTTCAACATTTTGTAGAATCACATATTAAATCTGATTCAATTGTCCCAGTAAGTATTCTTCATTATGTTGTGATTTCTAATGTGCAGTTCCTAATAAAAACAATGCTAGGCAAAATTGCTTTGCTGTCTATGACATTACAATGACATTTAAGAATGAACTTAATTCACTTTATATATTAGAAACTGACATGTTGCCTCTTTAAAGTCATCACTTGTGTAATATCTCTGTCTGCAGTGGATTGCATTCATTAAGCTGTCCTTCCTGTAATATGATACGCTAGGAAAGTATAAAACTTTTATGGCCTTTTTCTTTATTACTCATTATTATAATTCAACCAGACTTGAAGGTTTTCTTATTCACATGATTCAAATTATGGAGTTGAACAGATGTTTAAATTTCTTTGTCATGGTCTTGCCTAATTTTGGAATTTGTAGCCTCTGACATAGCACTCAAAAACTAAGCATGTGTTATTGTGTCCTGGTAATACTTTTTGGTATATATTTCTATGTATTATTATATTTTTCTTCTGACTGGACAGGCTAGTCGTTAACCTAAATCTTCTGTATGTAGAAATATATTCTACCTATGGTTCTATCTTAAAGAATTGTAGAGCAATCACAGACTAATCTTGTTTCTTCTACAGAGACAATATAATTCATGAAGACAGTTTATATTACAGGATGAGGCTTCATTATATTATCCATTCATCAGTATTATTGGCTTCTCATAATACAATCAGGATCCAGTGGAAATAAGTGAAATAAGAGCACTGAACTGCCCTTTTGTTTTACATGTTATCTTCTGTAAAATAAATAAATAAAAATGCAACAGTTATTATTTCCAAGCAAAATATTTAACTAATCAACTAAATCTGCACTTTAATAGCAACAGCTAAGAAAATAGCTAGCAAGGTAAATTGAATAATATGCATTGCAATTAGGTAATGTAGTTGACTTTGGAAATTTTCCATCCTTAATATGGATTAAGCCTGGGGAAACATTATTCAATTATGGAGTTTGGGGCATTGTCCAAGCTTACTTAGATAACATAAATTGAGATAAAATTGAGAAAACTAAGTAAGGTCATCTCGACTTCAGCCCACACCACCACACAATCTTGGGAATCAGTGACAATATATTCATGTCTATAGTTTGAGAATTCCAAAAGCTTCCCAAGCACATCAAACCTAAAACAAATCTATGTTGCAGACCACATTTTAATTATTCTTTACAAGTATTTGAACCATTTAGCAACTCACTTCTCTTCTTCAAGTCTCAAATATAAATGAATTGCTGTGTGAAAGTAGGAGCATATAATTATGTATATTCACTACCTTGAATTGCTTATAAAGTAATAAAAGTGGGATTAAAAAAAATCTTTAAAAATGGTGGGAATCTGTATCAATGCAAAGAGTGTCCATTAAGAATCCATCCTTTGCTTCAAACTTTCAGAATATAGTTCCAGTATGCCATCATTGGGAAAATGTGGCAGGCATTTAGTAGATATATTTAGTAGATAAATTAACAGTCATCAAAAATCCATCATTTTTATTTTCCAGAGGTGTACTTGATGGATTTTGAGCACATTCATTTAGGAACTGATGTTAACACATGATACTTCCTACTAAAAATTCTATGATAGCAATTAAGTTTCCACAGAGTTCTGAAATTCAGAAGCATCACTCGTTTAGCCATCATTGTAAATCAAGCTACTGTTTTCGGATTTACGTTGTTAAATCTGAACTAGAGTCATTTGGGAATGTGTGTTTTTTCACTCATTTGAATTATGTCTTGTCTTTGACCTCCTGACAGCAGAGGTAATGTACCAGAATTTGGGGAAGAAATTAGGCTGAATAGCTCATCTGCCCAACTGTCCATCTACCTGTCTATTTAGCATTTTGTCCTTATTTTTATTTCCTAATTGCTTGTAGTACCACACATTAATTACTCTCCATGTATAGCGATTTACCCTAAGCTCCCTAGTGGCTCGCTTTTTCTTAGCTTCCGTGCCTGCCCCTGTATTTTTGCAATCCATTATTCTATCTAATTTTAAGCATTCTCCTTGTCACTGCCCTTCAGAACTATATTAATCTGTACCTAATTTTATCATAGACGGAATAAATATTTTATGCTTTTTCCCTTGTTATAAGTGTAATATGATTCTCTGTTATTTTATTTTATTTTTTTTCTCCCTGTCTATCTAGAGTTTACATGGCATTTTAATTTTAGACGTTATTCCAATAAAGATTCTACTTGTAAAGTGAGCAGTCCTCCAATGCTTTGCTCATCTCTCTACAAATCCAGTGTTTTGTTTACTTCCCTAATTGCTGTCAGCTTTGACAAGGGGCTGATTGTTTTAAAGTTTATGCCAATTATTTGTTAAGCTATTTAAAATATGCAAAAAAACCACAACAACTGGTTTGTAGGTTAAAAATGCTATTTATAATAAGAGGTAGAATGGGCTGTCAAGATATTGCATTTAATGAAGTAGATTTAGTTGAAGGTTAATTGTACTGGCTGCTTGTTAAATGCATAAGGCATGTCTCTCACAAAACATCTGGAAATCATCACAATCATGTCAGCTAAAGTTTCTCATAAGAATATTTTCCAGGAGAAAACTAAATGCCCACTTTCAGTGATCATTAAAATGTCTTTGGGAAATTTTGAGCCAAGACATACTAGCAGATAGTCAGAAATATGTTGGCTCAGAATCAATATAGAACAAATAGCCCATGTGTGAGAAGAAGTGATTAATTGTATTTCTTCCTAATCTCCATCCATTTATTTAATTGGATCACCCTAGGCCAGTGACGGCTAACCTTTTTGCCGTCGTGTGCCAAAAGTGGGGGGAGCGTGGGGGGTCACAGGTGCGAGTGCCCACATCCATAATTCAATGCACCCTGCCCTCCCGCACATGAGCACATGACCCCCACACACTTCCCCCTGATTTTGGCATGCAATGGCACAGTGGGCCCGGAAGGCCTGTTTTTCCACCTCCCCAGGCTCCAGAGGCTTTCTAGGAGCCTGAGGAGGGCAAAAAGTCTTCCCCATCCCCCCCGGAGACCTTCCAGAGGCCGGAAACAGCCAGTTTCCCTACTTCCGGTGGGACCGGAAGGCCTGAAAATCAGTTGGCTGGTGCGCACTGGAGCTGAGCTAGGACAACACTCGCGTGCCCACCAATATGGCTCCGCGTGCCACCTGTGGCACCCGTGCCATAGGTTCGCCATCACGGCCCTAGGCCTTAGCTTGATTGGAAGGAGACTTCCAGAGCTGATCTTAAATCACAAAATCATAGCTCAGACAATGGAACAGGAGAACCAACAAGTCACACCCTTTTTATCCATGGCATTGAAAGGCAATGTTTTAACCACATCCCTACCACATTGCTTCAATCCCAGCAGCCTATAGCAAAAGATTGGCTGGTGATTACTCTTAAGGCTTGTATCTTGGATGGAGAAGGGACCTTCTGAGAAAGGGATTATATCTGGCAAGTAATAAGCATGCCAGAAGCTCTTGTCACTATATCATGGGTGACATTAATTTACAATCTACAATATTATGAAGAGAAGGCTCCCTCTCTCTTCACAAAGAAGACTCTACTAGGTAAAAATGATTTAAGATATTGCATCCAATTTAGGAATGAACTCATAAGTATTCATTGTTCTCTGAATTTACTAATTTGTTTTCCTGGTGTTATTGCATTAACTGGATGTTACCAGCAATGCAGGATACTGTCATTTTTGCCCAGATTTCATTTTCCATCTTAAGATCGTTCTGAGCATTTTTGTCAGGTCGTGCAGAGGGCTGACAGCTAGTGATAGCATATGATCAGTATGAAATAATGCTGGGGAACTGACATTGTCATTTGCAGCAATTCTTTGGAGGAATAGCTCCAGTTGATCAGTTCTAAATTGTACAACACTGTATATCTGTAGAAGGATAATATTCACCTCTAGTATGTCTTTGCTTGTCTTTCCTACCGTATAAAGTAAACATTTACAAATATTTGTTGCCTACTGCATCTTTCCATTTCATCAAGTTTAGGAACTTAACTTTCATCATTTATATCCAGCTTTTCTAATTCAACAGTCCTCCCAAACAGCCAAACATCAATATAAACATATATTTAATAAAATACTTTTATGTTAAATCAATTGAAGGAATTTCTAGGTTCTCTATACAGGGGACAATGTAAATAACAGTAATCCTGTAGCAATGACTGAGTAGTCTCTAGCTAGAGTAAGCTTCTGTGATGGTTGTCATACGGTTTTATTTGGTGACTATTGTTAATTACCCATTTTCTCCCATAGAATTTAGTCTCTGATCCTTAGATTTTGGCTCAATGTTTTCTAGAAGTAGTTTATAAACACTTATAAATGCTTTTCTGGCAGCTCTTTTCTTATCGTGTTTACTGGGAGACAAATTTTTGGCAAAGGGTCAGGGACATTGAAAAATTGGCCTTGGCTTATTCACCATAATGTGGGAACAATATTCACTTTTTGAGAATTTATAAACAGTGCAAGGAAGAGTCTGCCAAAAGCATTAGATAGTTAATGAATGCTGGATTAGAGCGAGATTGTCAGTTTGTAAAGAAGCAGGCTAAATTCTTTTCCTTTTTTTTAATATTCAGATTTTTTTTCTCTTCCAATTTTTGGAGTCATGTTTCTTGCTCAGGGATCTGTTACACCATAAAGCACTGAAACCAACAGTTTTTTTTTCTGCCAGGGATCAGATTGGAAAGATTTATACAGACAGCTGTCTCTACATTTGCATTCTTAGAGTTTTAATAAAAATGAAAGTCTGTTTCATTTGAAGAATCATTTTAGCGTAATTTCCAATTTAGGTGACAGATCCCTCAGTGTGAATGAATGGAGATAGGAAGTGATATCATGTTTGCATTGCAACTCAACAAACCAGAGAAAGTCTGCTCTCTCGTTACAATTAACAATTGTAATTGTACAATTACAATTTTTTGGGGGGCACATATTTAACTTGGCACATTTCTGCTCCAAATTCTTTATTAAAAAATCTATGGAAATCTACCAAATCAGTTCTGGGAACAGATGGGGACTGAATGTGCTTCATATAGTTTATGAAGTGGCGGAAAAGTCTTTTAATTATTTTTTAACAGTTGCAAAAGCCTAAGGCACTTACAGCAGTGCCATGTTCTTTGAGAAGCAGAGGGTTATTTTATTTGTTGTTGTTTTTCTGGTACTTCATGAACTGTGTGATCACACCATACTTTATGTTCTTATGGACCTCTATTCTTCAAGGAACCTTCTTTCTGCAATGAAAAAAAAAATAGGAACCATTTGGCTTCTTTCATAAAAATTGGGCAATAACCCCTACTGTTTAGGTTTTAGTGTCTAAGAACTGGGAGACTAAAACATTATGAGTTCCAGTACAGTGTAGTAGTTAATATGTTAGACTAGGATCAGGGTGTCCCACATCCTGCTCCACTCTCAGCCACAGAAGCTTACTATACCATGGTTTCTGTCTCAGTCCAAACTAACTCACTGGGTTGTCGTTGACGAAAACAAGAAGAGGGAGCAACATGCACACTATAGTGAATTCATGAATTAAAATGGGACATAAATCAAAGAAAAAACCCATTGGTTGGATATGCACTGCCTATTGTTTGTCATGAGTCAACTGGAAGCAAAATACTACTTTATTTCCACCACATTTCCAGGTAGTATTTAATCCATAATTTGCAGACCCTGCCTATCAACTCTGAATCAAACCTGGCTGAAACCATCTTTTCCTGCTTCATAGTTGCCACGTACTCTGGGGCAGGGGAGAGGGGGAGGAAGTAGGTAGACTGTCTCACAGACAAAACAATGAACCTTCCCATGGGAACCAAGGTCATTCCTTGGAATGAGGACCCAGATTGTTGGGGGCAATATGCTGACTCTATAAACTGCTTAGAGAGGGCTGTAAAAGCACTATGAAGCGGTATATTAGTCAAAGTGCTATTGCTATTGCTATTGCTATTGCTATTGCTATTGCTATTGCTATTGCTATTGCTATTGCTATTCCAACAGGTGGCAGTGGAAGGAGGAGAGGAGTGATTGTGGAGTCATCAATGGTTTTAATTGGACAACGTGACTTGGGACACTGGGGGAAGGGAAACATTCTTTTAATTATACTTTTAAAGCGGGAAACTTCAGAGTTGGTTTTCACTGGCCGTGCTGATATGATGTATCCAATAAACATGTTCTTTGATGGATCTACCTGCCTCAGAGTTCTGATTTCTTTGGGTGCATTACTCGGAACCCTGACACTGCCTCTAACTGATTTATATGTGTCTGATACCTCAATGCCTAGTATGACTACAACGTACACTTTTAAGATCCCCAGTTTTACCTGCAATACTATTTGGATTCACAGCAGTAGCATTTATGGTTTTAGATAGATTGCAAAGGGAATATGACAGTATATGCTTCTCCACTTCCCCTCTACCTGTATCTAAGTCTAGAGGTAGTTGCACCAACATATTGCCATCACTTGCAGGATTCCATTTAGCTACAATAGAATCTGTCTCCATCCTAAAGTTCCCAGTTTTTTATTTCAAAAAGTTTTCGGAAATGGACACTATGGGAACATGGTAATTATGTATATAGGTGAACAGATTCTGTCTTAGTTGATCCAGGATGGATTTATTTAATATCTCTGATATATAAAACAACTCAAATTGTGGTCATAGAAATGAATTAAAGTTGAGTGCTAATGGAAATACTGCATATAATGTAAGCTGCATGTCATTTCAGCTCTGGCCTTAGGCAGACTGCAAATTATAGTCTTAAAATATAAATAAGCTTTTCATTTTCCTTTATTTGCTGATGATAAGATCAATCATTCATATTTTACTGTAGAACTTTCCATGTTGATTGAATCTAATTTAAATATTGGAAGCATTTCAAAGAATTTTTCATCAGAATAATAGTGTCATATTTGCTTTGTTTTATTTAAAAAAACCTAAATTTGTAAAGGGGGGGGGACTATTTTTGAGTGCCAAGCAATCCACCTTAAGGTTGTACATTCATATTTAGTAGACCATCAGTGTGCTACTGTCCTGCTAAGTTTTAAAGATCAGTATCATGGAAAAACAGTTCAAAATTTAATTTCACATTTTATGGAAAGAAAAAAGTACAGATTATACTGATACTCTTGAAAATGGAGCCCATGGTCTGATTCTATAATTAAGATGGAATCTCTGGAATGTAAGCAGATGGATTCATTAATTGCTTCCATTATGGAGACATATTGTTGTAATAAAAATTATATTGCTTTGAATCATCTCAATGGTATGCATGCCCTGGGAGTACTATTATTATTTTTTAACCTTTTCTCCAAAATAATTTGGAAGAGTTGCCAAATATATTTTCATAGCTTTTTAAGTGTATGGAAAATAATATACTTTACCATATTAAACTAGGCCTAGATTGCTATTTCCACCTCATATTGATGGATTCACAGAGTTCCTACAGCCTTCACACAGAATTTGGGGGCTATAGTTTACCATCTGTGGCATGACATTTTACAGTTGAAGTAAAGGATCATCATTCAGAAGATTAGTATAATTAAAAGGAGGAAGACACCTTTGCTATCATAAATTTATGCTGCAACATGGACCACTGGGTTGTCTGCTTCTGGTTCTACCCCATTTTACTTCCAGGTGAATAAATGAGTCCAACCAGTGTGAGACTAGGCTTCAGTCTAGGCTGCAGCTACCATAATGAAGTAGGCATGTAAGCATGAAATTGCTACATAACGATGAACAAGTTATATAAGTAGGAAAAGACAAAAAGCCAGAAATATTTTCTAAAAGATCCTTTCAAAGGATAGATAAGAAGGAAAAAAATCCTTAAGAAAACAAACCAAAAAGACTCTTGAACCATACAAAGGAAGTTGGGCCCGAGGACATGGGAAATTCCCTGCCACCCTATCAACAGCTATACAACAAACTTTTACATTAACAAGGCAAGAGTAGATGCCAATGTTGTGAAAACAACAAACAAGGAATTGGGTGGTAAAGGGGATCTTGAAGCCCTCCCACTCCTTGAGTTTTCTTTAGATCTGGACTTTGTAGCTTCCATCTCTGAAACTGGTGCCTGGGAGCCTAGCTGAGAATGACATAGATAATCTAATATGAGTGTTGTATGTGAGAGAAAGAGCAAACATACATTGTAATTGGTAAAATTTCACTGTTGTTTTAAATTCACAAGGTCGCAGTGTCCCAAAGGTGCTTTTTTCAAAAGGCAATCTGACTTTGTTTTTCCTTGAAGACGTTTCATTTCTCATCCAAGAAGCTTCTTCAGTTCTGACTGAATGGGGGAGGATGGAAGGAATTATGTATATTGCTTACAGTCATCTGGTCATTAGCAATCTTTCTGAGAGTCACTGAAGCCACTTGGAGGTTTATATTTGCTCGCAGGATCACCTGAATAGTGCAAATGAATGTGGAATATTCTTGGAACTTCTGAAAGGTTGTAAACAGGAGATAGGTAGTGTCTTATCCCTCCCCTCTTGTTGAGAAAGGGCTGTTCAGTCTTAATGTAGATGGCCTCTTGATTCCTCTTTCAAACCAGTGGTCCTCTCTGTCCAGAATGTGGACTTTGCTGTCTTCAAAAGAGTGACCGTTGTCTTTCAAATACAAATGAACTGCTGAAACTTATCCTGATGGATTTGTTCTTTTATGCTGTACCATGCATTTGTGAAGTGGTTGTTTTGTTTCTTCAATGTACAGAACTATACATGTCTCACTGTACTATAGTGATTGAAACAAACTGAGCAATGTGATATAAGCAGTACTCCAAAGAATGCAATTTGCCTCAGCATTTGGTTGGAAATTATCTGTGTGTACCTGCATTATTTTTTTTCTGGCTGCTGTGTATCTTTAATCATACCTGTAAGAAAACTCATGTTATAAGCATACAAAATTGGTGTGCCACAAAAAGCTGTAAGTGTGAGTAAATGACAATAAACTGAACTTGGGAGCATGTGAAACACCAGGCAATTCTTAATTCTTTTCAACCAGCACTTCTCCAGATAAAAGAGACTTTGAAGAGAACCTATAGGCCAACAAGTCTAATATTTTGTTTAATCCAGGAATTCATATTAAAGCATCCTTGACAGATAGCTTTCCAATCTCTGCTGGGACATATCTATATTACCAGCATCAGTAATTCATGAAAAAATACCTAAAACAGAATATAGGTTTCAAGATATGACCTATTTCTTTGATCTCTTGCCAAGCAGGCCTAAGACTACTTCTAAGAACTGGGATCAGGTAGTAATCCCCTTGAAGTAGCATTGGTTTAAAAGCTGAGAACTATTCCCATTGGACTTGCTTGCTATTAGCTGTTAATAACAGATTAATGGGTGGCCTTCATCTGGATCTATTCCAAACACAAATTGACAATATTACTTCTAAAACATGGATTAAAATTCAGCATTTCCTAATTAACATTTTTTTTAAAAAAAAGAAAAAATCAAACTGAATGGGTCGGTGGTAAATATTTTGCAAAGATGAGTAGGTTTAAGATCATAGCTATTAAAATATGCCTTCAGTCCTTCAGAATCTCCAGGGACTCATTATGGTTTAAAACTTTTCTAAGTGAATTTACAGTTATGTTTAAAGTTAGTCTACAATACATGCTAGTAGTTTTCAATTTATTATTTTTTTCTGAATTATGTATGAGCATTAATTTTGAAGTGTTATGTTAAGATTGTTTTTCTTTTCATGGTTACTATGGCCCAGCATTCATCAAATTAAAAAATGGATCTCTTTTGATAATGAAACAATTGTGTTGCCTTGCTAGAGGCAGAGATATGCTACCACTGAAGATTCACAATGGAACTGAGATAATTGCCATGAATTCACCAGCTGATCATATGCAGAGTCTTCCTGTGAGTAAAATATAATAACTTTCTGCTCAGCTTGGAAGCTTTTCTTGAAAAGAGACCTTTCTAAAAGTAGCAATTTAGAATACGTACTCATTAAAGAGATTATCATTCTAATTATTACCTTATCTAATTATTTTTGTTCATTTCTTCTATAAGTGTAAGTCAGTAGTAATAATACCAACTTGTGTTTAGTCCCCATGGAGGGAAAGTGACAGCCTAATTCTGGGAGGATCATTAAAAAAAAATCATGAAATAATGATTTAATTTTTTCCCAAATGCTCTATATTTGCGATAACCTGACATTGGCTGTGTTTTGTAACAATAATAAAACACATTGTCCTTACAATAAAATCCTGGTGTTTTCTATGACTTCAAGAAGCTGCATTGTTCAAAATGCCACCTTGCTATTGTTCTCAAATAAATAAATTAGGCCATTTTCATCTGAAGATATTTTCTATCCTCTGTTCTGTTCTGTTCTAGAAACATTTGACCTCTTTGTTCTTAATAGAATATTGATCACATTATATTTGCAGTATTAAGGTGCAAAAGAGGACAGGATTTTATTATCTTTAATAGCTGTGCCAAAAGGGAAAATCAACGGTTATTCCTTTTTTTATAGATGTACAGTTTAAAATTCAGAGGCTCTATTCTGTTTTGCGTTGGCCTCCCACTTATGCCCATTAATTTTAAGTGAAAATCACTAAGATGTTGGCTGTGACCAAAAAAAAAAAAAACCCACCAGTGAAGGGAATATGACACTGTAGATGAAACCCATTTCACAGAAGGATTCTCTTGAAAGAGTATGGATGTTTCTAATCATATTTTTATGAAATCAAATCTAAAACCCATTTGCATACAAAAAAAATATATAAGAGTAAAGGTTTTGATAGGCAAGACCAAAGGCACACAAGAGGCATAAGCACTCAAACTATGCATGTTAGATGTTTATTACATATTTGATGTGAAAATATATTTGGAGGTATCAGTCCAATAGAAAATACAATACTGTAATGATTTCTATGTGCCGAAGTTAAATGAAAATCTGAAATGAATCTCTCTCTCCCTCTCTCTCTCTCTTTCTCCCCTCCCTCCCTCTCTCCCTCTCCCTCCCTCCCCACCTCTCTCTTCAAAACCTGGCTGAGCTTTAATTTTGGGATCTCAGTTTAAGCAGAAGCCTTTTTCAGGCCACAATTATCAGATTTAGCTCTGAGCACCTGGGCAACATGATTATTATCACAGTTCATTATCCCATTTTAATCTGCTCCAAAACAAAGTTTTCATGTCTTATTTCCCCTTTCCTATTTTCACTGGCTAATAGCTTTCTCTAGGAAAGCTTTAATTAAGGGAAAGACTAAGTGATCCTCATCTACAGGGTCCCCCCCCTCCCATTTCTTATCACTTTGTAGACAAAAGGATGAAAGCACTGCCAATCATCAGCTCTGTTAGAGGAAAAAGGCATTTATATCTCCCATTATCTGAGCAACAGAGATAAATTTCCTTTGCTTCTTTTCTCTTTGAACAGCCCTGGCATAATATATTTGTTTTCCCTTGCAGTCAAATAACAGAACAGGCAGGTGGGGCCTTTGTCAGGTCATGCTACACTGATCTCCCTTCTACAGGATATCCAGCCCGAGAGGCTCATTATGAACAGAGTTTTCTAGTGGTTCAACATAGGTGCTTTGTTGTAAAGATCTATGCAGCTTCACTATCTCTGCATCAACAAATAGGGAGTCATAACAAATGCACACAACCCAAGCACAAAACTGGCATTTATCTTTGAATACAATATCAATATCCCAATATCCCAAGAGTCACACATACACCAAGAAATGCAATTAAATACAGCAGTAACGGTAGCAACAGGTTTTGCAACCCACTACATACATACATACATACATACATACATACATACATACATATAGTGTATATATCAGTAGTGGATTGCAAATCCTGCCACTACTGGTTTGCTCGTGGGCACATGCTCTCTCATGTGCACGATGCTTCTGCGCATGCGCAGAGGCATCCAAGAGGGTGGGCGGAGCCTCCTTCCACTGCTGCTACTGGGTTGCCTAATCCGGGACAAACTGGTAACAACCCACCACTGATTATATATATATATATATATATATATATATATATAGAGAGAGAGAGAGAGAGAGAGAGAGAGAGAGAGAGAGAGAGAGAGACCCAGCCGTCTCCTAGGAAAATGAGATATTTTAGGAAATATTAAAAGGGTAGAATATTTCCCCTAAAAGAGAGGCAGAAACTCAGCCCCCTCACCTTTGTCAATGGACCCTTTAAGACCTTGGCCAGTCTATTCTACATAACAAAGATCTGCCTTCTTCTGGCAGAGCCATAATAGGAATCCCAAAGCCCTTTCATTATATCATCACCCAGCAAGAGTCAACCAAGCTTGGGACTCAGGACAGCCTACAGAGTTGCCCCTACATGGCCTGATGGGAGTCTGACAACCAATCAGAATACAAGCTCGAATTCAAAAGCCCAGAGAGGGCATACAACTTGGGCATTCTCAACATCTCTTCCTTTTTTTCCCCCAGGACCTCAAATCATATGGTCCTGTCCACCATTAAAAACCATCTTTCCAAGCAGTCTCCATATTTCCAGTGTGTGTGTGTGTGTGTGTGTGTGTGTGTGTGTGTGTGTG
>WNWU01000003.1:16753026-16776335 GCA_012654045.1 Ptyas mucosa
TTATTATTATTATTATTATTATTATTATTATTATTATTATTATTATTCTGCCACCTGACTCCCAATCACTTTGGGTGACTTATGAGTAAAAAATATTAACAAGAAGAGAAAAATACAATGACAAACAAAAATTATTTTTTTTCAAAAAAATGTTTTTTAAAAAAATCCAACTGTTTTCCCTAAAAACTGAAAACTAATCATGATCATTCAAACAACAAACTAAGTTTACTAATGTTTTTGATTACTCAAAGAATGCAGGCTTGCCCTCCCCCAACCTGGTACCTCCCAGCAAGGTATATGATTGAGGCAGATTATTCTCTTTTTCCATAGCTTTCCTAGATCTATGACTTGCTAATTCTCATAGGATCATATCAACAGCCCACTGATGCAATTGCGCATTGCCTGCCAGTGATGAAAAGGACATTCCCAGGAAGAGCCAGATTGGACAACACTCAGAAAATTCAGGAATCAGAGGTAACAACGCTGCAATAGAAGGATAAAATAACAAGTTTTATTCAAAATGTATCTTGGAAGAATTTAGTTTGCTAATCAGCCTCCCCAACCTAGTGCTCCACTAAAAGTAAAAAATAAAATAAAAAATGAGGGGTTTTTTTCTCCCAGGAAAGAGTAAGCATGTTAACCAGCTTTCTCAATCCTTCTGCTTCTCAGAAAACCCAGTGATCATATATAGGCAAACACTCTGCTTTTTCTTCAGGATCATGCCAAGCCTTCACCCAGAAAAGCAAGTAGAAATGTAGGAGCCAATTTTTAATTTAAAAAAAAAAACATGTTTAATATTTTCAATTGGATTGGGACATTTTCTTCATTTACTCAGCACAATTTAGTTTCCATTCTCTGCCTTTGTGACCCCTGCTATCTCTACCTTAAAAGAGGAAAGTTAAAAGAGGAATTCCTTATAAAAAGAGGAATATTTCAGAACTGTATTGCTGTGAAATCCTTGAAGGTATGCCATTGAAAGTTAACAGAATCAATGACCTCTTAAAAGATTATCATTGCTGTTTTCCCATTTCTCCTCTATCCTTCATCCATTCACCATCCCTTCTTTATCCCCCCCCCCCTTTCATAACATTCCTTCCCCCCAAAAAATTGTTCTGATATTTTCCCAATAAAATATATGGAGAGGGAGTAGATGTGAGGAGGGAGAGGGACAGGTAAACATAATTTCCAGATAAATGCCTTAAAAATAATATACTGTATACAGGTATACTCGAGTATAAGCCGACCCCAATATAAGCCGACCCCCCAATTTTACCCCCCAAAAGTGGGAAAACTTATTGACTCGAGTATAAGCCAAGGGTGGGAAATCAGCGGCTACTGTTAAATTTCAAAATAAAAAAAGACCGGTCAAAAGTGCGAGGACCTGTCAGAAATCACCTTTTTCAGCCCTCTGGGTAGTCCTTTTGTGCACATGGACTACTCAGAGGGCTGAAAAAGTAATTTTTGACTGGTCCTCGCACTTGTGACCAGTCCTCGAACTTACGACTGTCCTCACATTTTACGTTTTTGCTCTATCTTATCACCATTTCTCTCTCCCCCTCTCTTTCTCATTCTTTCTCTCTCCCCCTCTTTCTCTTTCTCTCTCCCCCACTCTCTCTCTCTCATTCTCTCTTTCTCTCTCCCCTCCCCTCCGCTTGCATTCCAGCTGTTGAATTCTTTGAAGCCAACTAAAAACTTAGGAGAGTGGGGGAGAGTCCCTGTTGGGAAGAAGGGAAGAAGGGGAAAGAAGGAAGGAAGGCAGGAAGGCGAAAGAACGAAAGAAGAACGAAAAAAATCTTTCTTCTTTCCTTCCTTCTTTCTTTCTTCCTTCTTGCCTTCTTTCCTTCCTTCTTTTCTTCTTTCCTTCTTCTTTCCTTCTTTCCTTCTTTCTTTCTTGCTTTCCTTCCTTCCTTTCTTCCTTCTTTTCTTTCCTTCCTTCTTCTTCATTCTTTCCTTCATTTTTTCCTTCCTTCTTTTCTTTCCTTCCTTCTTTCCTTCTTCCTTCTTTCCTTCATTTTTTCCTTCCTTCTTTTCTTTCCTTCCTTCTTTCCTTCTTCATTCTTTCCTTCATTTTTTCCTTCCTTCTTTTCTTTCCTTCATCCCAGCAGGGACTTCCCCACCCCCCAAGTTTTAGTTATAGAAAGTGACAGCAACAGCCCAAGGGGATCCCAAAGCAGATCCCCTTGCAGATCTGCTCAGCTCCAGAGAACATCTGACTCTGCTTAGTGCTGGCTAGCCCAGCCGTCTGTGTGCAGGTGTGTGGCTGCGTGTGTCGGTGAGTGTGTATGTGTGCATGAGCGTGCGGAGGGGGGGAAGGCTGAGTGTGGGGGGGAAGCCAGAGGGCCAGAGGGCGGGGGGTTAAAGGGGAAGCGTTCGCTGAAAAAGAAACTTTGGGAAACTTTTTTCTCACCCTGTTCTTTTTCAGCGAACGCTTCCCCTCTCGCTGCCCCCGCCTGCTGCCTTCTCTTGTTTCGGTCAGGGGACCGGACAAGAAAGAACGGGGTGAGAAAAAAGGGTGACTTTGGATGTTGCTGGGAGTTGTTGGGAGTTGCTCCGAGTGCGGAGTTAGCATCTCCCTTGCTCTTCCAGCGGAGGCTCTCACCCTTTCTCATCTTTCTCGCCTGTTAAAACTTTGGGAAACTTTTTTCTCACCCCATTCTTTTTCAGCGAACGCTTCCCCTCCACGCTCGGAGCAACTCCCAGCAACTCCCAGCAACATCCAAAGTCACCCTTTTTTCTCGCCTCGTTCTTTCTCGCCCAGTCCCCTGACCGAAACAAGAGAAGGCAGCGGGCGGGGTTAGGGTTAGGGGAAGCGTTCGCTGAAAAAGAAACTTTGGGAAACTTTTTTCTCGCCCCTTTTTTTTTCTCCTCCCTTTCCTCGCCCCGAACGGCCGGCGGGCGAGGCTGCTTCGGTCGCCCCGAGGTTGCCCGAAGCATTCCTTTCCGAGGGGCTTCTCGGAAGCGGAGAGCTGAAGCGGAAAGTTCCTTTCCGATGTGGAGAGGGAGAGGGGCACAGGTCCCCCACCCCGCCTCAACTCCCCGCTTCCCTCCCCTGGCTGAACTGAATTTGAGGCGCGGGTGCCGAGAAGCCCCCCCGGAAAGGAATGCTTCGGGCAGCCTCATGGCGACCGGAGCAGCCTCGCCCGCCAGCCATTCAGGGCGAGGAAAGGGAGGAGGCGCCTGCAGGGGGAAGGAAAGAGCGGGAAGCTGAGACGGGTGAGGGACGGTGCTGGTGTTCGGGGCCAGTACCAGGCAGCCGCGGGCACTTGTCATGGGCCACGCATGACCATGGGGTCGCTCAGCTCCCGCTTGCCTGGCAGCAGCTGCTTCTGCTCTTCTTCGTCACCCGGCACCGATCCCTCTTCAGCACTGGAGCCGGAGCTGCGGCTGCAACCGAGGCCAAATTCGGTGAGTGGCGAGCTCCAGCCGCGGCGGGCGGGCCCAGTGGCCAAAGTGCCCCCGGCATGGCTGGCTGCTTGCTCGCTCACCGGCAGCGCCTTCTGCTCCTCTTTTGCCCCTCAGCGGCTCCCAGCAACTCCCAGCAACATGCCGCGGCGGCGCTTTGGCTTCTGCTCATTAGGCATCAGCCGCCTCTCTGCTCAGTTGCTGGGAGCCGCTGAGGGGCAAAAGAGGAGCAGAAGGCGCTGCCGGTGCAAGCCTCCCTGACCCCTACAGCCAAAAAGGGGCATGGGGGAGGGGCGCCGCACCCCCCCACACCCCATTTTGGCTTTAGCAAGCCTCCCTGCAACCCCGGGAGCCAAAACGGTTGCAGGGAAAAAGGCACTTTTTTCGTGACCTGAATATAAGCCAAGGGGGGCTTTTTCAGCCTGAAAAATGGGCTGAAAAACTCGGCTTATATTCGAGTATATATGGTATATCTATCTGTACATATGTACTGGAATATTTTTGTTTTTCCAGCTAACATTCTTGCCAGACCTTACAATTTTTTCCCATCTGCTATGTCCTTCTCCAAGTTCTACCATTTTTATTTTCACCTCAATTGCTTCAATATTTTTCTACTTCTTCGTGTCTTTACCCACCATCTTTTCTGACGTTTAATAAATAACTGACAACAAATACAAGAAATACCATAACTGTTCATATGTGGCACAACAGATCTTTTTTTGTAGCAGATTCTAAATATTAATTAAAGATGCTCGGAGATAATTCAGTATTTCTTTTCTTATTCCATCGAATATCTCAATCTTTACCCTGTGCAGAATGTTGTCTACAAGTCTAGAAGAATAATTTCCATTCATCAACCATGGCCTATCAAAGAAAAGACTGCTGAACTCAAAATAATGTTTTTCCTCTGAAGCTGATGCTAAGGTTTGGTAAGTTTTTTTCCATGATATAAATTCTTTGACAGGTAGGATTTAAATGCCTAAACAATCCACATTCAGGAAAACAGTTGTGCAGGATATCTGCAGTCTTTTCAGAAGCACAGACAGTGGATCTAAATCCTTTCAACACCAAATAGATGTTTGTGAGATATTTCTGCATTGTGACTGCTGTGTGATATGCACTCAACCTTCGGTGCCTAGTTAAGAAGAAAAAGCAAGCTTACCTGCTCTTTTTATAGGCTGACAGGTTATTTGGATTCTGAATAATCCTGTGTACCTTTAAGTTTTAGCAAAAGAGTTATCTTGCTATGCCATTATAAGGTAGCCTGGCATTATTTTTTAATCACTCTGCAGGTTCTGTCATTTTCAGGAGATAAATCTTTTGTCTGGCTCTGCATGTAAACTAATACACATCTGGAGAATATACGTGGAAGGGTTCCAACTGCCCATTAATATCAGAGCTTCATATATTCAAATGCCAAGGACACATTCATTTCAGATGGGGACTTTGAAAATCAATGTTAATGAGCCTTGTGATGATTATAAATTTTTTCTAGAAGTAAATAAACTGAGCTCAGTTAAATATAAACTCACGTATTCTATCCTTTGTGCAGTTTGACTTACTGCAATCTATTTAGGGAGTGCTAATGCTATGCTTTTATCCATAGGTTCCTTTAACAAATCCCCAGTGATGCTGCTTGTGACCTGGTTTTTTTCTCCCCTTCATTCCTCATT
Organism: Ptyas mucosa; assembly: GCA_012654045.1. Taxonomy (NCBI): domain Eukaryota; kingdom Metazoa; phylum Chordata; class Lepidosauria; order Squamata; family Colubridae; genus Ptyas; species Ptyas mucosa. Next base: position 16,758,102 of record WNWU01000003.1, read on the forward strand.
CTGCATTCCTAAGCACCGTATTTTGCTTCCACAGCAGCTCTCTTTGGAGCAATCTCTGTATGTATTCCAAAGGCACCTTGTTTTATGCACACTTTGGAAAACAGTCAGTGAGTGGGCTGCTTATCGGTAATCCGGTTCACATGCAGCAGGTCCAAGGAGAAATAGTTGTGGTTTGTGAAATGGAAATTCAGCTCTGCATCTCTCTTTGGCATTCCCCACAGAAAGTAGGTTGCACACCAAGAAACCTTCCGTACATGCTGGACTGGGATTGATTTATTTTATTTATTTATTAGTTTGTCAAACATGTACAAGATAGCAGGTATGAATATGAACATGGACATGAATGAGGGAAATGAATACAAATAAATGGGGACAGTAGGACAGGGACGGTAGGCACACTGGTGCGCTTATGCACGCCCCCTTTACAAACCTCTTAGGAATGGGGTGAGGTTTGAGGTTGAAGTTGTGAGGGTTTGAGGCTTTAACAATGGGGTCGGGTAGAGCATTCCAGGCATTGACCACTCTGTTGCTGAAGTTGTATTTTCTGCAATTAAGTTTGGAGCAGTTTACCTTGAATTTGTATCGATTGTTCATCCATGTATTATTGTGGTTGAAGCTGAAGAAGTTGTTGAGGAGTAAGACATTGTAGCAGACAATTTTGTGTACTATGCTTACATCAGACCGCAGGCGGTGCAGTTCCAGATTGTCCAAGATCAGAATTTCAAGTCCGGTGGCATAAGGGATTCTATTGTGAGTAGAGGAGTAGAGTACTCTTCTTGTGAAATACCACTGGACCCGTTCAATAATGTTAATGTCCGATATACAGTGTGGATTCCAGGCGGATGAACTGTATTCAAGAATTGGTCTGGCAAAGGTTTTTTATGATCTGTATCCAAAGGTTTTGGATTAGGAACTACTGTAACCTAATTGACCCTTTCCATATTAAATCAGCCCAGTTTAGTAGTCCCAGTAGGACTGGCCCTCGCTAAAGAAAATATCAGAGATTAAATGTGAAGTGGCATGCATACAAAGCATCTCAATTACTGATCTACCAACTTTGTTGAGTGAATTAATTCTGTTTAGGCCGGGATATCTGATTAGACCTGTAAAAATCTGGATGTTCACTAGGTGGTAAAACGAGTATTATCTGGAGTTTCTAGAGAGCTCTTTTGCTACAGTGGCTGTGTGAATTTTTATACCTCTCACATGAAATTCTTAGACAAAGAGGAAATATTAATTTTTCTGTTGTTATTGTAATCTATTTTGTGATAGACAAATTAGAGAAAGAAAAAATATATATGGCAGACCAAACCCCATACATTTCTTTGATCAAACTGAGATTGCATTTAACGAAAGCAGCGTTACTCAACTAGATTTTCAACTTTGCCATACAGTATATTTTTGTAGAATGAGACTTCTGAACATTGACTTCTTTTGACCTATTTAGAGAATAAGTACAACCTCTCTGAAATCTTGGCAAGTTTTAGAGTCAAAGTATAGGCAGGCCTCGTTTAGTAAGCCTAAGTGCAGAGCCTTGGATAGTACAGTGGTCTAAAGCACCCTGTTATTAACACAGCTGCCTGCAATTATTGCAGGTTCGAATCTCACCAAGGCTCAAGGTTGACTCAGCCTTCCATCCTTTCTAAGGTAGGTAAATTGAGGACCCAGTTTGTGGGGGCAATAAGCTGACTTTGTATAAATATACAAAAAGTATGAAGGCTATTGCTTAGAGCATTGTAAGCCGCCCTGAGTCTCCGGAGAAGGACGGCATATAAATCAAATTTTTTAAAAAAAAGTGGAACTGGAATTTCCATTGTTAAGCAAGCAGCCATTACATGAAACATGTGTGACTCTTCTGCTTCGCAGTAGCAGTTCTGGTACTCCTGGTTATGAAGTTAGGAACATGATGTTATTAGGCAAGGATTTCATGCTTCTCCTGCCCTGCATGAAACTGCTGATTGTGCCCTGCTACCTCTTCATCAGAGCCTGGTAAGCTACCTTCAGCAGATAATGTCCACCAACATACCATTTTTGCCTGTATTCCAAATCCCCTCATTTGCTATCTCTCCCTCATCTCTGCCCTTTTGGATACAGTCCACTGCTGCCTATCACTGCTGTCTATCACTCTCACAATGCTCTCCTCCCCTCCCCTCCCCCATCTGACATTCACCATCTTCTTCCTCTATGATTATAAATACAGGTTAGTTGCCAAGCATTCAACTTTTCATCAAATTATTGTAGGGTTGTTGCAACTGTCATAACTTCAAGGATTGGTTGTAGATACAACCAATCCTTGGTTGTATCTACACCTGAGTGGCGTAGCAGGCTAATGCCTCCTATTAAGGCAGCATTTAACATCCAGCTGCCTGCAATTACTGCGAGTTCTAATCTCACCAGGCTCAAGGTTGACTCAGCCTTCCATCCTTTCTAAGGTAGGTAGAATGAGGACCCGGTTTGTGGGGGCAATAAGCTGACTTTGTATAAATTTACAAAAGTATGAAGCCTATTGCTTAATGCATTGTAAGCCGCCCTGAGTCTCCAGAGAAGAGCGGCCTATAAAAAAAAAATTAAAAATTTAAAAATTAAAAATTAAAAAATAAAAAAATTAAAAATTAAAAAAATAAAAAATTAAAAAATTAAAAAATTAAAAAATTAAAAAATTAAAAAATTAAAAAATTAAAAAATTAAAAAATAAATAAATAAATAAATAAATAAATAAATAAATAAATAAATAAATACCATGATGTTACTCTCTTAAGTCAGGACTGTATATAAGTAGGGGTATTCATTTGCAGTCATAAAAGTTGCTAGATATATTTAACTTATTGCTAGATATAAGAGCCATGGTGGTGCAGTAGTTAGAATACAGTATTGCAGGATAATTCAGCTCACTGCCAGGAGTTTGATCCTCACTGGCTCAGAGTTGACTCAGCCTTCCATCTGTCTGAGGTCAGGAAATGAGGATGCAGATTGTTGGAGGCAACATGCTGACTCTGTAAATGCTTAGAGGGGGCTGTAAAGCACTATGAAGCGGTATATAAGTCTAAGTGCTATTGCAATTGCTATTTGGTTGTTGATCAGTAAGTGCTTATGATTCATATGAAAAATTGACATTCCGGGATAATCCCAACTGGAAGGTAATGGAGCAGATGTTCTTTTAGAGTGCCTGGGCCAAACTAGGGCTAAGTACCCTAAATCAGTCAATTTATAAATGTTGTTTAAATAATTTGAGAGATTGCATTCTGACTATGATCTCTCATAAAGTTTAACAAACATGTACCAATAGAACAATAAGCCTTTAGCATAGAGGTTTGTGGGCATTTTTAGGCTGTACAACCTATTGTTTAAAAAAATAAATCTCAGAACTCCTGATCATGAAGTAAAGATGTAGCATTGGAAAATTGGCTATATTTGAGTAAGCTCTTCCTCCCTCCCCCACCCCCTCCCACTTTATGACCCAATCATTCAATCTCCCCAGAACCTGGTTTGTAAAAGCTTGTTTTAGTAGCCTCAGGGGTGTCTGGAATGTTAGGGCTCTAAGAAATACAGCATTTGAATTGAAAGCAATAATTCGTTTTTCTCGGGAATTAAAAAAAAAACAGAATGAAGTTAACATTAGTTACATAGTCAAGCACGGAGGTGATTGCTGGCATCTTTATGAAGAGGAAATGGGCTATTTTGTCTGGCTTTTTCCATCTTCCATGATTATATAAAAATGCAGCCTGCATGAACCACAATCTCAGTTGGTGTCTTTTGGTGTTGACTTTTGTGATTGCATTTGTCAGTGACAACTTTTCTTCGGTTGCGGCAGCACTCTTCTGAGCAACCCATTTTTCATGCAGAGACAGTCTCTACAAGAATATTTCCTCAGGGAGCTTTGCATGGAGACGAAAGTGACTCTATGAAACAGCTTTCTTTTTTTTGCACAGTCTATGGCCTACTCACTCATTGCAAATCTGGTGGATATGATTTGAGATTCTGCAGAAATTCCTTTAATAGGATAAAGGAGTATAGAGATAATCTATACCAAAAATATACTTACAGTATATTCAGCCCATGTTAAAATGTTACATTTTCTGGTTGCATATACTGTATATATTCTGAGACACTGTAGACTAAGGACTTATAAACATGAGCTGTAATGGTGCAAATCAGACAATCTTTTTCTGTGAATCTAAGATGCAGATTTATCATATAAAAATAATAAAAATCAAGAATCAAAATAATGGATATTAGATTTTGTTTCTTGGAGATGTAAAAAAACCTGAAGGCTTATTTACCTTATGAGACAGTCATTAAATGGTATTTTAATATACATAAGATTATTTATGGGAAAATCTTTAAATGTTAAATAGGGTGATGTAATATTGAATTATATCTCAAAACTTTGGAATCTGAAAGATTATCAGGTATCATGGTTGTATGGAGAATGGGAGAGCTGGCAAAAAGAATTACATTGAAAACTTGAGAAAAAATATATATTATTCCAAATGTAAAGAAACATCTTTTGGAAGTATATGATTTATCCATGTTGGAAAAGGCAATATTTTGTACTAATCAAAGGATGAAATAATATGTATTATTCTGACAGAGATTTGGGAATATTGTACAACGATATTTTAGCAAGTCCTATTTTGCTTAACTACCACAATTGGGACTGCCCATTCCATCACTAAATCTTGAGATTAAATATTGGCCACCCTGTTTAGCTGGTAGTTCTGACACTTCCTGTTGCCATCATTAAACAAATCTCATTGGGTCATTAGGTGAGGATCTATCTTGATCCTAGCTGTTCCTGGCTTGGTCTCTCCTAGCCATGTTCTTCAAAGGTAAGGGACTACTTCCTCTTCAATTCCCTCCAATTGCCTATATCCTCCCATCTGTCTCCTCTGCACTGTGGCACTCCTTGGTGACAGTGATGGCATTGGGACTGAAGTTTAGCACAGGGGTCTCCAATCTTAGCAACTTTAAGACTTGTGGACTTCAATTCCCAGAGTTCTTCAGAATTGAAGTCCATAAGTCTTAAAGTTACCAAGGTTTGAGACCCCTGCTTTAGCAGCCTCAGCCTGCTGCCTTCATGCTTGGGCCTCTCTTTGTACCCTATTATTTTTATTTTATTTATTATTGTTCATTAATAATAGCCACCGATCAGGATCATGTTATAAGGATAGTTTATGTTTTGTGTATCTCCCTACAGACACACACAATTCCTTTTATCTTACTGACACACACAGAGACACAGAAACACAGTCTTTATAACTTTTTTCTCTGATCCTGTCAGACTTACACTGCAGTCAGTGGCAAAAACAAGAAAAGGCACCATTTGCTTACAAGCAGACAAGAGCCCATGACACAGAAAAAGCTCAGTTAAGGAGAGGAAAGAAAAACAATGGTCAAATTACAATTATTAAAATTAAATGCTAGACATTAAATAATGTTCATGGAGAGAAGAAGACTGAAGGAGCTGGTCTTTCTGTGAGACCAGAGAAATGGTATGCTTTTTGTGTCGTCATTTTTATCCTTTTTTAAAAAAATATCTCCTATTCTATCATTTTTGCTCTGTAAGTCCTCTCTTTCAAATTGAACAACTCTAACTACCTATATTTCAAATAGTGATAAAAGCACATTTCATCGTTAAACAAATCTGTATAACATGTCGTTTGGACAAGTGTCAATTCATATAATAGTTTAATATATCTCTTTCTTTCTAACTCACTATCATCTCATTCTCAACATAGTATGGTGAGAACTAATATTGGAATCTAAAGTATCATAACCAATTGAAAATACTTATTTGGTTACAACAGATGTCCAGACCTGTAAAAAAGTATTTTAGAAATCTGTACCAGATGACTGCTGTATTAGCTGCAAATAAATTTTATCTAATCTGTGCATTTAATGCTCTTGTGTTCCATTTTCACAGCATTGCTTTGACTTAGACTTAGAGCATGACTGGTTATAAAACAATGTGACACGTAATAATTCAGCTTAAATGCATCTGGGAGGAAAACTACAATTCTTATTTAGTTTGTCAATGCTTTGCCAACATATATAGCTCAAATGAAAAACAAAACTTTATTTTGCAAAGAATTTAAGTGTCTAGAAGTTGCTGAAATGTAAAGCTGCATTTAACTATAGGAAGAATATTGTCATTTTTAAATTCTAGAGAAAGATTTATCTGCTAAGGATTTGGAACTCTGAACTGTGGTTTCTTTCACACCTTTGACAATAGTTTCTGGTTGAAAAAAACAGAACCCAGAATTGATATAGCAATATATTCTAACTAAATAGCCCTTGGTTTGCAAGTGTCAAGGGCAAATCTGAATCCAGATATCAAACAGAGTATTCCTTTGAGTTATTTTTGACTCCCGAAGAATTTATGAATGAGATTTAATTAGTTTTCCCACCAATTTCAGATAAGATGTCACAAGTGATCACTGAAGGAGGCTAAAATGTGATAATGCAGCAGAGTATTAGGTGTTCTGTCTCTCCCTCCTTTTCTCTTTCTCCAGCTGGAAAGTAAGAATTTACTCATTTCGATGGAGCTTCTCAGGAAGAAAATCAAATCAGTCCTGTGATTTGTCACATATATTATTATAACGGCATTAGCTGTTTGCTATCCAACACATTTGTGGTCAATTCTCACTTAGAAATGTAATAAACCCAGGCAAGGCTAAACCTTCTTGGAAAAGATAGCAATGAGTTAAATCTTTCTTTCTTTCTCCCTCTCTTTTTTTTTTCCTCAGAGGAAAATGTTCTGTCATGATGTGGTTTGTGTGACAGCCCAAAGTGCACATAAGTTCTTCCTTTTGCGTTAGCTGTGTGAGGTCATTGCTGTGATTGCTTTGAACCTTTGGATACAAATAAGACCATTTCTGATGAAATCATAAATTGCCTCCATTAAGAGACCTAAAACAGTTTAAACTGTCACCACTGGTATTCTTATCACTCTTGGATAAGTCACTTGAGGCTACTGAAATTTTATTTTTAATAACGGCAAATGTGTTATGCCAGCCATAACACTACTTACAGTCACTGTCACATACATGACTTCTATAGTGGCAGTTTGATTTGCAGAGGCAATGGGAATGTCTGCTGCCAGCCTCAGAATGGACGAGGAACCAAATCTGTCACGAACCTTGAAAACTTAATATATCACTAACGACAGTTAATTTAGTGGCTGGGTCCCATGTAGGCAAGAGATTTAATTGCAAACCTCCTGGAAATGAAGATCTCCAACTTTGCTGCTGGAACCAAGTCCAAACTACTTCATTCTTGAACTCCACAGAAGCCTAAAGAGAAAAATATCTTCTTAAATGACACCAACAGTATAACTGAAGGGATCCCAAAGCGTGAAAGAAATAGACCTTCTTCTGAAGAATGGAGGCAATTTTCAGCAGGGTTTCAAGTGGGCTGTTTCAAACAACCAGTAGCAGAGACAGCAGGTGGAGAAAGAAGAAATGGCAAATGACCAAACTCTGCACAAGTTCTGTCTTTTTTATTACCTGCATTGTGATGTCACTCACTGATATGAAAGGGACACAACTTGTGTTGTGATGGTGTGATGCTGCTTTTGTCATTTTGACATAAGGAGTGGCTCTTGAAGGTGCCTGGTTATGTAACAATGAAGGAAAATGTAGGTCGTTGATTCATTGAATTTTATTGAATCCAGGGCGGTAAGGATATTTTAAAAATTGTATATCCCAAACAGATTGGTCCTTAAGGGGATGTTTTAAGTTGCCACTTTCACATTTAAATTTCTCAGTACATCAACATTCAACATCCTGAGTAGAACGTATAAGGGTTTTTATTTAAAATTCCTCTCAAGAAGCCACAATAAATCACAATAAGCATCTGGCTTGGATGGAGTTCCTTTATAATTATAATTTGTAAACCGCCCAGAGTCATCTTGTAGAGGAGATGGGCAGAATAGAAAATCAATCAATCAATCAATCAATAGTACTTGTGGCATTCCACTAGGTTTGAAATAATTTATTATAGATCTGTTGCCTACAGGCTTGATGTCATACCCAAATATATATACTTAAAAGCCATAACAAAATTATTATTTGATATACCTATTCTTTTTTTTTAACTTCTTAAGCTACTCTTTTTTGTACAGTTTCATTAGGTGCTATTCAAACCCCATTTTCTGTACTGAGCAGTGTAAGTTCTCTATCCATCCGGTCAAGAGAGTTTGGTTGGATAGACATCCTGGAGAGATTTCTTTCCTACTCTTGTTATGACATTATTTGTAAAGATTAGGCTTTATTTATCCTTTTTTTTTTGCCTCTTTGGATTTTCCACTTGAATTCATTTCCCTTTCCCACAGTAGTGTTACTTTCTCCTTATATCCTGCCATTGCAAACTTCCTTCTCTATTTCTCTTCAGTCACTTGAAAAAAAAATACTGGTAGCATCTTGTCATTGGATGCGATCAGCAAAAAAGTGAAAGGAAGTGCTGCCCATCCCTGAAGTGTCAGTTCAGTGAAGAAGGTATGAAAAACCCAAAGAGGGAGTTAAAAGTACAGGGGGGCAGAGAGTGGATGTACAAAGAAGGCACTTTGCAAAGGAAATGTGACTATAAGACAGGAAAAAGCGTACCATATGGATCTACTTCAATGCATTATAAAATAATGCACCTTTCATTTTTCCTTTCAGATTTTAAGCTATTTTTAAAGTTCCCTGACATTTTGTTTACTAGAAAACATCACCAATTTCTTTCAGGGGCTAGAACAAGTCATATTTTTGGTCCCCAATTCAGGTTAATTAAAATGCTTAGAAGCAAACTATTAAGAGAATATAGCAAAGCAGATCCCTATTCCATTATAGAGAAGAATATATGTATATATGAGAATATACTGTATGAGCCACGGTGGTGCAGTGGTTAGAGTGCAGTACTGCAGGCTACTTCTGCTGCCTGCCGGCTGCCTGCAGTTTGGCAGTTCAAATCTCACCAGGCTCAAGGATGACTTAGCCTTCCATTCTTCCAAGGTGGGTAAAATGAGGACCCAAATTGTTGGGGGCAATATGCTGACTCTGTAAACCACTTAGTGAGGGCTGTAAAGCATTGTAAAGTGGTATATAAGTCTAAATGCTATTACTATTGCTATTTCTTTGTATTTATTTACTACAGAAAATTTTAGATTGCAAAATACATGTGAAAATTGGGTTTGGCTTATCTGTGGATGGGGTTATCTGCAAGTACATATGGTAATTTTTTTTTAAAGTTCCTGTATATACTTGCAAATAAGCCCATTCGCAGATAAGCTAGCCCTCTAATTCTTAACCAAAGTGTCATGAAAATTATGCTACCCACAGATAATCCAATTATGAAAATTGAAGCACGTGAAAATTTCAAGTGTCAGCTTATCCATAAGTATATATGGTATATAATGGTAATCCTCAATTTATGACCACAATTAAGTGCAATATTTCTACTGCTAAGTGAGATAGTTGTTTCCCTATTTTATGACCTTTCTTGCCACCGTTGTTTAGTGAATCACTGCCATTGTTAAGTTAGTAATATGGCTGTTAAGTGAGTCTGGCTTCCCTATTGTCTTTGCTTATTAGAAAGTCTCAAAAAGTGATCACATGACTCTGGGACACTGCAACTGTGATAAATACGAGTCAGTTGCCAAGCTTTCAAATTTTGATCATGTGACAATGGGGTTGCTGCAATAGTCGTAAGTGTGGAAAATGGTCATAAGTCATTTTCTCGGGGCCGTTGTGACTTCCAATGGTCATTAAACGAACTGTTGTAAGTTGAGGACAACCTGTATATTATTACACTTTCTTTCAACCTACGTTTCCAGAGGGGTTTACATCCAAGCACATAGGGGTGGTCCTTGCTTAATTGCCCTGTTTCATTCAAAATCATGATGGCCTTGTATGATCTCTGCAAGGAATGAAAACCTAAACAGCTATAACACACAATCATAATAAAATTAAGAGCCAAGAGACAACCAATGAATGCTTTTTTCATGGTTTGTACTGGTGACGCAACTGGGGGAAAATGCCTGCCATTTCCAGAAAAAGGGAAGACATTGATCCCTTCTCCTTTTCAAGGATTTTTTGATGTCTTAAAGCTGTATTGGAACTCATGTTGAAAATCAACTCTGTCTGCATCGGCTTTCTGCACTTGGAGGCATATTGATCACTAGAGAGGAACTGAGGGACTCCACATTTTTCTTCCCTTGTCTTCATTTGCATGTCTGTAGATAACCTGCCTCTTTGTTGATTATGATTTATTTTAGGGATTTTACCACTTACTTTCTTCTCTAAATTCTGACTAAGTGTTTTTCTGGTGAGAGGGGTCTATCAGGGCAACCTGGTTTACGCAAATATGGGACGGAGCATCCTGCTTCTGCTTTCGCCTTTCAGCCCCAATCCAGGAGCCTTTGCAGGCACTCACTTCCGCGACAAGCTATTTTGTGTTAAATTTCTTTGTCGGTAAACTTACATTTCACACTAAATTCTGACTCTTTCTCTTCCAATTCTAGCCTACATTGCTGAGGTATGCTTGGCTCATATTCTCTCTCCGTAGTGAGAAAAGTATGCTACAGATACTAGCTCTTACCTGTGGAGAGACTTAATTAACTCAGGCATTCATATCACTATGCTAATTCCTACATCAAGCTTATGTTTATTCACTTTCATGCGAACACCTGCCCCAATAATACTTTTTCACAATAATTAAACTCCTAACTTTAATGTTTCTCTCGCCAGCCATTCTTTCTGCTGGATAGAACTAAACGCTCTCTGAAATTCCAACTCCTTGAATTCCGTGACAAAGAAGAGTTGACAGTGCTATCTTAGTAAGTATGTGAGAGAAGTCCTCTGTTGATCACCTGACAGGAGGTTTGCAACTACGAGCAATTTTGATACATCACTGTGCCCATGGCATTGCATCTGAGGACAGGGAAAAGCTGTTTCAAGGCAGAAAAATGCTGCTTTAAAAACGACAACTTATGTGCTTCAAGTCACAGATGGTGTTCTCATTGGAGGTCATTCTACTGTTGCGCTGCTTTGGGATAATATTGTAGCAGCATGCTGGCCTGATTAGATAAAATCTGAATGCAGAACCACCAACCTGTCAGTCACAGAAATGTTGACAGAACAGTTGTAAGTATAATGACCTAAGAAAACGCTAATAAAATATTTTCCTTTTTTTTTGATGTGGAGAAAAAGATGTGTGATGAGATATGTGGGTCAAGATGAGCTTAGTTACTGGCTGGAATCAGAACAGTTCTTGGCTGATTTATATATGTGCACAACTATCGACTGTAAAGACTTTTAGTGTTGTTATAGAATCTTGACATTATAAATAACCAAAAGAAACTCTCACACTTTGTGTGTGTATATATTAAGTACACAAACCCATATAGCGAACCTTTTCAGTATCTTGATCTTTTTTTCAGAAGTTGTTACATTTATAGGCAGAAAAAAGCAAAGAAATAAAAATAAAACATTTCTAATTAAAATATGTGGAAAATTCCTGCTCATAACAGGTCTGACTGTGTAACAAATGTGGGACTGCCTCCTTCCAACAGTCTGTTCAGGGGTGCCATTCAGCAGGTTCTGACAGGTTCTGGAGAACCAGTAGCGGAAATTTTGAGTAATTCGGAGTACCGGCAAATATCACCTCTGGCTGCCCCCAGAGTGCGGTGGGAATGGAGATTTTGCAGTATCCTTTCCCCGGAGTGGGGTAGGAATGGAGATTTTGCAGTATCCTTCCCCTGGAGTGGGGTGGGAATGGAGATTTTGCAGTATCCTTCCCCTGCCAGGTTCACCAACCCATGCCCACCAAGCCACGCCCACAGAACTGGTAGTAAAAAAAATTGAATTCCACCACTGATCTGTTCTCATCCTCTCAATTGAGGCAAAGTGGACATGTTGCAGGTCTCATGAGTAAAGCAATGATGCTAGGTGGGTCTTCAAAAGTTTTCCTTCTCTGGTTGAGTGCCTGTTGTTGTGGAACAGCAACTCCTTGAGATATGGACAGCAGTGACCCTGTTGGTTTTCCACAAAGCCCTAAAAATTGGCTCCCCCATCCCCCACGTACTGGCACCAAGGTTAACACCTTGGAACTGTCATGTGATTGCAAGTCCATGGTTTGTGAAATTTGTTTTGGGGGTCCTGACAGCTATGTCTGTTATGATATTTTCTTTAATGTTATGGATTGCAATTCTTGCTTTCATCTGTTTGCTGTCCAGAGTGCCTTTGTAGATGGGCAGCCATAAAAATATGTTAAATAAGTGAATAATATTTAAAGTAAGCGTCCCCAGAAAACATGAGGACAGGAGAAAACGTTTATTCTGGGGAAAAAAGTTGATTGATGTATTTATATTTGGATCATGTAAGGAGAAAAGGATTAATTTCTCCCTTTCCTACTGAACTGCAGATTTAAACATTTGTATATATTTGAAAACCAACTAAAATGCTTTTTTGGCTTAAATTCTAATTTTTGTTTCATTTGAAGTAAAACCAAGCCAGAGTTATTGACTTGTAGGTTAATCTTTGTTTTGATATTTCATCTTAGGGTTCTTCTGTATTCCAGTCATCTTGGAAGGTATTAAGTTGTAGCTGCTGCACAAGCTCTTTTTATAAAGAATGAAAGCAAGCACATCTTAAACCCCAGAAATAAATAGTGCCGTACGTTAGGAACCTTTATTTTCATAAATAAAGGAATGGCATTTTTGAAAATTCAACAAAATCTTATTTCTGATAAGTCTCATTTATAGAAGCCATGCAGAAGAATGTATTGCTGCCTTTCTTTTATTTTGAAACCTTTTTCAGATGGATGATATTCCATCACCAGAAGAGCTAAGTAGGTAATGCCATCACAGAGACTCAAATATCAACACTATTTTTCTTCTTGCAGATAATCTTTTTAGAGCAAAATTTAGCATATTAAGAATGGTCTGACTGTCTGCTTGTCTGTCTGTCCATCCATCCATCATCTGTCTGTCTGTCTGCTTGCTTGCCTATCTATCTATCTATCTATCTATCTATCTATCTATCTATCTATCCTCTATCTATATATCTATCTATCATCTATCTATCTATCTATCTATCTATCTATCTATCTATCTATCTTTCTTTCTATCTATCTATCATCTATCTATTATCTATCTATCTATCTATCTATCTATCTATCTATCTATCGTCTAGCTGCTAATTTACTAGATTTATCAAATAAATAAGAAGTCAGAAAAAGCAGATCTTTGATTTGCTTTAAAGTGACTGACATATCTAGTCTAGATTCATTACTTATTAAACCTCCCCCCCCCCCTTTGTCTGCATTTCTGTCTTAATGGACAGGACTGCATTAATTCCATTCCAATATTTATTTCAGTATTTTCCAATTTCCATTTGCATTCATGCTCTCTACTGATGGACAGCAGGCAAAAATAATATTAGCTTTTCTCAAAAGGAAACCTAAATGTCAGTCTTTTCAAAGTTTTCTGAAAATTTAAATGCCACAATACCACATGTCATGTCACCCTGCTAGAATATTACGTATTTTTGGCTTTCATGTTCTTCTATACTGAGAATGGTTTAATTTTAAAACTAAAAAAGAAAAATACCAATTGGAAAAGGGGAAATCAGTGTTAAGATATGCTTGTCTATACATTTACAAGTTTCAGAGTTACATTAGTGGAATGCAGCAACAATAGTAAGGAATCTTGGACTGCATTAAAGAAAAACAGATTTATAATGATGTGGGTGTGGGTGTGAATAGACAAAAGACATTGTCACACCATCAGCTACTTCATTTGCCAATACTTCTCAATGTATTATTATTTTTAAGTTTGTAAATATGAAGATCTCAGACAGCACTTCATCACTCATTTTGCACTTGGAGCAGGGTCATCAATAGTCCAAAAAGTCAAGATGGTTACAAAAACACAAATCACTATCTCTATTCATATGAGTGATAGCAAAGGCCTGTGTGATAGTAAAATTTTCCTTCTGATTGATTGGTATTGAAATATGACTCTCATGAAAACAAGGCACATTCAAACATGTGTACAAAGGCTTTCCTCCTGCAGAAGCACGGATATATACAACACTTGATATTATGTAAATGATGCTGGTAGAAAGATGAGCTTATACCATGTGTGGCAAGTACTCATAGTTGCTCAAGATTTGAATAGGCCTTAGCTGTAGTTCTCTTCTATTGCTGAACTAGAATGAACTCTTCAAAGTATGTAGAGAATTACCATATTTTTCGGTGTATAAAATGCACCGGAGTATAAGACGCACCTTAATTTGGAGGGAGGAAAACAAGGAAAAAAATATTTTACCTCTGCCAACCAGCATTTAAGGTGGCGCTGCCCTGCTCCTACTCCTGCAAGCGAGAGGTGCAGGGACTACTAGTTTCCCCCCAAAGAGACCCCTCGCATGCTCTGGGAGGAGGGACAGAGCACAGCCTGAGGAACAAACCTTCGGGATGGTCTGGGGGGGGCGAATCTGCCCTGCAGCTTCGGGGAGCAAGGCGGGTGCCACAATTTGCGGCTGGTCACCCCTCTGGCCGTGCTGACTTCACTCCCCAGCAATGTGAGGAGCTGCCGCCACTGCCTAAGCCCTCTCTGTGCCTAGGAGCCAAGCCAAGCTGAATGTGAGCCCCTAAAGGGAAACGTTCCTCCTTTCCAGCCATCGCTGCCCAGATTCCCCAATGCAAATCTCAAGAGTCGCGCTTCAGGTGGCGTCCAGTTCCCCTGCAATGTGCAGCGGGGAACTGGGAAATGCTTTGGATTTTGGGAGGAGATTGTAGCGCTGCTGCCTGAAAGTGTTTTTCTGCACATTGCAGAGCCGCGCGCCCCCATCCTCCTTCTCAGCAGACTCTTCTCTTTCCTCCTGGGCAGATCCACCGCCTGAAACACGGTGCACTTTTTTTTGTCTCTGCATGTCACATGCACACACCCCATGTTTGGAATGGGGAAGGGTATCACGGGTTCAGGCGGCAGACCCGCAATCCCCTTCCCGATTCCAAACATGGGGTGTGTGCAGAGACAAAAAACAGTGCACCATGTTTCAGGCAGCGGATCTGCCCAGGAGGAAAGAGAAGAGTCTGCTGAGAAGGAGGACGGGGGCGCGTGGCTGTGCAATGTGCAGAAAAACACTTTCAGGCGGCAGCGCTACAATCTCCTCCCTGAATCCAAAGCACTTCCCAGTTCCCCGCTGCACATTGAAGGGGAACTGGCCACCACCTGAAGCGCGACTCTTGAGATTTGCATTGGGGAATCCGGGCAGCGATGGCTGGAAAGGACAAACATTTCCCTTTAGGGGCTCACATTCAGCTCGGCTTGGCTCCTGGGCACAGAGAGGGCTTAGGCAGCGGCAGCAGCAGCAGCTCCTCACATTGCTGGGGAGTGAAGTCAGCGCAGCCAGAGGGGTGACCAGCTGCAAAACGTGGCACCTGCCTTGTTCCCTGAAGCTGCAGGGCAGATTCCCCCCCACCCCGACTGTCCCAAAGAGGGAGGGTTGTTCCTCAGGCTATGCCCCAACCCAGATCCCTGCTGCCTGGAACTGGCCGAAAATGGCTGAAGGGTGGGGGCTGGCAGGTGGGCGGGGCTACATTCGCCATATAAGACACACCCAGATTTTCACCCCCTTTTGGGGGGTAAAAAGGTGCGTCTTATACACCAAAAAATACGGGTAGGTCATGCATACAATACAAGTTTCTGACTTCTTCAAAAATTGCTGCTTTTTCACTCTTTCCAACATCACTTGCAGCTTCCATCATGAGACTTAATGGAAGAAGAAAAAATGGAACAGACAAAGAAAATGAAATCTCAGTTTTACTTTTAGTGTCACTGTTTGATTGTTCAGAAGCAGTGTTACTTTGTTCCCTATTATTCACAAGCTTCTTAGTCTAAAAATCAGAAACGTACACACACAAACACAGAACACAGAGTAAATTTTAAAAAGGAAGCCTCTCTGAATTAAACAAGAAACAAAAATGTATCACCTGTTTCTCAAGAAAACAACAACAATGAACATCATTGATCATTGATCTTAATTGGGAACTGCTCAGAGTTTGTTATAAGATGGGTGGTTATATGTTGTTGTTTTAACCATGTCTGACTTTTGGTGACTTTATAGGCAAGTAGTCTCCATATTCTAAATAATAAATAATAAGAAAAGTTTCTTTTCTGAAGTCATGGATGAATTAAAAAGGCTAATTGCAAGCCATTTTGAGATAGACAGACAGACAGACAGACAGACAGACAGACAAACAGACAGACAGACAAATAGATGATAGGGATCAGATACAGATTAGATATAATTATTTTTTTTCCATTCAACTTCTGGCTAATAATAACTATTGTTATTATTATTTGTCGAAAACCGAAACATACAATTTATTGACATCGCGGTACCAGAAGACGCCAGATTTGAAGAAAAAGAACTGGAAAAAATCATGAAATATCGCGACCTGGCCATAGAAACTACACGGCTAGGGATGAAACATGTCACAGTGATGCCCATTGTCATCAGGGCACTTGGTACCATGTCCAAGAATTTCACAAAACACTTCAAGAAATTGCAGCTTCCTGCAATAACACCAGTGGAACTGCAAAAAACGGTGCTACTTGGAACATCATATATTTTAAAAAGGTACTTGGTTGATACCTAGGATGCTGACAGCAACCTGTATCAACCAGTAGCACCAGTCGATGGTATTTGTAACACAAATACACTTTTAAATATCCAGTTGACTGAGTTTCATTTTTAATGAATAAAAGATAATAATAATAATAATAAATAATAATAATAATAATAATAATAATAATAATAATAATGATGATGATGTTGTGGAGGAGGAGGAGGAAGTAACTTGTTATTTTATTTTAAAATTCTAAATAGATAACAGATAATTATGATTCAACATGTCTCTATGAACAAGCATTTAGATCATAGAGATAAATGAACTCTGCTGTTGATGTGCTCTCTCCCTCCCTCCCTCCCTCCCTCCCTCCCTCCCTCCCTCCCTCCCTCTCTCTCTCTCTCTGTGTGTATGTGAGAGAGAGAGAGAGAGAGAGAGAGAGAGAGAGAGAGAAAGGCAGGCAATTGGAGTTATATATTATGTGTATATATTTAATCATTATGTGCAATCCAGAGTCACTAGATGTGTGGCTTTTAAATCAAATAAAGAAATAAATAACTAAGAAAGAACAAAATGGATGAGATTTTTCATTCTGTATGAGCAGGATAATGCCTAGGAAATTTATTGGGCAATATCTGTGCACTTGCTGTTGATTCTCCATCTTAAAAGACAAGAGACACACCTCTTTTCTAATATCTTTTCCAACTATTGTGATAATATTCCTCTCATCCTTTCCATCTGTAAAGTCTAATACAGGCAGAGTGTGAATATTTTGCTGGACTCTGGCTCAGTTTATTTTCTATATAAATCACTGTCAGATTTCTGGAGTGATTGGTACATTGGGTCAGTAAATTTGTAGGAGGAGAGTTGTGTTAATCGATGTCAGTAAACAAAAAAATCAGAGTTTGGTAGCAACTCTTTCAACTCATTTTATTAAAGGGCTAATAGCAATAACAATAACATTTAGACTTATATACAGATCCATAGTGTTTTACAACACTCTCTGGTGGTTTACAATGTCAGCATATTGCTCTTACAACAATCTATGTCTTCATTTTACCAACCTTGGAAGGACGGAAGGCTGAGTTAATCTCAAGCCCTGTCAGGTTCAAACTCCAGGCTGTGGGCAGAATTAGCCTACAATACTGCATTCTAACCACTGCACCTCTAGGGTTCAGTATAAGCTTTCATGAGACTCCTGATAGCCTTACAATTATGGGCAGCATTATATATGATGTTTATGTTAGCCTGGTAAGTAAGATTAGCTATCAATAGCTGAAGTAGTTGGCACCCAATGCCTGTCACACAATTCCTGGCTCAATAAGATATAGGACAAGACCATTTTATGATTTTGTAGGCTAGTTGCTCAAATATTTCTGAGGTGGCGGTGATTTCAAGATTTGATAATTTCTTTTTCTTTTTTAAAAATATTTTTTATTAAACATTTTTCTAAAAACAAAAAGAAAGCTTTAACACTTTTTCTGTTTCAACAGTTTCGCATCAGTCAAAAATTTCATACTTATACATTTTTCCTCCCTTATTTCTACTATATCTTTTATACATATACTTCTAATATTTATTTATTTATTTATTTATTTATTTATTTATTTATTTATTTAT
>WNWU01000003.1:16784217-16794648 GCA_012654045.1 Ptyas mucosa
AGAGAGAGAGAGAGAGAGAGAGAGAGAGAGAGAGAGAGAGAGAGAGAAATATCTACAGCTGCATTCCATTGAATTCAGCTGTATTTAAGTAATCTGTGTGCAAAATTGTAGCCCTTGTTGAACCCAGAAAATGGAAGAAGTGTTATGGTGTTTCGTGCTGCTGAATTAGCATGATTTAAAATATTGACCTCATGCCTACATAAGCAACCCAGCAGACTGAATTATTCTAAAGAAGTTTTATTAACTCAGTAGAATTAACTGCCCCAAGTGTGCTTAGAACTACAGCCTGAATCTGTGGCTCTTTAGAAAGTTATTAATTCAACTTTTTAAAAAAATGTTTTTAATGTGGAAACAATAATACAAAATAAACAGAGGGGAAAATGCAACTGCTTCCAACTAAGGACTCAGTGATGGTTGGCACACTGTTGGCTGTTTTTGACTTGAGCCAATTTACTTCTGACTCACTGTGTGTTTGAAACTGTCTCTTCTTTCTCCTCCTCTTCCTCCTCTTCCTTCTCCTTCATGATTTGTCTGGTGAAGGAGTCACCCCCCCCCCAAGATAAGATCTAAAGCAGCAAATTGTGTTGTAACTTTTCTCTTTGTTCACAGCATTCAGAAACCATGAGTCATCTACACATTGCTTTGTGTAGTGTTATTAGTGACTGGAAACAATGTCTGTATGAAAATGTTCTCTTAATGTTGAACAGTTTTCTTTTCTTACTGTCCCTGGAACTCCATAGAGTTCTTTAAAGCTGAATGGGTAAACTGTTTATTCATTTATTGTAACATTGCATATCTTATTTTGTAGAAAATCTCCACGTACTTTACAATAATATTGTAACAGTAACTACTAGGTTAGATTTACTAAACTGAATCAATATGTCTAGATTAGAACCTGCAAGCAGAACTCTCTTCATACAGAAATCTTTTCTGTTCTTTAAATAAACCCTAAGGCAAATAGTCAGCATATAAAAAGGAACCATTATTTTCTAATAATGGCACAAAGAGAAAGAAGAACCTCATCTAATTCCTCAGGGAACGAGCAATAGAAATGATTCAGACAGGTATTAGTAGACAGTGCAGTGAACATATTAGGTACAGCATTGCCCAAAGTGACATCAAACTCAGCATGAATCCAAGTCATTTTATCTCTGAAGAACTGTGCAAACTGCTCATAATAGAACTCAGATAGCTTGAAGCCCTGAAAATCTCTATTTGATGGTTCTCCGTGGATGTAATTATAGAGGAAATCCAATGCCTTTCTCTTCCGTGATTGCCACAGCATAGGCCTTATGACAATGCCTCTAGCATCAGTCAGAGATATCGCAGCATTTACGTCATTGTTACTCGGTTCACCTGCCATTGTGGTCCATCCCTTGAAACTGCCCTGTGTACCATATGTCAACCCAGTTGTTGATAGCAAGATTGTTCAGACTGACTAAAACATCTCTAGAATAGTTTGCAGTGCAACAGATTCTGTCATCTTCCAAAATTGGAGTATCCTTACAGACTGAAACTTCTGCAGTTTTTCACATTTCACAAAGTAGTGGTCGTTCCATAGCAAGGTTATGTGTGTGTCCAAGACAAATTCCTTGGGTGTCCAATCACACTTGGCCAATAAGGAATTCTATTCTATCTATTATAATTTCTGGGACAGCTACTGTATATACAAACCACCCTGGATGAAAACCAGGGGTCTGAGGTATGATTTCACTGATGGGTAGATTCCAAAAAGATCCTGGAACAATGAAAACAGGAAATCTTCAAATGCACCTTAATTGTAATTTGTGTAATTGATCACATCCCATTCCCCTCCTCCAAAATCCTCCTCAATTATTAAAAAACAAAACAAAAACTTTCTACCCTTTGTCAACTTTTGTATAAGTACTTTCACCTACCCATTTAGAAAAAATTAACGCCCCCCATTTTTTTCAGCCTGCCTGTCACATACAAATTCATCTATGCAACTGTGTTACTCTTCGCTAACTTTTTTTTTAAAATACAAGAATAGGAATTATTAGATGTCAACTACAAAACAATCCCTCCTCAAAACGTGTTTACTAACAGTAAGAATAATATTAATATTGCAACATCAAGATATAAAGGCATGCACAAGATCCATATATCCATACATATATATATACACCAAAGCTCAACAAACTAGTCCAATTTAATATAGGTTTTGCATCTGAAAATGTATTACAAGTAGTCCTCATTTTAATGACCATAATTCGGATCGAGAAACTTCATCACTAAACAATGTAGTTGCTAAGCAAATCATCACATGACCACAAACAGCTTGTAACATCCCATCCCATTTAGTTGTGAAGCAAATCACAGTAGTTCATTAAGTGAGACTTCATGTGATTGTAACATGTAATATTAGTGCCAGCTTCTCAATTGAGTCTGCATATTGGAAGATGGTTCGGGCATGTACAAATGGCAATCATGGGACTTAAGACGGTGCAACACTTGGAAATACCTGCCAGTTGTGAAGTGCCTGAATATCAAACAGGAACTGTGGGGATGCTCAATGGACATCAATGTAAGGAGTGATCATAAAAAACTTACTTTTTTGATGCTGTTGTAACTTTGAGCAGTCACTAAACAAGACAGTCATTAATTGAGATCTACCTGTATGTATCTTGAAAGCTGAATTTCAAAACAAGCTAAGTATTCCCATGCAACCAGAGCTTGAGTACTCACTCAAGCATAAGATAATTGTATTTATAACTTTTGCATTTATAGAATATCAACATTAGCCATAGCTAATATTAGCTTATGCATAGCTGTATTCAGAGTATTTTAGTACCCAGATCTTTGCATGACCTGCCCATAAAATAAAGCATAGCACAATATACCTGTGATCAGATATAAATAATGTTTAAAAAGGCCCCTAGTGGTCATTTATTGGGAGGCTTAGCAGGTATGTAGCTTCAAGCAGTCTTATAACTAGTGAAACCCCTACTCAGGGTGCCATCAGCCAGACAATGTCGGCTGGTGACCCCCAGGGGTAGAGCCTTCTCTGTGAGTGCCCCCACCCTTTGGAATCAACTTCCCTTGGGGCTCCGGTTGGCCCCTAACCTTCGCACCTTCCGCTGTGAATTGAAAACCTGGCTATTTACTGTATGTCCCCCGGCCTGGACTGATGGGGTAGTATATTTTAATTTTTTAAAATACTTTTTAGATTTTTATGTGTATTGTTGTTTTTAACAGTCGCTTGTCGATTGCTATTGTGAGCCGCCCTGAGACCTTGGAGATAGGGCGGCATACAAATTTTATAAAATAAATAAATATGTTTCACTGCTGGTCTCTGCTGCTGTAGGATGGAGGGAAAAAAATGGAAATATGCCATCTAATCATAAGGCACAAGAATAAACCAATTTTCAAAAACCCGTTTGAACACTTCAAGCAATCTGCTTGAAATGATGAATTTGGTTACAACTGCAACCCACCCCACCCCCCAGTAAGGCAAAATGTTGTCAACATAAAACAATTCTAAGTTTCTGATTCATTATGCATTTTCTGCCTAGACTTGCTCTTTATAAACAGGCACCACAAAAATTCGATTTCCTTTTTTGTCTCTGTACAAATTATTTAGAGTCATACATACATAACAAGTTATAAAAGCCACTCATTTCACAACAGTGACTCTGGGTGGTGCACAGAAAATTAAAAGCAATGAAACATGATACGGGACAAAAACACCTAAACTAATAATAATAATACTGATGACATATGCTGGGCCCTAACATATTCAATATTAACTGATATCGATTGAACAACAAATCCACTAATAAGATTTTTTTTTTTTTAATGATTTATATGCCGTCCTTCTCCGGAGACTCAGTGGAGGCTTACAATGCATTAAGCAATAGCCTTCATACTTTTGTATATTTATACAAAGTCAGTTTATTGCCCCCACAATCTGGGTCCTCATTTTACCGACCTTAGAAAGGATGGAAGGCTGAGTCAACCTTGAGCCTGGTGAGATTCGAACTTACAGTAATTGCAGACATCTGATGTTAATAACAGTTAATAACACTGCTTTTAGTCTGCTGAGCCACCAGGCCCAAGATTGGTTTAACTTCTACTCCCAGAGCCTGGGGGAATAATCTGGTCTTTAATACCATATGGAAGGTCAAAAGGGTTGATCATTCTGATCTCTGGGGGAGGGGAATGCTGCTCATAGCACAGGTGTTATACAGAGAAGGTCCAGATATTGCTCTCCTTTTAATCTACAATGATTAAAGTAACAATGATTAGTTAGCAGTTGATCTGGTGGCTTTGGCTAATAATTGTTGTCCTAACATTTAGTGTATAGGAGCTATCTCAGGACTCGGAAAAGCAGGCCATTTCTTCATGAAAGTACAGCATTAATCAGTAATAGCTTGTCTACAGCAACCAGCATTTTATTTCATTTCATTTTATTCAAAATTTGAACAAATCAGTTGGGAAGATGAGTATTATTAACAAAATGCAGTATTCCAGAGAACAAACACTGTGGATACCATTGGTGAATCCCAAGAGATGTGCTTTCTGTAATGGTGCCCAGCTTCTGGAACATTCTTTCCCCCAAAAGTAGATTAGCACCATTCCTTTGAATGTTCTAGAAAGCTCTCAAGATCTGGTTAAGTTATCAGGCATGGGGCTCTCAAGGAACTGGAGACGTGCTTTGATGATTCTATCACTGAACAGACTATTTCTCTCTTTCCCTAGGATTGTAACTGTTTTTATAAAATTTACTATTAATATTTTAATATTTTTTTATATCTATGATTTTTATATGTGGTTTTACTATTTTTTTCTGTGTGCTGCCCAGGGTCACCTTTGGTGAGATGTAAGGCTATATAATTTTGATGAATATATAAATAAATAAAGGGATAAATTGAAATGTACATTCCTTCAGCAATTTACATTAATTTCAGATTCATATAATTATTTAAATAATGTAAAGTGCAGAGAAATTGGATTTGTCTCATGTATACAGCTCTGCTGTATTGAGGCCTGGTCAACTGAGCTTCCACTGTACTACATTTTGTTTTTTTATACAGCAAAGAATTGCAACGTGGTTATTTAAAAAAAAACTTTGCTTCATTCAGCAAGGATAATATGAATTGATGCTATGAATACATTTCCTGTGGCTAGATGACCTGGAATATGCAAATGCTTGATGAAGAGAAAATGGTTGGAGACAGATATATGGTGCCAACCATCTGTTCAGGAGATAATATTTATGAGCAGGTCCAACCGTCTACCAATTGGTGATTGGCATGCTCAGCATTTTATTCCTCATTTACTGCTGGCATAAAAACCAACTCGGCTGCTTCATTGTTCAAGTCATTCACAGCACAGATGACTTGAGCACAAAATAATTGACTTCAATTACGAAGCTGCATCCTTCCCCTTCTATCTATTTGCTTCTGCTCTTCTCTGGAGCAGGGGGTGTGAAGACAAATTTTACAAGAGAAAGATAATAAACATCTAAGAGCTGAAGAGTGGGGAAAATGACACTGGATAGGATAATTTGCCTATGTTATCAATGATGAATCTCTGCAGCCTGAGAAAGAACCATAAAGATTTTGCTAGATATCTCACAATACATATATATCTTCTTTCCTGGTAAATTGTGGTAGAAATTACTGAGTACCTCATATAATCAAGTAATGTCAAAATGGAGTCATCAAAGCATGTTCATGGAGTTTCCTCAATGGACCACCTTATTGAGTAGTTTGGTTCCCTTCTTTTAAACATTTCTATGGTAGGCACATGTTTAATTGCTCTGCCTGCGTGGTTCCTGACTTATGGTGCTTACTTACCCTTCCCAAAGCCAGGTCTCTATATCTATAAATGTTTCAGATGGCTTGAAATGTTTTGTGTAGAAATAGAGACCTGGCTTTGGGAAGGGTGAACAGTGAACCATTTAGGGAAAGTTTAACAAGAGATTATGTGGCTCTGATAAAGAGGAAATGGTGAGAAGGAAACTCAAAATAACCTCTCTTTGTTTTAGTTTAGCACAAGATAGTATGCAGAGAAGGCTTTCAAGGGTATTATTCTTCCCTAGGACAATAAAAACATTCCAGGAATCCCTTTTGTGTCTGTTTCTTAACTTTACCCATGTTAAAGAGCCGTGGTGGCACAATAGTCAGAATGCAGTATTGCAGGCTAGTTCTGCCGACTGCCAGTAGTTCAATTCTCACCAGCTCAAGATTCACTCAGACTTTCATCCTTCTGAGGTCGGTAAAACAAGGACCCAGATTGTTAGGGGTAATATGCTGACTTTGTAAATTATTTAGAGGGGGAAGTAAAGCGCTATGAAGCGGTATATAAGTAAGTACTAGTGCTAAGTGCTAAAGAGCTGTCATGTAATGTTTTCCCCCTATTGCTCAATCCTATCTGATTTATGGAGACTACATATAACTCCCTGCAGTTTTCTTGTCAAGGTTTTTCAGAAGTGCTTTACTATTGCCCACTTCCCAGGGCTGACAGAAAGTGACTGGCTACCAGTCACCCAGCTGGCTTTGTGTCTAAGGCAGGACAAGAACTCACAGATTCTCAGTTTCTAGCCTGATGCTTTTAACCACTACACCAAGCTGTCTCTTGTCATGTATGTAAATGTACATAAATAGAGCAAATGTAGCAGCCCTAGCAATTTAATTGACACAGAGGTCGTAGTTCCAAGGTGAGTAGAAGCAAGGTTGTCATCACTTACACAAAAACCTATTTTTACAGGTGTGTTTAGACTGAATATTTGAACAACCTAACAAATACTATCTAAATTTGCCTCCTAATGATATTACAAATACTTTCCAAAACACTGAATCTGTTCCAGCTCAGCTGCCAGACTAATTTACTTTTACTCCTTAGATCAGGGGTGTCAAACTCGCATCATCACAATGGCATCATGTAACGTATCACGACTTTTGACTTCGCCAAACTAGGCGTGGGCATGGCCAGTGTGTGACACATCCAGCCCACAGGCTGGGAGTTTGAGCATCCAGCCCATGGGTCTGCCTTAGATAATCTTTCTCTTTCTTCCTTTAACTATAACTTCTTGAACTTAAGGAACTTTCTGCGTTTGCATATTCTCAAGATCAGTTAGCAGTAATGAACTGTGTTATCTCAAGACATGCTGATAGTTGTGATTTAACCTTTGCTGAAAAATTTGATTGACATCAACAAGATGTCATCTATTTCTTAAGGATTGAACAGGATATGGGAGCATGGACATGATTTCATCCGATGTGGCATCAAAACAGTGTGTCTTGGTGGTTTTCAGATTGCAGGCAAATACAATGAAGAAGTCTCGGCTTACTCCAATTAATTCCTTTCTCTGTTTATGCAGCTCTCATTAATTTCTTCTGGACTGATATTTACAGAGTATTTTAAAGACCATTTAATCATCCATTAGCATACAAATATTTCAATAGACAATTGCAAATAGAAGTAAGCTTCCCTTAGCTGCGAGTACATGCCTAATGAAGTCATTCAAGGACATATTCTTCCTTTTTTTCACCCTGCTTGATTGCGTTGCTTTGGAAAAACCAGCCATTGTTTTCAACCCTGAGGCTCTTCCTACTATGTAAGAGAGAAGTTCTTTTCTAAACACCCTGCGTCCATTTGATTATTTCATGCCTGTTGATTCAGTCTACTCTGTGTGCCACTGAGATATGTGCCTGCCACCTGCTGTCTCTTTTGTATCGCATTAATCCATTTCATCTAATTTCAGGCATTGTTATATACCTTTTGCTGAAGGTGACAGTAGGAGGGCTCTCCTCTTGGAAACCAGTTAATTGGCCTTTTCTCCCCTTGCCTTTTGGCCTTTTCATTTTGTTTGAAGACACAATATAAATCTATGTCACATTTTAAAGCCTGTTTAGACATTTTCAGTAATCATCCTTGGTAGCTTACTGCCTTTTTTGCTTTATTGTGTTTGCTCAAATATCAACCATTTCCCCCCCTCTATATCTAAGTACTAACAGTGACATACTGTACATTAGTAATAATAACAGAGTTGGAAGGGACCTTGGAGGTTATCTAGTCCAACCCCCTGCTCACGTAGGAGACCTGTATTAGGGATTCGAACAGCCGAACTGCCAACCTTTCTGATTGACAAGCTCAGTGTCTTACCCACTGAGTCACCTAGTACACCTGTACATGTAGAAGTTTTTGGATGGGCTTTTAATTGCTTCTGAATTTAATAGTAATTCTTGAAGAGAAAAAAATAAATAAAATAAAACATGATCCTAGGAGTAAATTTTACTGGGTACAATGGGGTTGCCTTCTTTGCAGATGACTGCACACTTGCAGCTTACTATAGCTAATTCAAGTGTGGGCAGAAAACTCTTCATTAGAAGTATGTTTAGATCTTGCACAGTATAAAGTAATTGTTTAAACTGTTTGAAGCTTCTTCAAGTGATTACGCAAGCAGAAAGTTGAGTACAGATTTAATAAATTAATAAATAAAATGAATAAGTTGCAGTTTTTTCCCTTAAATGTCTACTTTGAAGATTTCAGTAATAATGCCCGCAGTTGTATTTACATTATTAATGCAATTGTCTCAAAGGCTTTGCCAGTCAATCAATCATCAAGAGAATTAATTAATTAATTAATTAATTAATTAATTTGTTTGTTTGTTTGTTTGTTTGTTTCTTTCTTTCTTTATTTATTTTTGTATGCCACCCCTGTCCGAAGACTCAGATAGCTCACAAAGCATTTAAAATCATTATAAAAAACATTTAAGAATTAAAACATTAAAACTCATTCACACCATTCATGGCCAGATCTCGTCAGATCGCAAGAGCAAGATCAACGGCCCCAGGCCTGCCGGAAAAGCCAAGTCTTCACTGCTTTTCGGAAGGCCAATAGGGTGGGGATGGTCTGGTCCTCAGGAGGTAACTGATTCCAGAGAGCTGGGGTAGCCACAGAGAAGACCCTCCCCGTGGACCTGCCAGCCGGCATTGTTTAACTGACGGGACCCGGAGGAGACCAACTCTGTGGGATCTTAGCAGTCATTGGGAGTTATGCGGTAGAAGGCGTCTTGAAGATAACCTGGCCCTGAACTATGTAGGGCTTTAAAGGTAATAACCAACACCTTGAATTGTGACCGGAGACCAATAGGGAGCCAGTGCATCTCACGGAGAATTGTGTAATATGGGTGTACCTAGGTGCACCCACGACAGCTCGCATGGCTGTGTTCTGGACCAACTGTAGTCTCCGAACACTTTTCAAGGGTAGCTCCATGTAGAGAAATGTATTAGATTTTATTTTTTAGAGGGGCAAACTGGTTTCTCCGGACTCGTATAGGAAGCATCGAAAAAGAAGAAAACCCTTCTCAAATTAGGAAATAAATTTACTAATGTGTCTTTAAATATAAAAAATTATCTAGGAATCTTCAAAATGTTTTTTGCCAACCTCCTTTTAAGAAAGATGTGTTTGTATATATGTATGTATGTGTCTGTGGGTGCGTAGTAAATGGAAGTTGGCAAAGTGAATCACCACCTTCTGGCACTATCTTTATTTTTAAGAATGCCTCTGGATTTCACACAGGCCTTTAAGACATTTTTAGAAAATAAAACTGCTGGGTAGCTGCTCAGGTCTTTTTTTTGAATAGTGCTCATCATTGAATTGTGCTTCAAAATGACAAAAATCAGCTGGACTGGCAACATAGTGCTGCAGGGTGTGGCAGGGTAGTAACAGAATATTTTCTAACTAGTCACACTTTTGTTGTAATCATTGGAGTAATAGCCCATATTGCCATCTATTGTATCTATCTGATAAAACAGGTGGCTCACAATAGTGTAAGAGGATACAAAACGTGAAACAGAACAGCATCCAGGCATTAAAATCCAAATGAAAACCAAATACTGACAGAAAGTAATTGACAACTGAAAGCTTGGCAGAAATATATTTCATGCTTTTTCCTGGAAAATATGAACATTTTTTTTCTGTAGCCAAATGGTGATTTAGTTTGAGGGAGTATGCCTTAATATTTAAGACATTCTAGCTTTCAGTGATATGCTAAATAAAGATAAATCTTTCACCGGTTGGACAGAAATTATTGAAATTATAATTTACTGTGAGATTACTATTGCCAAAAATTGTATTTATTATTTAGCTTTTCACAAAGACCTGACATCTTTAAAAGAGAACATGTGCAGATTGTATGTTTTTATTTTATTTTATTTAGAAGCTCCCCAAGCACCACAAGACTCTGGGTGGCTTGCAGTTTTAAAAGAGAAACCAATTAAAATGATGAAATAACAGCAACTGTTTTTTAACCAAGAAAAGATAAGAAAAGAGGTCATGAGTGTCATGAGGGAGGGAGGGAGGGAGGGAGGGAGGGAGGGAGGGAGGAAGGAAGGAAGGAAGGAAGGAAGGAAGGAAGGAAGGAAGGAAGGAAGGAAGGAAGGAAGGAAGGAAGGAAGGAAG
>WNWU01000003.1:16794658-16832413 GCA_012654045.1 Ptyas mucosa
AAGGAAGGAAGGAAGGAAGGAAGGAAGGAAGGAAGGAAGGAAGGAAGATTTTAAGTCTTTGTATGGGGGTGGCAGAAGCTAAGGATGCAATCTCCTTTTTCTCTTGCCTATTCAGTTCACATTATGGAGAGGGGGAATAATCCAGATTTAGTGAATCTGTGGGTGTTTTTTCTTTTTTTGAATTATTGCAACATATAAAAGAATGAAAGCTTTAAACACTAACATTGCTGCTTATTGCTTATAAAAGTCTTTCTGAGTCAGCTTTCATTTCTCAAGCAGCTTCAGTGGTACTTGCAATTTGTAAATTTCTGGAACAGTTTTAAAACTTGATTACTAAAATCTTCCGTTATGGATAGACTATTGGGAAGAGGTGCCAATTCATTTATTCTGCTACAAAGTTCTTAGATAAAAACGGTTAAGAGATATAGCACTGTGAATTGTGTACCAAATTGGCAGTCAGCACAAAAGGAACAATCATTTTTTCAATATTTGTGTGTGTGTGTGTTCACACACACACACACACACACACACACCGTATGTATATACTGTATACACACACGCAGAAAACACACAGGCACATACAGAGAGAAAGAAAGAGAGAGATAGAGACATAGATAGGTCAGACAGACAGACACAAGCCTTTTTCATTGGTATAGTCATATGTTTTTCATGCCTATACACACACACACACACACGTTTGTATGGGTATGCATACTGTATATACACATACTAGAAATTAGCAGTTTTTTGGTTGGAAGAAACATCTGATATTCCTGAGGGAAAAACCTGGATCAATTATTATTTCCTTCTTGGGTCTATTCCAGGACAGTGGGATACAGGTGAAGATGCCAGAGACAAGGCAGACAGGGACATGATTGGTCCATAACCCTTTCCAACTATGTGCAGCTAGTCAGAAAGAGGAGCTACAATGACTTTGCCACCTGTCCACATCTGTTTTCAATTGGGAAAGGTTTATATGTTTTTCTTTTTCGCTCCATTTCCAGAGTGTCAGACTGCCCTGATCAATGTCTCTGTCACTCTAGTAGCCGAGTGCAACCTAATAGTCTGTCACTTCAAGAAGAAGTAGATGTCACTGAAGTGTCTTCTTGTGTGCACAACAGCAATAGCCAACACAACCTCCACTTGCTTGTTAAAAGCTCTGATCCCTCATTCTTTCAGAGATTTGCTGGCACAGTGTTTTTTTTTAACCTTCTCAAGGCAATAAAAAAGAATATCTAGACTACTTGTAGTGCAACTTGCCCTTTGAAATCCTACCACCTTATTTATATATCTTTTCTGTTTCTGATTAGAGTAGCTGCTCTGAATCTCTTATCTTTCTTGCTCAATATCTCCAAGGAAAACTCTTTAAATGTGAACTCCTACTAAAACTTTTCTTCCTCACTTCCCCATCCCAAATCCCCCTGTGTAGAACAGCCCTGAGTTTTCAGACTACTGAAGCAGTATTTTAAATTGTGAAATTAAGATGAAAAGCAACTACAGTTTGGCAGTTGGTTATTATTTCATAGCTTCTTGTAATGCAGATTTTAGGAGGTGCAACATAATCCTTTATATTCATACATTAGACATTAGACTCAACATGCAAGAACAAAGTGGTGTACATAGATCATATACAAATGATTGCATAACATGGGAAACTTAATATAGCTGAGATTAGCTAAATGAACACCGCTAAAGGACAATTGTGCTTATGGCATGCATTGCCACATGTCCAAACATCATTTGTGCCACTGATAGTTTGCAACCCAAGGTAAATTAATACATTTACTTAACAGTATTTAATGACCAAATCTGAAGAAAAGTAACCATTATAATTAGCTTCCAGATATTAAATGTTTATTTTGACTCAGTTGCCTCTTGAGTTTTGCTTAAATATGTTTGCTGAACATTAAAATAACCTCCATATATCTTACAAGGATGTGGAATAAATAAGAGTTCTTTGATTGATTAGTCAATTAACAAAATGGTTCTAGCTTTTACACCTGCATATTAATGAATGCAATACTTGGAAGATGGAAAGAGTTACAGAAGCAAAAAACAAATGAAATGAAGAGGATGTAACATGCTTTTGGTCTAAGTTGATGCTGATGTTTTAAAACTAATAGTCTTTTTATTACACATGCTTTACTTTATAAATTTCAGAGGGAAAGAGGTCAGTTTGGTTTCCTCTGCGTTTATAACATTAATAATGTCCTTTCTATCTCCTTAATGAAAGGATTTCTAAGTCTTGTCACCAGTGAGGTAGAAAGATAAAGATTTTGACTCCTCTTGAATTTATAGCCATGGGCAGGTCATTTCTTGATGATAATAGGGAGTTGTTTTGCCACTACGTAGTTCCAAAATATGTTTTCTTCCCATATTACTTAAACCCTAGGATTTGTTGGAGCCAAACCCTAACCAGATCCAATGTGCTTCATTGTTGCAAAATCAACCCTGATCAACTAACTGATGTCATCTATATGCATTAAAATTGAATTAAGGATCATGTTCAACCATCTATACTGACCAAATTCCAGATATATGACTGGCATAAAATCATCTAGTTAGTTTAACAATCAAGTGGGAAATCTCTAGTATTGATTTTTGTTTCTTAGTCAAAGTCTCATTATTATTATTTTATTTGATTTACTGTATATGCCGCCCTTCTCCGGAGACTCAGGGCGGCTTACAATGAGTTAAGCAATAGCCTTCATACTTTTGTATATGTTTATACAAAGTCAGCTTATTGCCCCCACAATATGGGTCCTCATTTTACCTACCTTTGAAAGGATGGAAGGCTGAGTCAACCTTGAGCCTGGTGAGATTTGAATATGCAGTAATTGCAGGCAGCTGATGTTAATAACAGTGCTTTAGTCTGCTTTAGTCTGCTGCGCCACCAGGGCTCTTCTTACCATAACTTGCAACATGGATCACTTTGATGTGCTTTCAAGTTGTTCTGGAGTGCACAACAGACTTGTTCAGATTACCGCCAAATTAAAAAAGCTACCAGCTGGGCAGCTTTGATGTGCAGTTCAAAAAATCACAAAGCCACCCATCCTGAAAACATTTTAATCTCACCCTGACTAAGAAACTGAAACCTTCTGCCACAGCACAAGCCTGAAGTGGTTTTAGGCCACAAAATAGTTTAATGGAGGTCAATTGTGTGGCTTTTTTGCTTTGTGGCACTGAATCACATCCTCCTCCACAGAACAAATGACTTGGTTGAATGAAATCTGTGACTTTGTGCAAGACTATTACAGATATAGCTTGGATATTCAACCGATATCTTCACTTCTGAGTGAAGATAAAGGAGGGAAAAGTCAGCTCCTTCTGGCTCACAGTCCTAGGAATGAACTTTGATATTCTTGTAACTTCTTAAACATCTAAGTTCCTGAGTGGAGTAGATCCCTGTGTAAAAGACCTAGACAAGTTTCTGGGTCTCTCAGCTCAGTGAAATGCAAAAGAAATACATTATACAGTGCATTCCAACAAGCTGTGATGTTTTTGAGAAATAAATCTTCATGAGGCTGTGCAAAGCTTTGAGGGGACGCTTTGCTTTGATGATGCTTCAAGGGAAGTATTCCTTTGAAGCTGTTTCAGGAAGCAACCTGGTACCCCACTTCTAAAAAGCAAAAGCAAGCAGCGCCTTCTATTCTTCTGGGGCCTCTTGTGGCATATTAGTAGCTGCAGCACCCTGTCAAAGCAAAGTGCAGCTTGCACACAGGCAGATTAGTCAGCAGATGTTAAAACATTTATCATGGAAAGCGATTCTTTCCATCAAGGAAAAAAAAACCCTGAGAGATCAAACTAGGCAGACTTTTTCTATCTTATATACAAGTAGAAAGCTACCTTGCACAACACTGACAAACAAAGCCATGCGATCAGCTGTTAATACTCTATAATTTCAAAATGTGTCCACACATTAAAAGCCATGATTGTTTAAGTCAATAGAACCCTAATCAGGTATAGCTATCAATATCTTGATTTTACAATTGCATGCAAGGTGTTTTGTGTGTGTGTGGAGAGGAAATACGTAAAGTTTTGATTTTCATTACCTAAAGTCTGGAACTATAAAAGCCAGCAAAAAAAGGTATTATGGGACTCTGAGCTCTTCATAGATTGCTTCCCTGACAAGAAAGAATTATTATAAGTAAAATAAGATACAGGTAAGACACTATAAAAGGAAATAAGAAACCTTAGCGAAGGAAGAAGAGAATTCAAGCAGAGGAGACTAAACTGGAGAACAGTGGGAGGAAAATGATTCATCACAATAATAAGATTTGGGTTATAAAGTGGAGTTTTAAGAGGGAAAAGGTATTGTTGTAGTTGATTAATGCATTATTAATGCAGAGAAAGGTTAGAGGAAATACAATGGTGGCGTTTGTTAAAATATCATATCATAAGAAAAGTCATGAGTCAGGCACTATTGTGGTGAAAACTGAGTATAGATAATTCTGGAGTTATGACTGCCATCACCATTGCTAAGGAATGTGGTTGTAAAGCATGATGTTCAGTGGTGGGTTGCTACTGGTTCTCCCCGGTTCTTGCGAACTGGTAGTGGAAATTTTGAGTAGTTTGGAGAACCGGTAAATACCACCTCTGCCTGCCCTGCCCCCAATCTTTTCGCTGCTTCCTGAGTCCCAGCTGATCGTCTAGAAGGAAAAAATCAGAGCTCACTTGACAAAAAAGAGAAAAAAAACCCCAAAACACCTTAGCTTTAAATTGAGAAGCCAAGAAGCCTCCCAACTGATCGGCTAGAACCGTTCCGCTCCTTATAAACTGCTCGGTGGTGGTAGATTGGCAATTGAGGTCAAGTTGCCTGAAAGTGGTTTCCAATGCTCTCGGTGGTGGCAGAGTGGCAAAAAACTATTTAAACTCTTGCCGCAGCACTTCAAAGGACCACCCTACAGCTGATCAGCAGTAAAAGGCAGTGTGGTGGTAGACTAGTGCACTCCAAAAACAAATAGGTAGACTGGAATGCTCGAAAAACAAATGGGTAGACCGGTATGGCTCTGCAAGCAGTTAAAAGCCTGGTAGACCAGTACCTCTACTAATTCCTAAAGAATTGTTTGTCACATGAGCATCAAACCATGCCCACAAAATAAGCCATGCCCACAGAACCAGTAATAAAAAAAATTAGAAACCACCCCTGATGATGTTGTGTAACCACATTGCTTGGTGAAGTCAATCCAGGTGGTCCTAGTTGCCATTGTAACCCAAGATACATGAGTCATTAAGCAAGAAGTGGGTGGGAATCTCAGGTAAGGAGTAGGGGGCTGAGGGATGCTTTAGGAGGCCAGCAGAGATTTGGGGGAAGGGGTGCTTCTATTTGGAGCAAGATCATGAAGGCCAGGGAAGGAAGGTGTAACATATATGCTAGCACAGTGAGCCCTGGGAAGGAGCATGTCAGTAGATGTATGCATGTTTATAAGGGCAGGAAGGCCAGAGAAGGATGGTGTAGGGTGCATGTGAGCAAAGAAAGGTTGAGGGAAAAGGACTTATCTGAGTGACTTCAGTGGCGAGTTGCCCCTGGTTCGTACCAGTTCTATAGAACCGGTAGTAAAATCGTCAGGAGGCTCCGCCCACCGACCTCGATGTCATCAAAATACTTCTGCTCATGCACAGAAGCTTCTGCTCTTGCGCAGAAGAGCGTGCATGTGCACGAGCAAAGCAAGCGCGTGTACACGGCCCCACTGCAAACCGATAGTAAAAGTAAGTAGAACCCACCCCTGAGTGACTTATGATATTTTCTGCCAGATTCTCATTGTGGGAAGCTACCAGGAAAAATGGCAAATGGTGATCATATGATAGTGGGACACTGCAACTAGTTTAAGTGCAAGCTGGTTGCCAAGCTCTTGAATTTTGTCCATGTGACTCTAGGGACATTGCAATAGCCTGAACTCCAAGGCCAGTCGTAAATCCCTTCATTCAGCACCATTCAGCACTGTTGCAACTTTGAATGGTTGCTGAATGAACAGTCCTAACTTGCGGACTGTCTATATAATGTTAAATATCCAGATTTCCATTTTCTTTCCGAAGAACATGAGATTCTGTGGAGAACTTGAAGAGTTAGGCTATCATGTGTGTGGTCTTTAATTCCAAGAATAATCAGCAATAGCAACCAATTTGGGGATTTGGGAAATAAAAGTCCATATATTTGGAGGGGATCCAGTTTGAGGAAGGCTATCCTGAGTGTTTGCAATTGATTGAATTAATGTATGCAGATCACAGGGAGAAACCCTATCTACAGAGTGGGCACATATTTTCAAATCAACATGTTTTAGAAACAAGTCTCACACAGTGAATAGAAGACACTTTTGAAAAGTGTGGGAATGCTATAGCGCTAACTTAATCGCTGGTGGGAAAAAATTCAATTTGTACTTTTTTTCTACAGATAATTTGATTAGCCTTTGATGAGCAGCGTTTGGATTTCTTTTTTTGTCTTCCTGAAATAGTTCCATCTGAATTCCCCAAATATTAAATATGCACAATGATGTGAGCAAAATGAACTTGTTCTTAATAGAGATCTCCTGCTACGTTGCTTTACTTTATAATTTGAGCTCTTGTTAGCCACACTTTTATTTTCTCTTTATCTACTTAATATCTGTAGAGGACATTGTTGTTAAAGTCATGGAGCAAGGCCAAAACAAAACAGACTTAGGAAAGGAAAGAAGGAAGGAAGGCTCCCAAGAGAACAAATGCATTTCAGATAGAAATATTTTCTAAAAACTACTGGAGACAGGTACAAAACATAGCTTGATAAACAGTTCTCCTTTGCCACCTAGTGTCCTCTAGTTGCTACATACTCTATTTAGGAATGAATATTGTGTTCATCTTCCACCTTTGAAAGGCCAAGAATTAGAGATCATTAACAACTTGTTAAAGTGCATTAACACAAATACGAGTTTTATTTGAATCAATTTAATGTTTGAAGAGATGAGGAAACAGAGAAATATCACTGTTTAGAGAGGAGCAGGGGTGGGCTGCTGGGGGTTCGCGGGGGTTTGGGAGAACATCTTGCTAAGATTCTGTGCAGTTTGGAGAACCCCCAAATCTCCTGGCCCCGCCTCCCCAGGAGTCCCCATGCAGCCCGTTTTGGATGCAGGTAAGTGCAGGGCATGCGTGGAAGCTCAGGGAGGGCAAGAAAAAGGACCTACTGAAAGTTTGGGAAGACTGGAAACGAGCCTGTTTCCAGCCTCCAGAGGGCCTCCAGAGCCTGGGTAGGCTATTTTTGCCCTCCCAGAGACTCAGGGAAAACCTCGGGAGCCTGGGTAGGGCAAAAATGCCCCCCCCCCACTGTGGTGCAGGAGGCTAACTAGGCCATGCCCACCATGGCCTCGCCCACCCAGCAACCAGGCAGAGAACCCCTTGCTAAAATTTTTGAAGCGCAGCCCTGGAGAGGACTATACTAAGAATAGCGGATGACCTGCTTCATTCCTTAACTGAGACCAATATTTATATGATCATTAAATACAGGGGGATCACATGCTCTGCTTTTGATAAGGAATCTTGGGAACAGAGAGACTCTTTTCATTAGGAACCTATCCCCACTTTTTCATTTATAAACAAAGTCCTACTGAAGGAGGGATCACTGTTAGAGGTCACCTTGCTAGACATGGGGGAAAAAAGATATTCTTTTGATTTTTCTTGCTCCCAAACTACAAGCAAAGTCCCAAGGATCATCTTTTGACTTGCCATTTACATTATTTTTAGCCAGCTATTGTTTTATTGGTTTATCAGCTGATTTTATATCAACTTTTTTTTTTAACAAAGGAATGTCTTATTGATTGCATTCAGAATATTCCCAGTTAGCACTTACTATGCTAGGTTTCTTTCGGTAACTGCCCTTCAGAATAACTGCCATAGGTAAGTAGAGGAAGCCAAAGGGATGTATAAATTAGCCATACCACAGGCCACATGTTGGAAGGGTCACACAATAGTGGTAAGAAAATTGTGTTATAATCCAATCCTTACATCTCCAGTCAGCATTGTAGAATGTACAAAGAAGTGCATATTATACATGGGTGAAATAGCTTTGGGTATATTGATCTGAACTTGCAGAGCTTAATTTTCCATTAGATGGAGATTCTTCCTTCTATAGTCCATACAAATGGCTATTTCAGCCCCTACCTTAATTCAGAAGTCTTGAGGTTTTTACTATAAGTAGTATTTCAACTCAGGTCCTTTATTATTGTTGTTAATGAATGCCTGCTAACCACAACCATTTTTTAAAAAAATATATTTTATACACCAGAAGCAATGCTTTTTATCACTGCTTGTTAATGGTGTCATAATTTAAGAACAATGTCATGCAATAATGTCTAATTTAATTTGTTACACTACATCTACTTTCTTTCCTCTCACATTTTAGTGTTTAATTGTCTGCATGGCCACATCCAGAAGGCATCTAGAGCTCTTTAACTGCCATATAACATACTTCTAAAGATTGTGCCTCTCCATTAATTCCACTTCAGTAATGATTGAAAAATGAAATTTGAGGTGGAAAGAGGGTTTTTTAAAAAAAAATAATAATTAAAAAATAATGGCATCTTTGGAAGCCAGTCCTGCCTCGTAACATTAGTAAGGTTTTATATTCCTCTTTCAATTTTAGATCATCTGATCATAAATCCATATTTAAAATACCATGAACTTTCAGCCTGACCAGAAAATAGAATGGATAGTCTATGAAATTGAATACGAGGCAAAGAACAGTATATGTTCATAACCTTGGGAAACAAGAATGAAAGAAAATGAAACTGATTAGTGTATTGTCTTTTGGTAGCATGGATAGCTAGTTTTATTTCTTATATTATCTTCAGAAAGAATGTAGGTCATTTTGATAGGGTACATTACCAAGATTTAAGATCCATTCTCAGCTCAAATTGCTATTAAAGCAATACAATGTTTACTTTATTTCAGAACCTATGAACCAAAATTGCCTAGCTTTTGAGTCAAAAATAAAATAACTGTAGAGCTGGTTTCCAACTGTTGAAAAGACACCACCAAAAGCTTGCAGACGATCTGAGCTTTATTTATTTTATTTTATTGGTTATTATTCATTTGTTTATTACTTTTATATGCTGGCCATCTCATGGTTGAAGAGTCTGTGGACAGTATACAAATTTAGCATAAATTTTTATCCTGGGCCACGTAACTAAAAGTTCTACACTTTAATTGAGCTACTGTTGTATTGGAGGTTGGAAAATGTATGACATGATCATACATTTACAACAGATCTTTCCACTGTTGGGCTGCTGCATGATTGCAAGGGTTCGGGCGAGCCCTTATCTCTGGGCCTGCTCACCCGCCCCTGTGCTATGCTTTCCATTTATAACTAACTTTCTGGCTCATTGGCTGGCCTAGCTGTGATCCGCGCAGCCCCTGCTGTACTCACCGAAGCTGCCTGAGTTAAGAGCATGTTTGAAGCTCCGTTTCTCTCCCAAAGGGGTGCCTGCACACTCACAACCAGCGAACCCTTTGTTAAAGTAAGTGCAGCCCACCTCTGGTTCTTTCATCAGTTCCATAGAAGCGGAACTGAACCATAACAATTTAACAAGTACAAAAACCGTATTCCTCCAGAAGCCCATGCAGTCATGGGATAAAGGCAGGGGTGAAATGCTCCCAGTTCGGACCAGCTCGGGCGAGTAGGTAGCGATGCCGGCGGGCAGTTTGGAGAACCGGTAGCAAAAATCCCTGCCCCCGCCCCCCATGCCCAGCTGAGCCGCCTGACTGAGCCAAACACAAAAAACTTTTTTCCTTTTAAATGGTTCTGACGATCCAAGCTCTGACTATCCCAGCTGAGTTGCCTGTGGTTAGCTAGCTAGCAAAAATCCCCCCCCACACACCTCCAGCTTGCTTACCTTAGTTGCTGGTCGCAACGCCTGACTTGCTTCGCTTGCTGTAATACCTGCAATCCATTCCATCAGCAAGCAACTCTCTGCCTGCAATCAAGCTCATTGGTGAGCAGCTCTATCTGCCTGCCTGCCTTGGCAACTTAAAGACTTGTGGACTTCAACTCCCAGCAAAGCTGGCTGAGGAATTCTGGGAGTTGAAGTCCACAAGTCTTAAAGTTGCCAAGGTTTGAGACCCCCGTTCTATTGGGTAAGTTTTTTCCCCCTTTGGGAGCTTTAAAAAAAATAGTTAATTGGTTTTTTTTTTAGTTGTTCTTTTTTTAGACCTAGCCATTTAAAGTTTAGGAAGTTTTTAAATTTAGCTGCTTTTATATAAAAATAAAAATAAAATAAAATAATATTTGTGCAGCTTTCTGAGATTTAGTGTGTTTCTGTAGTGTTTCACTCTAACTACACAAACACACAAAATCTCACAAAGCTGTATGTGGAATTTTGTGTGTGTAAAGTGTGAAAGTTGGTTTTTGGGGGCTTTTTGTGCCTGTGTGAGGTTCCTGCTTGTTGCAGGGGGCATTTTGGGTCTAGCACAGCTGCTTTTACACTGTGGGTGAGCCAGTTGTGTTGTGTTTTGTTGTGTTGTGTGTGCGTAAAGTGTGAAAGTTGTTTTTTGGGGCTTTTTGTGGCTGTGTGAGATTCCTGCTTGTTGCAGGGGCCATTTGGGGTCTAGCACAGCTGCTATCACATTGTGGGTGAGCCAGTTGTGTTGTGTTGTGTTTTGTAGGTTAAAAAAGGGCAAAGAAGTAACATTGACTTGGCCACGCCAACCCAGTCACCTTACCACCAAGCTCTGCCCATTAATTAAGCCACGCCACAGAACCGGTAGCAAAAAAATTTAGATTTCACCCCTGGATAAAGGGATAAGGTTGTTTTTTTTTTTTTTGCAAAGGAAATCTCTCTGTATTATTTAAATGTTTCAGAAAAGGTTATTGGCTGATTTTAATTCTAAACTGTAGACTCTTTTTTCTTTTCACATGATCTTAATTTTCTATGAATCTCTTTTATCTCACACTCACACACCAGTGGTGGGTTTCAAATTTTTTTACTACCGGTTCTGTGGGTGTGGCTTTGTGGGCGTGGCATGGCTTTGTGGGAGTGGCAGGGGAAGGATACTGTAAAATCTTCATTCCCACCCCACTCCAGGGGAAGGTTACTGCAAAATCCCCATTTTCTCCCGATCAGCTGGGACTTGGGAGGCAGAGAATAAATGGGGGCGAGGCCAGTCAGAGGTGGTATTTACTGGCTCTCGGAACTACTCAAAATTTCTGCCACCAGTTCTACAGAACTGGTCAGAACCTGCTGAAACCCACCTCTGGTGTGTGTGTGTGTGTGTGTGTGTGTGTGTGTGTGTGTGTGTTGCTTGTGCTTTCAAGTCAGTCTAGACTCCTGGCAACTGCCTGGACAAGTCCCTGCAATTTTCATGGCCAAGGTTTACTTTTTTCCAGAAATGGTTTACCATTGCCTGCTTCTTAAAGCTGGCTCATGGTCTCTTAGCTAACTTTGTACCTAAGGCAGGTGTAAAACTCATGCCCTTTCTGTTTCTAGCATGGTACCTTAACCACTACACCAAACAGTTTCTCATACTTCTTCCCTAACAAAGTTAAAATAGTTGCATTTTCATTTTCTAATTTCCTCTGAGAGTCTTTACAGTTTTCACTTTACTCTTCTGCCTTTCTCCTCTGAGCTTTGCTGTTCCCAGGCCTACAGACATAAAACCTCCAAAACAATTCCATTAAAACTTCCAAAAACCCTTCTGCAAATATTGTCATTGGTAGCTTTTCCTGTTGGGAAACACATGCTTGTGTCTCTTTTTATTTGCAAAATCACTCAAATGTCTGTTGTGTGCATTGTGGGTCCTGATTGCTCTCTACAGAGATTGTCTTTCTACAGAGGGATCGCTTTTAGTAGGAGCAAATGCATTGAGGGGTTTCCTGCATTTCCTCTTTCACAAAAAGAATAAAAAGAAAAACTCCTGGTAATTAATAAAAGAAGCTGGCTGACTCTCTGAAGCACAGTGTCTGGCCAGAGAAGCAATCTGCATTTCTTTTTGTGCTAAAAGTTTTTCCTTCTGGATATTCATTTTGTTGACACTTTGCACAAGTTACTTGTTTCAATTATATGAAAACTTTCTCAGAGTCTCTTAGGCATTTGTCTGGTAGTTTGCTTTTGTATTATGTTCCTTAGTTCATTCTTCTTCTTGAGATACTTCTTTCAAGTATCTCCAGAGGCTGACCAAGTTTGAATTTAGTCAGTCAGTTGTTGCGACAGAAGCTCCTTTTCAGTTAGGAAAGCTTCAATCTCCCTTCAGGCATTTTCTACTTG
Source organism: Ptyas mucosa (assembly GCA_012654045.1). Classification (NCBI taxonomy): domain Eukaryota; kingdom Metazoa; phylum Chordata; class Lepidosauria; order Squamata; family Colubridae; genus Ptyas; species Ptyas mucosa. The sequence goes on from WNWU01000003.1 coordinate 16,806,883, forward strand.
TTATGAAATAAGTAAGTTTTGCTTAAGTACTTTCACACACCCAGCCCCTTTTTCTCTCACATCCTCAGTCCCAAATGCCATCACAGAAAGTGATTGAGTAACACATGATGAAACCCTACATCAGGGGTCTCCAAATTGACAACTTTAAGACTTGTGGACTTCAACTCTCAGAATTCTTGACAACTTCCCAAATTCTTGACAAACTTGACAACTTTAAGACTTATGGACTTCAACTCCCAGAATTCTGGGAGTTGAAGTCCACAAGTCTTAGTTGCCAGGTTTGGAGACCCATGCCCTACATAATTCAAATGGCAATATGGATATCTTGTCAAACAGTACCATTCCTTTTTAAAAACATTTTTTAAATCAAAGATTACAACTAAAAAAATTAAAACTAATTCAAGCTACAAAAATATAAAAATTAAAAATATAAAGTAAAGAAAGGAAGAAAAGAGAAGAAAGAGAAAGAGAAAAATATAAACTAGTAACTTTCTGCTTCATGATGATAATTTCAAACAATTTTGTTAACTTATCACCATCTCTTAAAATATATCCAGCACTCTCTTCTTCCCATAGCTTATCTCTTAACCATAAACTATAAACTCTTAATGTCCTAGTCAGTAAAATCCATTAGGCGCTATCAGAGATGACTATGTATCTATTTTAATCTTTCTCAAACAAGCCAACTCCTTCCTTGTATTTTTAATATTCTTGGCTTTTAATCTCTTAACAAGGTATCCTCAAACCTATCTTCTCATCTTTTCTTTGTACAGATCTTGTAACAGATCTCTTTTGTAAATCCAGTAAAAGAAAGCTATCCAAATCTGATTTGATAGTTGTACATCCTTTTCAAATATTAAAAATCACCCGATTTCATTTGTATCTCTAAAAGTAAAGGTTCCCCTTGCACATATGTGCTAGTCGTTCCTGACTCTAGGGGGCGGTGCTCATCTCCATTTCAAAACTGAAGAACCAGTGCTGTCCGAAGATGTCTCTGTGGTCATGTGGCTGGCATGACTAAATGCCAAAGGTGCATGGAACACTGTTACTTTCCCACCAAAGGTGGTCCCTATTTTTCTACTTACATTTTTTATGTTCTTTCGAACTGATAGGTTGGCAGAAAGTGGGATAAGTAACAGGAGCTCACCCCATTATGTGGCACTAGGGATTCAAACTGCTGAACTGCCAACCTTTCGATCGACAAGCTCAGCATCTTACCCACTGAGCCACTGTGGAAGCTTCCTCAGAACCCAGGAATGGGGATCTTACTGCTAGGAAGGCAACTTCACTCTGATAACTGATAGCTGACAGTAACTGACAGTTTAGCCAGCAGGCATGAAATCATAAAGCCACTAGAATTCATAAGGAGATGACCCTCCTCCCTTATTCTCCTATCAAAGGGCACCTGCTCCTCCACCTTTTTGACTTACACCCATGCCACACAAATGTTTCTAGGAAGCTACTAAACCAATCAATACAAAAAGAGGGAAGGTACCCCAGAGTCCAGGAGTCCTACTGAAGAGCAACCTACCTCTAAGAAGGCAACTTCACTTTGATAACTGACAGTAACTGACACTTTAGTCTGCAGGGATGAAGTTATAAAGCCACTAGAATTTCCAGGGAGATGACCCACCTCCCTTATCCTCCTATCAAAGGGCACCTGCTCCTCTACCTCTTTGATCTACAACTATGCCACACAAAGGTCTCTAGGAATCTCCCAAACCAATCACTAAAGCTGCCTGTATCTCATGTTTTGCACAGAAACCATTGGTCTTTGGATGTAGGTTGTCTCTTGCTATAGAAGCTCCACTAAGCACTTCAGCATCGCTGAGCAAGCTAAATTTTGCTTTCTAAAGTCAGAAATTTAAATCCAGCCCATTGTCTGGAAAGACAAATAGATTTTAAACCAAAATTATTTAGCCTGTCCCATTTATAGCCATTGCAGTATGTTTACTGCATTTCTTTCTGTTTGAGAAAGGGAAAAACTTTTTTACATCTATTATTTTCTTATCTCACTGTTTGAGGTTTCTGTCTCCCAAAAATCTATCTGTTCCCTGCCTTATTTAGTCAGTGAAGCTCCTTCTGTGTTCCCTATCAAAAAGACGGAAAGCTATAAACAGTTGAGAAATGACAGTGGAAATGGAATACAGAGGGCAAATTAAACTGCATGCAGGGAAGACATGATTCTAGTAATATTGAAAACATGATATAAATGTCACAGTGATTTACAGACACTCTTGACTATCTCCTTATTTCTGATTTTGAAAATTTGGCAAGTTTACTTGAGTAAATAGAGATACCAAATCTTTTATAAGAATAAAATAAAATAAAACCAGGGGTGGTGGAATGGAGACACAATTTTTGGCAGTAAAGCAATAGTATGACAACATGTTCAAATAGATGTCTTCTCAGAGGAGTTTTTATCACTCTCGATGGAAGCATTATTAAGGGAACGTTTTCCACTTTTATTAGAAATTCTGCAGACACTTGACATGAGGGCGGGTAAAAGAGATTGGCTATACCATCTGTCTCAGATCTATTTGCAAAAGGAGATGGATGCTTTCTCGATCTTTTTAGTTCTTCTCCCCTCCCTCCCATCCCAAGTTGTTGACTTTCCCAAATCGGACTGTTTTTTTGTGTTACTTTGAAAAGAATCAAGTGATTTCCTAGGGCATTCTTAGTCATAGTAGGTGGCATGGACTGGGTGCATCGAATTCACAGGGTTTTATAATAATGCTCTCAGCTCCTTCTCTCAAACAAATCGAATGCAGTAGGAAAACACAGCAGGACACATTTATCTGGGTTGTGATTCTGGTTTAATGCTGTCAATAGCTCCGAGACAACACTGAGCCCAAACGTTTCAAAGTTGGTGCTACGAGCGTTCGCCTTGTAGAGCCTTTTATTACACCATCCCACCCCACCTCATTGGCTGGGTAGCCGCCCATCGGCTGGAGAGTGTCTATTCAGGCGCTGCCCCTCCACAGCAGCAGTGTTCCAGCATTTCCCTATCAGCAGCCTTACAAGGTTTCCTCGCCACATTTCCGTCACTGGCTCAACTCATTGACTCAACCCGTTCATTCCCATCATCGTCATCAGAGCAATCAACACCCAGTCCTTATCCCTGATGCACTGCAGCCCTGAAACTGACCGCCTATCCCTAATGCTCCCACCACTGGCCCCGTGAAGAATTGCTTGCTCTAGCGTCATGTCGGTCTGTATCCTCCACCGTTCCTCTGTCCTGATCTTGCATTGTCGAGCAAGATATTGGGCTCGACAAATGCATGGACACAGATTATTTAACATATGATGAAAGATGTTTATACGTGTGCATGAGCCACAGAAGGACTTTTTTTTAAAAAAAATGTATATTTTTTCAGAAACATTGCTGAGACAACTTATAAAAACTAAGCTAATTACAACATGAGCCACAGAAAGCTAGTTTCATTACTATCAGAGTCTAGCAATTAAATAGCATGCTTTTAACATACAATTCAGTTTCATTGGTTGATAATCATCTTCATTTGGGAATTTAAACTAGAGGAAGAACCTGAGAAGAAAAAAAATGCAATTTGCTCTTTTATAAACTGAGCACCATTCCCCCAAAAATTAAATATCCATGTTTTTATTTCTCATAAAAGAGATTCAGCTTTAACTGTGAAAAGCTCTGTTATCAGAAATATGACTCTTACAGGTGGAATTTGGAAGACAAATGATCATGTAATCCAATATCTTCCCCCCTTGTCTAGATTTAGTTTTGCTTTTATTTATTTATTTTTATTCCACATTATTTGTAAAAATAACTTGAGGCGGCAAACATACCTAATACTTCTTTCTCTTACTTCCCCCCAACAACAACCTTGTGAAGTGGGTTGGGTTGAGACAGTGTGATTGGCTCAAGATCACCAAGCTGGCTTTATTGCCTAAGCAAATACTGCTTAAATCTGGCAAGATTCTGTCTGTAGCTAAAGAACAATAAAGGAAGTAATTATCTGTGTTCTTCTTCGTTCTTGAGTCCTGACATTAAGGCACTTTTAATTACAAGTTTAAAACCTTTTTTTATTAAATAAACACCAAGAGTAATTAAATCTTTGATTTAAAAAAAATGAAATAAAATTTTGGAATTAATTGATTTGATTTTAAAAATCATGAGATAAGACTTTAAATATTGGAACCAAAGGGAACTATAGATTACATAAAAGAAAAAAATCAAACGTGACTTACTAATACTGAATAAAGCAAACTATTTTAACATTGGACATACTGAAGAATATTTTTGAACAATAAACCTTAACAGCATCTGCCTCTATAGATAGACTTGTCTAAATGCTGCTTTGAAAGAGGATCAAATCCTACATGAGAAGATTGTGACTGGCTTGGAAGTGGATTTAGAAATGACAGCTACAAAAATGACATGGGAAAAGACGTTACGCTGATGCCTTAATAATTAAAAGGGACATACAAACAACAAACCAAGAAAGAAACCTGGGTAACTTTCCTATAGTGGATTCATGAAAGAGGCTTCTGAGTTTTAAAGAATTTTATATGATGAAAAAATTAAAAAGAAATAAAGTTCTGACATTATTTGAAGGGACTAAAGATCGATGCTTGTCTCGGCTTAAGGAAAGCTATGAGAATGCCTTTCAGGACTGCCCAGATAGAATTTGTTTGAAAAGATTGAAAAATTTGTTTTGAAATGATTTATGATGAATTACTGGAGAACTCCCTCATAACTCCACTCCGTGAAGAAAAATAAGGTGAGCATTTTAAGAAGATGCAGTGCTGTATGACATAAGTAACTGGCACAGGGGGGTACCATCCAGGGGTGAAATCTAATTTTTTTTGCTACCGGTTCTGTGGGCGTGGCTTGATTAGTGGGCGGGGCTTGGTGGTAAGGTGACTGGGAGGGCGTGGTTTGTTGGTCAGGTGGGTGTGGCCAAGTCAATGTCACTTCTTTGCCCTTTTTTAACCTACAAAACACAACACAACACAACTGGCTCACCCACAATGTAAAAGCAGCTGTGCTAGACCCAAAATGCCCCCTGCAACAAGCAGGAACCTCACACAGCCACAAAAAGCCCAGAAAACCAACTTTCACACTTTACACACACAAAATTCCACATACAGCTTTGGAAGATTTTGTGTGTTTGTGTAGTTAGAGTGAAACACTACAGAAACACACTAAATCTCAGAAAGCTGCACAAATATTATTTTATTTTATTTTTTTATTTTTATATAAAAGCAGCTAAATTTAAAAACTTCCTAAACTTTAAATGGCTAGGTCTAAAAAAAGAACAACTAAAAAAAACCAATTAACTATTTTTTTTTAAAGTTCCCAAAGGGGAAAAAAACTTACCCAATTGAACAGGGGTCTCCAACCTTGGCAACTTTAAGATTTGTAGTCTTCAATTCCCAGAATTCCTCAGCCAGCTTTACTTTGCTGGCTGAGGAATTCTGGGATTTAAAGGCCACAACTCTCTGCCTGCTTGATTGCAGGGATTACAGCAAGGCGTTGCGACCAGCAGCTAAAGTAAGCAAACTGAGGGGGCGAAGGGGAGGGATTTTTGCTACCGATTAGCAGGCAGAGCCATTTAAAAGGAAAAAAAGTTTTTTTCTTTTACATGGCTCTGGTGATCCAAGCTGAGTTGCCTGATTAGCAGGCAACTCAGCTGGGATTCAGAGCCATTTAAAAGGAAAAAAAGGCTCTGATGATCGCGCGGCTCAGCTGGGCATGGGGGGCAGGGGAAGGGATTTTTGCTACCGGGTTCTCCGAACTGCCCGCCGCCATCCCTACCTACTCACCGGAGCCGGTCCGAACCGGGAGCATTTCACCCCTGGTACCACCATTTGAGTAGAACATTTAGTTGCACAACTGCCTTACCTTTTTATAGCACAAAGTTGGATTAGCCAGCTGCAAAATAATATAAATAAGGGACCAAAGAATTAATAAACAGGTACTTGCTCAACAGAGTAAGTGCCTGCTTTTTAATGTCTGGGGAGATTCTGGCCCAAGACCATAGTGTTTGATTTAGTGCTCAGATGATCTTCTTTTTACTTTTCAGCTAAATAAGGCAGCAATCTGTGCAGAACAACTGATGTAGTGGAAAGTAAGATTAGATCATTGGCACCGAAGACAGCAGATAGGTTCCCTGTCAGTGATTTTGAGCGGGAAGAACTTGGCATCCTTCAAGAGGAAAATAATACTGTTAATGAAGAGATTGAATAAGAGTGGAAAGCTAGAATGCTTCTGTATTTAACACTCTTTGTAGAAATAATTGAATCAGAAGACTTTTTCTATAATATCTGATTTGAAAGATGATATTTATGTGAAGTCTCATTACTAAATTCAACACCCTGATATCAATACCTAATATTTTGAATTTGAGTTTTGACCTATAGAATCATAGACTGAACAGAATTCAATATAGTTTTCTGTTGGTGGTGTTAAGGTACTAATCAACAAATTCTTAGAGCTGTAAAATATTGGGTAATTCCCTTCCAGATTTTTGACTACCCAAACTTCATGTGATTGAACAAATGAAGCATATATTTAGAAAACATCCCTAGTCTTTTCTGAGGGGACTTATTTGTGCATGCAAATATTCATTGATTCAATAGCTTTCTAGTTTAAGAAAGGGATATCAGATGTTTCCACACAAATTGATCTCAGTACCATTGGAAATAAGAAAAAAATGTCCCTTGGTATGCAATAGCACTTAGACTTATATACTGCTTCAGCCCTCCCTAAGTGGTTTTACAGAGTCAGCATATTGCCCCCAACAATCTGGGTCCTCTTTTTACCGACCTCAGAAGGATGGAAGACTGAGTCAACTTGAGGCTGATGAGACTCGATCTGATAAATTGCAGTCAGCTGGCAGTCAGCAGAAGTAGCTTGCAGTACTGCATTCTAACCACTGCACCACCACAGCTCATAAAAAGAATTAGAGTGGAATACGAGTGGAATATTTAAATCGGGTGAAATGCTCCCGGTTCGGACCAGCTTGGGTGTGTAGGTAGCGATGGCGGTAGGCAGTTCGGAGAACTGGTAGCAAAAATCCCTGCCCCCACCCCCCATGCCCAGCTGAGCCGCGCGATCATCGGAGCTTTTTTTTTCTTTTAAATGGCTCTGACGATCCAAGCTCTGAGGATCCCAGCTGAGTTGCCTGCCGATCAGGCAACTCAGCTGGGATCATCAGAGCTGTTTGAAAGCATTTTTTAAACATGGTTTTACATGTAAAAAATGGTTTTAAAAGTAAAAAAAAAATGGCCACGCCCACCCAGTCACATTAACCCCCCCAAGCCACGCCCACAGAACTGGAAGTAACAAATTTTAGATTTCATTCCTGATTTAAACTATATCACGACCTCTTCTCTGCAATCAGTCTTGACAAAATTTGAGATGCAGCAAATGCCTCTGCTATATCTAAAGGCTGCTACAAGAAAATTCCTTATATGCAGGGGTGTCTGCCTTTGACATCTAGAAGATATTTCACGTTATCTTTTTCATTGTCCAACTTAAGCTACGGCCTGCTCCAATTAATTAGATCCTCTCCTTCTAATGAAAGCACAATAGCCAGATAGCTGTAAGATTGAACTTTTATGGAAAAACCAGAGTCTCTGGTATTTAGTTGCTTTTGCCTATGAAGCAGCTGAGTGACATAAACAATTTCATCCCCTCTGTAAATCTAACTTTACTTGATTTTAATTGCAACTTGTTTTTAGTTATTCTTAATGGGTTCTTTTTTAATCCTTATAGGTTGAATTTGCCCATTAATCACATTTTCATTTTTTATCATATAAACAATAAGTAAGTGAAAAATCACATTGTTATATCCGATGGTTGCAATAATTAAGTGCTAATAATAGGCTAAATATATGCACAGATATTCAACATGTAATGAGGTCACCTACTGGAATCAAAGGAAAGAAAAAAGAGGATTAATGATGTTTTAATTAAATATTTTCATTTCATATTTTTAAAATTGCCTTGTGAGGTCATAGTTCAAAAAATCAGGGATCATTAACATCTCTATCAAGACCAGAATTATTATTTTAATCATTAAGGGTATGAGATTCTTTGATGTTTTGTTGCCACAGAAAACTCTAGAAAGGGCATTCTGTAAAATTTATAAAGGTTTCTAGGCTTTAAAAGCTTTCATCTTAGTTATTCAAATTTCCATCCTGGATGGTTTCTGAGGATTCAAAACTTTTATTAAGAATTGTGAGCAACCGATAACCTAAATTATGATAATGGTTGAGACGATAAATTTAAGGAATGAAAAGAAGACAAGAGGAGGAATCTAAATTCCCTAACGCATTAATACAATGTAACTCCTTGTACTTACAGTGAGATTAAGATAGATGAAAAATATTGTTTCTGTCTAAATGCATTCACTCATATTCATATTATAATCTTTAAAGCCATATCATCGGCAGCCAAAAGACACATTATCTATGCCTTTTATCCTTGCTCTTCTGTAATTATTTTTTATTGATTTTCTTCCCCATGGCTGATCATATCAACCAGCATGTCAGTAGTTCTAAAGCAACAAATGCTTCCTTTATTCTTTGATATAAATGTCACAATCACCTCCAGTAAGCAGGTCTCTAATTTTCCTTCCAGCCTATGTGACTTTAAGTCTTCTTGTCATTTCGTAGTTGACTTCCATCAGAAATTTTGAGAAGTACACCTTCCTCTCAAAGTTTTTTTCCCCACATTCTTGAATGTTAGCTTTCTAGTGTTTAATTAACAACTGCAACAGCAGAATCTCCTTTTATGATTCATTGACATTCTTTGTCATTTTATGACTCATTGACATTCATTAACATTCAATATATTTTTGTTTGGGGCATTTTAAAAATTATTTAAAAGGCAACAAGGGAAGATCTCTAGTTTCTGTGTAACCTACTCACATAGATATTGATATGTGTACAGTAAGAACCTATATTTAAATCAAAATCTAAATCCAATATATGTTTGCACTACTATATCTGTAGGTAAAAGAAAAAGCCAGTGCATATTCTAGGTGGTGTCATTAATAAAGATAATTTCAGTCTTTTCAGTATAGGCATAATCAAGTTTTTATACATATAATAGATAATTAATATAGGAATTTACTAACACTGGTTTGAAAATTGAATTGATTGCAATTGTTGGCACTTAGAAAGAAAAAACTGAGTCAAGGAGAATGTACTTATCAAAACTATTCATCAAGCTGATTATGTGGGGCATTTTTGTTCACAAATACAGAACAATGACATGAGTGGGATTGATATAAATTTTTATCTTAAGGTTGAATTACCTGTAACATTAAGAGAACTAAAAAAAACACCACTTTAACTTGTTTAAGCACCCAATGGCTTAAATAATGAATAACGTGGATACAGAAGGTTTCTCTGCTTTTCTCAGAAAGTTAGAACTCAGGGTCACCTACTGAATTAAAGGTTGCATGCCTTAAATGTTTGCTGGGAAGGAACAATATAATAACTTCATTTCCCTTTACTCCAGTCTTGCTAGCTCCCCAAAAGTACATTATACACTATATACTCTCACTATAAATCCTGAATTACTATCTTTTTACTAGTGAGGATTATTGGCCAGAGTGAAACAGAGAATTATTGCCATATTGTGATGGCACCAAATAATTTATGAACTAAGTTCCTGCATTGGCTGATGGTTACAAAAATGTCAGCAAATGTTTGAATATTCATGTCCCAGTTAACAGGACGTAGCCTTTTGATGAAATGTACTCATTTGTGATAGATGAATTCAGAATGTAATGTATGTAAATATCTAACCGTATCAAAATGATACATTTTATGACACAAAAGTAGCTTTATTATGTTCTTATATCCTAACCTTGCTTCAGACAGATTAACGAAACATGGAAACAATATATACTATTGCAATAACAGTGCTTTAAAAAAAAGTAAAATGTGATTATTTTATGGTGAAATGCTTATTTTTGCAACTACTACATTAGAATGTAGAAGAAACCATAACATGTTTTTTTTTTAATTATTGAGCTTCTTTTTACCCTTTGAATTCTTCCATCTGAAAACTGGAAAGCATGATTCATATCTTGTAAAACAAATTGTTCTGCCATAAAGTTTTTTTAGTATCTTTATATGCTTGGTTGCTTAATACAGTTCTCTAAGATTGTTGTCTGTATTCATGCTCAGATTCGCTCAGATCATTTTGCTGCATACTTTGCTCATTTTTCTTGTTCTTTGAGCAAGTAGAGAAAAATCTCTAGTGCGATTTAAACAAATAATGTAATTGTTTCCAAGGCATAACTGACAGCAAACGACGACATTAAGAAAATTGGTTGAATAAATTGATTTTCCACTAGATAGCTTTACAACTTTCTACTTTGAATATAAGCCAATATCTTTGAATAGGATTAGTACAGTGCTTCTTTAGATATCAATCACAAAGGTTGGAAAATAGGTAGGAGCAAGCAGAGTTGTCCGTGGGGGTGTGTGTCAAAATGGCACTGTGATGGCACAATGGCACCGTGATCATGTGACAGGAGCTCCACCCCTTTATTGTGTGCTTTGTCTATTGATATTTCTAAAGCAGGGCTGTCAAACTCCTGGCCCGCGGGCTGGATGCATGATGTGCTGGCCACGCCCACGCCAGGTTTAGCGAAGGGGAAAGAGGTTCTGATACTTCATGTGATGGTGCCATGACAATGTGAGTTTGACACCCCTGTTCTAAAGGAACTAAGACTGAAGAACTAGCCTTTCCATTCCATTCCATTCTGTGTCTTATCTACCAGACCCTGATGTTTTATCCTGGAGATTTAAAGAAAGTATCTACTTGACTGAAAATACAGGTCTCCATACACACAGGTTTCACTGGATAAGAATACAACCTATTCTTCAGTCACCATGTTGAGGATGGGGCGAACAAAAGAGTTAGCAGGGAAATGTAATGCGAGCTATCAACCCACAATCCAGTGGTGAAATCTAAAATTTGTTATTACCGGTTTTGTGGGCGTGGCTTGATGGGAGGTAATGTGACTGGATGGGCATGGCCAATTTTTTTTTAACTCTTAAAACCATTTTTTCTACAACCTCTTCGGTGAAGAGGTTGTAAAAAATACTTTCAAAAGGCTCTGACGATCCCAGCTGAGTTGCCTGATTGGCAGAGGCTTTTTAAAAAAGCCTCTGCCGATCAGGCAACTCAGCTGGGATCATCAGAAGCATTTAAAAGAAAAAAAGGATGTTTTTTCTTTTAAAAGCCTTTGATGATCCCAGCTGAGCCACGTGATCATCAGAGGCTTTTTTTTTAACTTTTAAAAGCATTTTTTTCCACCAAAGAGATTGTAAAAAAATGCTTTCAAAAGGCTCTGATGATCCCAGCTGAGTTGCCTGATCAGCAGAGGCTTTTTTAAAAAGCCTCTGCCAATCAGGCAACTCAGCTGGGATCGTCAGAAGCATTTAAAAGAAAAAAAGGGGTTTTTTTCTTTTAAAAGCCTTTGACGATCCCAGCTGAGCCACGTGATCATCAGAGGCTTTTTTTTTTTTTACTTTTAAAAGCATTTTTTCCCACCAAAGAGGTTGTAGAAAAAATGCTTTTAAAAGTAAAAAAGAAGCCTCTGATGATTGTGCAGCTCAGTTGGGCATGGGGGTGGGGGACCCAGGGATTTTTGCTACCAGTTCTCCGAACCACCCGTCTCCATCGCTACCGGATCAGGTGAACCGGTCCGAACCAGGAGCATTTCAACCCTGCTACAATCCCATTTTTATGGCATGCTGAAATCCACCAGGAAGGTGTGAGAGAAATCTGGTGATAAATTATTGTGATATTATTAGCTGGAAGGTTAGCTCTACTTAAGGTTGACAATAAGACTCCATTCTGGTGTTGTTGTATTCTTCTTTTCACTAACATATAGGGCAGTGGTAAAATCCAGATTTTTTAACTACCGGTTCTATGTGTGTGGCTTGGTGGGTGTGGTGTGGCTTGATGTGTGTATGGCTTGGTGGGCATGGCAGGGGAAGGATACTGCAAAATCTCAATTCCCACCTCACTCTGGGGCCAGCCAGAGGTGGCATTTGCCAGTTCTCCAAACTACTCAAAATTTCGGCTACCGGTTCTCCAGAACTTGTCAGAACCTGCTGGATTTCACCCCGATATAGGGATGTTTTAATAAAAATTACAAAATTATAGCTGAAGAAACAGGCAGGCAGCTCATTTCTGGAAGAGATGTGCAAAGATTATATTATTATATTACTATTCAAAATAACTTACAATGATTCCATTTTCTTAAGCATCTTTAATGATCTCAGATTATCCTGGTTTTAACTGAGACTATCTACTAAACTTGTATTCTTATAATGTAATCTAAATGTAATGGAACAGATTCCATTCATAACACTAGATGTATAAAACTCAAGTTTCACCTGGAGAATGTTTTTCTGTTGTAAGGGTATACTGCCATCTAATGGATAAACACAAAACTGCGCAAAGAAAGAATTAATGCCAAGAATTAATCCGAAATGCCCATATTTACCTTGCAGAATTGATTGACGTGCTGACTATGATAAGTATTCAGTATAAGTATACAAGTATACATGAATGTGATAAGTATACGTATACTTGAATGTTCCATGCAAAATATATAACTGCAAATAAAGAGCTGGAGACTTTGACACTGTGTATTTGCTTACAATGAAGTTAATAAAGATATTCTCACACAGGTTCAAAAGAGGAGATTTTAAAAATTCCAATATCGTAGCCCCCCTTTTTTGCATGTTAAAATAAGGGGATACCTGTAGCTTGCAGATAGACTCACATTATCTGATTCACAATATTGTCATATTCCTTTCAGCCCAGCCTTTTCCATTCAGAAAAGTTATTAGGGGCACAACTGCAGGAGATGATCAGGCTGAGCCCAAGGGAGGGGTCAAATGTGTCATCAGTCATGAGTCCCTTTGTGCCCACAAAAGATCTAAGTCCAGCCCACCTTGAATTCCTTCTACTCTTAACTAATGCCAGTTTCATTTGGTAGTTATTAGTTCAGATTCTTGTACAGAGCTTAAGATTGCAATAAATCTTTATACCCATTTGAACTGCCTTGATTTCCCTGGCACTTGACAGCTAAAGGGGATCAGTGGATTACTAGGCAGTAGCATCAGAATGGAAGAATCAATGGTCTCTTTCTCTTCCCTTGCAAAAGTAATTCATCTCAGGATGTTTTAGTACTCCTTTTAGTTTTGAGGTTAGTTTATTATTGCTAATTGGCAGAAGCAGAGGTTTTGTTCTATATATTCTTTCTCTTTTTCACACAGTGAAAAAAGCCCTACTGTTGTGACCAAGGCTTCCTGAGTCATTAAAACACATGGGTAGTCCCAAAAACCTCTTTTATTGCAACAGCTGTGAATTACGTTCATCCACAGCTGAGTCCCAATTAGTTGCAAAAAGTTATTTGGGAGAAGTCCTTTGGGATAATCACCAACCTTTATCTCCCTTGACACTCTGCCAAAGACCTACTTGGCAAAGCCTCATGGAGTCCAGAATCAAACAGAGATGCCAACTGGGAACAGAATTAACAACGCTTTCCTGAAAAGGGTCCATGTGCCTTTGCTCCTTTTTTTAGCCTTATGGGAGGGCCCAATCATCTCCAGGCCTTACTCCCGAGTTGTCCCTTTAGTTTTAACTGTTCTTGCCTTCTGGCAGCTCTGCGCATGTGCGCACTAGGAACAGGAGGAGCCTGTTCCTCTGCCTCTCTGATGTCTGGCTCTATAGACTCCGGACTCCGCACATAACTCCCACATGGCCCTGGCCCCATCTCTGCCTCCAACACAGAGCCCTCGTCTGAGCCTTCCCCAGACTCCAGGACTGGCCCATGTTCCTCCCCAGCCTCCTCACTGTCTGACTCTGCTGCCAGCTCCGCAGGCTGCTGGCAGACTACTACACCTACTGGCAGGAGCTCTTGCAGAGTTTAATTGAAATGTAGGACCTTGGAGAACTGCATATGGCAGGAGAGATGATTGTGTAATAAAACAGAGAGAGAAATTATGCACATCTCGTAACAGGTCAGTCTAAGAACACCATATTTCATGTGAGAGAATTATTCCCAATTTTTCTCTCCTTTGAAGAAACCAATAACATTGATTTTCTTTCCCATTAGACAGAAGAAAGGTTAGAGGAAAATATAGAACTAATGTTCAGCCCAGCCTTATGAAGAGCATTTGGATGCATTGGACAGTCTGGATGCACAGCTGATTGGCACTTCAATGCTGTCCCCAGATGGCAGGCAGTCTGATGCTGGACAGCCTCTCTGGCTGAAGGGAAAGACCTTTGGAAGTCAGGGGAAAAAAGCAACTGATTGGTTCCTGCTGGAAGTTCTCTGAGTAACTTCCTGTCAATTCGTTCTCCACCTAGCCTTCCCTTAATTAAAGGCTGATGAGAAGATCCATGCAGATTAGAAGATCCATGGAGGAGAAAAAGTAGTAAGGGAGAGAAAAAGTGAAAGAACACAACCAAAGCAGGTCATTAGAATGACATCTACTACAGTAAATTATGCTTTCTTTTTCTTTCTTTTTTTTTTTCTTTTTTCAAATAGGGTTGGCGTAAGCAGTGGGCTTGTCGAGACAAGGCATACAACAGCTTATGTTGCTACGTCCTGGACCACTTGAAACTTCCGAATGATTTTTAAGGACAGGCCCATATTTTAAAATTGATTACTGATTACTTTGCACCATTAATAGGCAGTATTGCAATTTTTATTTGTTTTGCTTCTTCTGCGTTTCGATTTAAATACATACACATATTATTTCCTATACTATTCTATATCCTATAGGATATAAGATAGATATGATACAATATACTCTACTACTATATTATTATTTCCTATATTATGCTGTTTTCTATTAAATAATTCTAGGTGCTGGTTCCTATATTTAGACAATCTTCTCTTAAAAAAGGAGTTGAAGGCATAGCATAGATTATCTTCTTCGCTTTTGCAAAATCATACGATGATAATATTAGTCCAGAAGTTCAGATTTATGGACTTGAATTAATACGATAATATTAGTCCAAAGTTCAAATTCTGCTGTGCCCCTATAATTTAGCCTGAATCCCTGGGAAGAAGATACTTTTAATTCCATACATTTTGCAAATTTGTCCTGTTAAAAGGAAGCTGATCTCTTCAGCTCCTGAGCCTTCACTGCTAACAGTGCCATTGAACAGGAATCTGGAGCTTCGTCAACCTCAATCAGCATAAGCTCTTCTGATGTTAATATGGAAGCCATTTCCCTGAGTTAGCACTTTTTTTAAATGGAATGAATTTTCTATTGAATTTCTCCAGTGCAAATGGCAATGGTCTCTGGGGTCAACTTAGCAAGATGGGGTTTTCTAATTATAAATATCTAGTCTCCATCCTGAAGGTTGCCTTTCTTAATAAACTGGGATAAACTAGAGAACTACCTGTCGCAATTCACTTGGACTTATCCAGAAGCTGGTCTTATATCAGCAGGCAACTTTAATGCCAGACCAGGCACCAATGATAATGCATCCTTTTTCTTAGTTTAACAGTCATATTTCTGCACTAAGAGGTCATTCCAAAGGCCAACGATGTCATTCCATGTTCAAGGGCATTAATTTAGCAGAATGGTGCCTACAATGCATTGTCAGAAGATTCAGGCTTTGCATACTATGTAGATGGGGATTGGTTGGTGACCTTACTGACTGTTAGCTGGAAAAAAAAAGTTTTGATTTTTTTCATTATTTAGGATGTTATTATAACCATGACTAGAGTGGAAACTGGGAAAAAAAAACTCAGGAAGAAGACAACAACTATCCACTTCTGCAATATTGCCAAGAAAACTGTATGATTGTATGACGCCAGATATCAGGTTCTGCTTACTAGCATGTTACTTTGTACTATGCATAGATATTCTGAAGTAAATCTCCCTGAGTTCAGGTGGAAATACTCCCAGCTCAGGTAATTGTGTATGAGGTAGAATAGGGAACAAGGGCTATGTACAAGGCAGGGGTGGGATCCTACTGGTTTAACAACCGGTTCGCTAAGTGCGCGCGCCAGACACAGTTTGGAGAAAACTCATCTTCCACATTGCTGCCGGCAAGGAAAACAGCTGAGGCATGGCAATCCACTCTGCCATGCCAATGAGTATAACACACCAACGGCTGGTGGGGCAGGCCCACTTCAAAAGTGGAGTGAACCAGTTTGCTCCCGTCTGATAGTCAGAGCTAACGGTTTGCCTGAACTGGTCTGAACCAGTAGAATCCCACCACTGAAAGATCAAGAAAATAGCATATTTGATGAGATTAGGATGCCCCAATGCTACTGGCCTTTTATAAGACCCTAAAGACCTGGCTCTGTATGTCAGGGCTTCAGTCCCTGAACATGTGAAAGAACCTGTCTCCAGGCTATATTAGTGATGTTGATTGTGATCCCCCCCCAGCTTCTATGTACTTTAATTTTTGTATGAATGGTGTACTGTAATTGTGTTTTACTTGATATTGTTCACTGCCTGGAATGATTTGTTGAGATGGGCAGCTACAGAAACTGACTAATAAAATAATAAATAAAATGGCTGGATGCCATGTAAAAGCTTATGTCCTAGAACAGGGGTCAGCAACCCGTGGCTCTGGAGCCGCATGTGGCTCTTTCGTCCCTTTGCTGCAGCTCCCTGTTGCTGGTCGGCTCCACAATTAACAGGGCTTTCGGTTAGGACAGCTAGAGGAAAAAGGATGTTGTGCTAGGAGGAGACTCTATGGTGGGGGAACTGGACTTCTGGTCAGCAGAGGAAAAAGGATGCCATGCTAGGAGGAGACTATGATGGGGGAACCGGACTTCCGGTCAGCTCCAGAATTGAATGGGGGCTTCCAGTTAAGACCTTTGTGGCTCTTTGAGTGTTTAAGATTGCCGACCCCTGTCCTAGAATATCACTGAACCATGAGATTGTAGCTTAGTGGTATAGGTATGATCATGAAATTCTTGTCATATCTTTTAGCAAAATAAAAATCTTTCTCAGGCAGTGTAAAAAATTCAGGAATAGATTCTTTTCTTAAGACAGATTCCTAACTTCCTCTTTGGGTCTGTCTCTGATAGCTGCTCAACATTCTTTTAAAGCACATAAACAAAAAATGAAGAACTCCAGAGACTTTCTGAAAGAATTAGTTCAATGATACATAAAATATTTAATCAATATCTTCAAGTGTCATAATTAGAACTATGGGCAACAGAGTTAGATTTTACATACCCTAAATCAATGGAATTAATGAAATGGTGTATTGATTCCAAAAGAGAATGTGATGAGATAAATTATAACTTCGAACTGCTAAATATTCATAGATGGACAAGGATATATTTTATTCTAACTTTCAGATTATTTGGTACTTTAATTCTCCAATTTTTCTGGAGAGTTGAAGTCTATAAGTCTTAAAGTTGCCAAGATTGGAGACCCCTGGCCTACATCATTTAAAAACTGCCAACATGTTTCACTTTAGACACTGGGAATTACCAAGGATACATGTAAGAGTGGGGAGGGAAGTGCAATGAGGCATTAACGAGTTCAAGACTTAGTGATATTTTGGAGGATCCCCATAAAGCTATTGTCTGACTACAGCGGTAACCATAAAAAAATATGTCTCCTTGTGAGATGACAAGACTGAATGCTACAAAGACTTAGGTCTACGTACAAAGGGATAGGGCAGACACACTATTCATGCTCACTTGATGAAAGGAACAGAAAAAAGACAGCCCTGTTGTGCACTGAAATATCACTGCAGACATTTCTACGTTCCTTTTTTCTCCCACAACTTTAAAACTATCCATCATCTTTGTCTGCTCTTTGGCTAGATCCGCCATACTCCCTGTATTTTGTGCTACTGCCTTCCATATCCCTCCCTGCGTGCTTTCCTCAGGGGTACTTGAGCTCAGCCTTGTGTCATCCTTTGTCAAGTGAGCTACTTTGTCTGGCTCATGATAAGATATATTTATCAAAAAACACTATTGGATCATCCGGCAAGCACAATGAATTTTGCCAATCTCCTAGACCCAGCAAATAAATCAGATGATCTGGAGCTGTAATTGCAGGCAGGGCCAAAGATAAATGCCTTTTCTGTCAACTGCATGAACCAGACTGAATTGTGACCCTGCTTTTAGCTCATACTATCTTTACAGCTCAGATTGAACTAAGAATATCAGGAAAATAAATGTTTGAATATTCCTGTTCCAAAGTGAACGTTGTTCATCTTTCAAATCTTAAAACGTTAATTAGCACACTGTGAAATTTCATCTTTTCCAATGAGAATAAGTCCAACTTTCTTAATCTTTCCACATGATTTCAATCTTTGAAGCTTTTCTTCCCTCCAATTGTGCTTTGCTGCATTAATGATAGAATAAAACATGAATAAACATTAAAATGCTTGGATCTTAGAATTTCAACTCCACCTCATTAATTTTGATATCCTATAAACTATACATATTTGCTACCCTGAATTCCTAATATTTCTGAATGCAGATACTGTCTGAAAAAATAATAATTGAAAGATGGCAAGATTGATTTTGTTCTAGGGCTTAGTAGAGCCTTTGAAAAGTTTCCATTAAATTGGGCAGAAATTTCTGACAAAAGTTCCCTACCAATACTTTCCTTCTGAAATTAACTAACAAATGGAAAGCCAGGAAACTCCACAATTTTTTATGACTAAATGAATGCAACATTTCATCTATCAATATAAAAGAAAACATGTTTTCTGTTATCCAACCAAATGAGAGCTGATAAATACAGAATAAAAATTCCTGGCAAAACCTTATACCCTATCAGGCTATTATTTCATCCAGCTCAGTATTATCTGTGTTTGTTTGTTCTCCAGGATTTTATGGTGGAGACTTTCCCAATTCCAGGTGCTCAGGACTGAACCTGGAATGTGAATGTTACCAGTAAGAAACTAATTCAAAGCTGTAAAAACAAATAGAAAAGGCTGATCTAGATATATCTCTTTCAGTGGTGGGTTGCTACAGGTTCAGCCTGGATCAGGCGAACTGGTAGCGGCAGTGGTGGGAGGGTCCACCCACCCAGACAGTTCTGCACACGAGCGTGCAAGCGCACGAGCACCCACGAACGAACCATTAGCAATGGGATTTGAAACCCACTACTGACCTCTTCTCATATCAGCCATCTTGCATACATTGTCAACTCCATGCAGCTGATAAGACAGAGAAAGCAGACACATGTTCTTCAGGAAAGCATTCTAAGGTCATTTTGGGGTACTTCAGAATCTTGAAAACTATAATGCTAGTCTCTGTCTTAGTTAATTAAGAGAAAATCTCTTTGAAATGCTCTATTATCACATTTTTCACTGAATCGCCTTTAAGCCTTGTTCCTCATTTTCCTGCAGTTCCAAAAATATTGAGAAAATAATTTCTTAAGACTTCAATTCATTGTATTACAAGAAAAGTACAATATGTGTACAAGAAGAAGGACAACACAATAAACAAATGGAATTGACACAAAGTCCATCTGTCAACCCTGAAACACTTATATTTATATAGCTATCTTACCCTGTGCATAAAAGCATTTTTCCCCATATTTCAGCTGATTAAAGGATGCTTGTAACACGAATGCCAGTATATTTAAAAGTTTAATTACATCTACAAACCATATGCCCCAGGCACATCCCTCCCAAGCATCCAATACTGTGAACCTTGAGACAAACAAAAATATTTCTTACCCCCATGAGCAGAAACTCTGGCCAAAGAGTTTTGTCTATGTGACCAGAATGCAGCAAAGATAACCCTTAGTAAGGTTGCATTGTGAAATGTCAAACAATAGTCATACATTTTAGCAAAAGACAAAGTGTTTTTTAACTCCAAATTTTTTTTAAACATGATGAAAACTTCACCTTTGTAATTGGGTGTATAAGATAAACATAACCCCTGACTTTTAACTCGTTCCAGGATGCATTCCTTTCCTGAGGGGGGAAGCCTATCAGTTTTTGAAGCCATTTTTTTTTCTTTTAGCTTCTTGACTGCCACATATTTTAGCTCAGGGGTGGGTTGCCCCCAGTTCACACCGGTTCTACAGAACCGGCAGTGAAACCAGCGGGAGGCTCCGCCCACCAACCCCGACATCATCAAAATGCTTCTGCACCTGCAGAAGAGTGCACACGGGGGCAAGCGAAGTGAGCATGCACACGCAGCCCCGCTACAAACCGGTAGTAAAGGTAAGTAGAACCCACCCCTGTTTTAGCCTGGGAAATTGGGAGAGGTTTTTTTGTTGGAGTGGTGGAAAAATAGCCATAACAACATTCCTTGCTCTGGGAGTCAAGGACATTTGTCTGCACCTGGATGGGAGTGACTGGGGATTGTTTCCAGTTGAGCCTGAAGGATGGATTGGTCCATATGATGAACTTGTGGGTGTGGAGCAGGATTGTGAACTTTCAACTGGGTGGGGAAAACCTGGAAGCTTTCAGATTCGGGTTTTCCCAGATGTGCCAACATAACATCTCTAATAAAGTGGAACTTTGAGGAATCTATTGCCTTTGAGTTTTATTTCATTGGGGGTGTTTTTTTGAACCCTGACATCAGCATCCAGCCAGATGTTTAACCATTAAAAATGTAGATCAAAGCAAAATAAAACTTCAAAAAGTGATGTTAAAACAGAGACATGCCTAAAAAAGCAAACAACTGAAAAAAATAGAAATCAGATCTTCTAGCTGCAGTTACTGAGAATTGGCACCCACTGGATTCTCTTCCCATGCAAGTACACAGTGGTTTGTCCGAGGGTCATTGTGGGGTATTCCAAGTTACTCCCATTCAAAACCTGGGAAGCATGCTGCCAAAGAGCCAGCTTTAGCAGCAAAGTCAGCTGTTTGTTGGTGACAGAAAAAAAATCAACCCATCGCTCAGCATGCCATTTTCTGGACACTTCACTTCCCACCATTTTTGGGTCTTCGCTTAATTATTCAATATTGTTGACAGAGGAATCAGTGCAATGTCAAACAGTAGTGGTGATAGTGAGTCTCCTTGAAAGATTCCTCTCTTGATATTAACCTGTCTAACTAGCACCACTGACCAGCATGTGTTCTCAATATTTGCACATAGCTTCTGATGTTTCTAGTGACTTCTGTTATTTCCAGGCACTTGATTATGCAATCCTATGGCAGGGAGTCAAATACCTTCTTATAATAAGCCCATGCTATATTCACATTCCTTCTCTTGCAATTTTCCAAAATCACCTTGTCAAATAGGAGCTGATCTTTTGTTCCTCTGTTGTTTGGGTGGTTCCTTTGTGCTTAGGAAGAAAGAACTTGTTTTCAACTAGATGCTGTTGGACTACATCAGTTAGTACACCAATTAGCAATATGAAAGTGGTTGGTAAGCAGGTAATTGGCCTGTATCACCTGGTGCTTCTCCTTCTGTTTATTGTTATAGTTATTAATTAAATGTATGCTGTCCAACTTTCCATGACTCTGGGTGGTTCATAACAATGGAGATTATGTGCAAATGTATAGTGATTAAGGATGACAGCTAGCTGTAATTACTCCCAAATGTGAGCAACAAACCTGTATCTTGTTGTAACTCCTGATAACAGGATTGGCAAAACAGATGTCATATACCAAGGAACATGGAATGGGTGAAAACTCATCATTAAATTTTGAGCAGAGTGATCATGGCTTGGAGGCATTAAACACCTTGTTAGATGATTCTGATCTTATGGTTGAAGATTGTGCTGCAGGTGCTACAATAGTTTTGTTTGTTTGTTTGTTTGTTTTTATTTATATGCTGCCCTTCTCCGGAGACTCAGGGCAGCTTACAATGCATTAAGCAATAGCCTTCATACTTTTGTATATTTTATACAAAGTCAGCTTATTGCCCCCACAACCGGGTCCTCATTTCACCCACCTTAGAAAGGATGGAAGGCTGAGTCAACCTTGAGCCTGGTGAGAATTGAATTCGTAGTAATTGCAGGCAGCTGGATGTTAAATGCTGCCTTAGTAGGAGGCATTAGCCTCCTACGCCACTCAGTAAGGGGGGGGAACCATTGCTCTGCTACAGCTGAATTGTCTACATGTGTGACATCTCATGGGAAAACTGTTGTCTTATCAGTGCAACTAAGGGACATATTATTTGAATATAATCAGTGGTGGTATAGACCACCCACATCAATGGGCTAAGCACTGGTTACTTCTGGCCTCATTAAGGTTTTTTAAAATTGTTTTATATGTTTTAGGTACAGTGTATGGCTGTGATGGCTAACGTTTTCTGAAACAAGTGGCCAAAGTGTGTGCATGCGTGTGCATGCATGCATGTGTACGTGGCCAAACCCCCTGCACATGGCCCACTCCCCCCCCCCAAGCATGCATGTTCATGACCCCGCGCATGCACAGCAGTTCCAAAGACCAGCTGGCTGGCGGGAGGCATTGTCCTCATTCTCCTCTTTCCTTCGTGAGAGATGTTCTAGACTAGAGGCACATAGGAAAGAGAAAGAATGAAGCAACAATGAAGCTCTAATACTCTCTTTCTCTATCTTTGTGTGTGTGTTTGTGTTTGTGTCAGAGGTGGGATTCACTTGCCTTCCCTACTGGTTTGCAAATGTGAGCGTGCACACGCCACTTCTGTGCATGCACATGGCCTTCTGCGCATACTCAGTAGTCACACATTACGTCCGAGCGGCTGGGTGGAGCCTCTCGCAGTTGCTGCTACCAGTTTGCGCAATCCAGACAAAACCGGCTGAATCCCACCATTGCTGTTTGTAACTGTGGTCAAGAGTACTATTGAATTAATCCGATTTTGGTGCCACGTACTTTCTTTTTTGTTACATAATATGCCTCCTTTAACTCTCTTTCTAATTGTCTGCTAGCCCTAATTGCTCCTCCAGCCTTCTTTTCTTCTAATAGATGAAGAGAGGAATAGCAATGTCTTCATTTTACTGTGTGGAGTTTTATGCAATTCACCTTTTTCAGAAAATAACAAACAATTGACAATAATTCTGCTTACCTTCCCTGGCCTGAAGACAGAAAATTCGGCTGAGCCAGGGACTCTGCTGAAACGATCCATTTGACCTACCCTTCTGAGTCCCCCGATGGCACTAAAAAAGAGGAAAAGCCACAAGAGCCAGCAAATAAGTGAGGGCACACGGTTTCTAATGTAATTGATGAGAGGATATGAATGTGACCCGGGGAAAAAAAAGAGTCACATTTCTGAAAATGGCCCAATTTAAAATCAAGCCGGCATAGCTCCCAAAGGCATTTTTGGATGCAGTTGTAACTTGCTTGCCAATCGAACACTTATATTGCATTTGGCATTTGCTAATGTATTCTCTGAATTGACTCAACTCTGGAAATACAATAGTAATAAGTCAGCCCTTGAAAAAGTTAAGATGAAATATTTTGGATTCAGCATAATTTTGAATTTTAAAAGAGCTTTCTTGCTTGCTCCTATTAACCTTCCAATCTATGAAAGTTCAAGGTTCGATTTCTTTGAACTTGAAACGTCTCCTTGTGTGTTTTGAAATTCCCTCTCGGATTCATTATAGATGAAAGAAACTTTGCCGCTTTTTTTCCTCCGTGTGACAAAACCCAAATGGTATTTTCAGAATTCTGAATTAATATTAAGTTTGTGATCAACACTGATACCTTGACATTTTATTCTAATGCCTTTTCCATACAATTTGGGGAAGATATGTGGCATAAATGAGAAGGGGTGGAAAAGCCTGCTTTTAAATCTAAATGTCAAAGGACATAATAGGTTTCTGCACCAAATCTAAATTGGGGGAGTAAATTAATAATTATTGGAACAATAATATTAATTTTGAATTCTAAAATTAAGTTTAATTTATGTCACATATCATACATTTTCTCCCTTCTCACCTAGGTTACAGACTTTTCAGATGAGCCAAATTGCACTGATACCTCAAAAGGTGATGTTTATTTTCTTTAATCTTTTTCAAGTTTTTGATGGAAATACTAATGATAGGCTATTTTTGAAAAAAGAAAAAAGAAAAAGAAAAGAAGCACTACTAGGTACTGATGCAATTAATTCCTAAATAGTTTAGGAAGATGCCATGCTGTCAGAGGCCCATTTTTCTTCCAAAAGAGATAAAGTTATTTCTTATTTCTATGGGGTTATAGAATCCATTCCATGAGGTAGTATTTTAGCCCCTATTCTACATTTTTAAAACAAATATCAGAATGCGCCTTCACCGAGCTAGATATTAATTTATAAACAAGTTCACTGAATAACTGAAGGCTCAAGGTTGACTCAGCCTTCCATCCTTTCTAAGGTAGGTAAATTGAGGACCCAGTTTGTGGGGGCAATAAGCTGACTTTGTATAAATATACAAAAGTATGAAGGCTATTGCTTAGCGCATTGTAAGCCGCCTTGAATCTCCAGAGAAGGGCGGCATATAAATCAAATTTTAAAAAAAATAACAAAATAACAAATAATAGAATAACACTATCCATTTAAATGCTTTAATTTTAAATGTATCTTTTCATTTTTAGCCACCTATCAAAATAGAGAGATATAGTATAAACCAACCAGTTAAGCAACCAAACGTATATACAACTAGTTGTTACTTTACAAGTATCCTTTTCAACAATCATTTGAAGTTACAAAGGTTCTGAAAAAGTATCTTTATGACCAGTGTTGATCTTTCAATCAGTGGCGTATGACATGATCAAGATTTGGATGCATTTCCAATTGTCACAGCATCTCACAGTCATGTGATTGCCATTTGCACCCTTCACAACCAACTTCTAAGAAGCAAAATCAATGGGGGAAGCTAGCAGTAAAATCACGAGTTGTAATCACGTGTTATTGCACTAAATGGCCTGAGGTAATTCACTTATTGACTATGGCAGAATTGAAGTCATAAGTCCATTGTGGTCACATGATGTTTCACTTAATGACTGTGTTACTTAATGAGTGCACTGGAGTTGCCAATCCCTGTTGTGATAATTAAGCTAATCATGTGACCACAATGGATTTATGACTTCAATTCTGCCATAGTCAAAAAGCAAATCATTAAGTAAGGATTATCTGCATAGTTACCCTAGTACAGTGTGACACATACACACTTTACATTTCTCTATTTCATTTCCTGTGCTAATATCTAGGCTGGGCTGAAACTCATTCTTTCTTTCTTCATTTGGGTTTTTGGATTGGTGGGTATTTTTCGGAAATTTTGTTGCAGCACTTTCACAAAATGGATGCTGTGAAGGACTGCTTATTCACAAAATCTATATCATGAATCATAAACTACTATGGTTGTTGCCCAATTTGGTGAAAAGGCCCAATTCAGTGTAGTTGGCATCAATCTGGGACTGAGGGTTATTTAGTTTAAGCAAGCTGAATAGTTTTCATCTCCTCAGCCCTTATTCAAATCTCTCAATGAATCTAAATTTTGATTTGGAGTTCTTTTCTTCTATTGGCATTTCAAGCTCTACTGTGATCCAAGATGGCATAATGGAAATTTACAGTGCTTGTTTTGTGTAAAATGCTTTTAAGAGGAAGGAAGGAAGGAAGGAAGGAAGGAAGGAAGGAAGGAAGGAAGG
>WNWU01000003.1:16839952-16883239 GCA_012654045.1 Ptyas mucosa
GAGAGAGAGAGAGAGAGAGAGAGAGAGAGAGAGAGAGAGAGAGAGAGAGAGATAGATAGATCTAGGACATCTCGGCATGGCCAGCTCACTGCCATCATCTCACTAGCACCAAGTCACCTTTGCCAACTTACTGCCACCAAGTTGCTGCAGGACAACTCAACACATCCCATTCACCATTGGGACAAGTCACCATGAGCATCTGGAGGGAGAGCTGGGCAGGCAGGCAAGCAAGCAGGTGGGCAGAGTGCAGAGCAGCACTGGCAATCAGGGTCTTCCCATTTTCACATCTCTTGCCATAGCAACTATTATTGTGCCAAGCTCCAGACCATTTGGAGTTTAGGCTATTTGATGGTAGTAATAGCGAGCAGAGTGGGTGGCGGGACACAGTAGCTCAGCGTGTCCCATTTTCACACACCTCACCAATGGCACTGCACTGAGCTCCCACGGTCCAGTGCAGTGGCAGTGGCAGCAATGGACTATGTGTAAATGAAACATCTCCAGTCGCCGCCTGCCCACTGCCCACTTTGCCAACCACTGCCATCACCATCCCAGGACTTTCAGCCCAGAGGTCAAGAATAGTGGTGGCCGTATGTGTGAAAATGGGAAGCCCTCAGCCATTGCCACTGCTCTGCACTCTGCCCATCCATTCACTTAACTGCCTGCCTGGTTAGTCTTCTTGATGCCCATGCCAAGTTGTCCCTGTGGCAAATTGGCCCTGTTGAGTTGTCATATAATGACTTGCTGGTAATGAGTTGGCAGAGGTGACTTGGCAGCAGGTGAGCTGGCCACACCAAACTGGCCACTCTTGAGTTCTCCCATTTTGATATATCTCTGTGTAAAAATAACAATTGTAGGCACGGAAGTTTTTTAAGATAGTACACTCCTATATTTAGGAGCAGTGCAAAATGCCCCTGTGAAATTCTTAAGCATAAAAAAATCTGTTTTCTTTTTATATATCAATAGTTACCATGCAGATATTATTTTGGACCAACCAATTTTGCATAAGAATAATTAAGAAACTAAATCTATTTCCACTGGCCCAATAACATGCTATGCCACCTCACAAAATGGAACCAACTTACAAATTAGATTTTAAGTATGAAATTATAATTAAAGTAAAATAATTCAATGTTGAAATAGAAACACCCCCTCCCAACCAATAAAAACAAATCTAAGACCCTGGTTACTTAATGAACCACATACTCCCATGTACTATATGTGGTTGTCTTATCCACCTTGGATTATTGTGGCATCTGTTGCATTGGCTTTGGTGACGCAGTGTTAGAGTGCAGTTCTGCAGGGTACTTCTGTTGACTGCCAGCTGCCTGCAATTTGGCAGTTCAAATCTCACCAGGCTCAAGGTTGACTCAGCCTTCCATCCTTCTGAGGTGGGTAAAAGGAAGACCCAGATTGTTGGGGGCAATATGCTGACTCTGTAATCCACTTAGAGAGTGATGTAAAGCACTGTGAAGCAGTATATAAGTCTAAGTGCTATTGCTATTTATATATATTGCTATATATCACAGGTTCGCAGATGACGCAACAGTGATCAGTCTCATTCGAGACAATGATGAATCTGTATACAGATAGGAGGTTGAACAATTAGCCTTGTGGTGCGACCGGAACAATCTGGAATTGAACACACTCAAAACCGTAGAAATGATGGTAGACTTTAGGAGAAACCCTTCCATACTTCTACCTCTCACAATACTAGACAACACAGTATCAACAGTAGAGACCTTCAAATTTCTAGGTTCTACCATATCTCAATATCTAAAATGGACAACTAACATCAAAAACACCATCAAAAAAGCACAAAAAAGAACGTTCTTTCTGCACCAACTCAGAAAGCTCAAACTGCCTAAGGAGCTGCTGATACAGTTCTACAAAGGAATTATTGAGTGTGTCATCTGCATCTCTGTAACTGTCTGGTTTGGTTCTGCAACCCAACAAGACAGACACAGACTTCAGAGGATAATTAGAACTGCAGAAAAAACAACTGCTACCAACCTGCCTTCCATTGTGGACCTGTATACTGCACAAGTCAAAAAGAGGGCTGTGAAAATATTTAGACCCCTCACATCCTGGACAGAAACTGTTTCAACTCCTACCCTCAAAACAATGCTATAGAGCACTGCATACCAGGACAACTAAACGGACGAACAGTTTTTTTTTTCCTGAACACCATCACTCTGCTAAACAAATAATTCCCTCAACACTGTCAAACTATTTACTAAGTCTGCACTACTATTAATCTTCTCATTGTTCCACCCATCTCCTTCCACTTATGATTGTATGTCTGTAACTTTGTTGATTGTATCCTTAAGATTTATATTGATACTGTTCCTGATTGCTTATTTATACACTATGACTATCATTCAGTGTTGTACCTTATGATTCTTGATGAACATATCTTTTCTTTTATGTACACTGAAAGCATATGCACCAAGACAAATTCCTTGTGTGTCCAATCACACTTGGCCAATAAAAAATTCTATTCTATTCTATTCTATTCTATTCTATTCTATTCTATTCTATTCTATTCTATTCTATTCTATTCTATTCTATTCTATTCTATTCATTAACATAGCTTACTGTTGCTTCCTTTGTGGCAAGGAGGCATTGGAAAAGCATTTCTTTTTATTATAGTTTAAGTGATAGCTAAATTCATATTTATTCACCAATCTTTCAATGTTTTCATATTTTGAAGTAAGGATTACACATTTATGTTTCTTATTTTTAATGATGCAGTTATCATTATTTTATTTTAGTTAGTGCCCAGACCCATTAAAAGAATGCATAGCATGTCAATTTTCATAAATAAATGAATGTGCATCACTGGTGCCTCTCTATCAGTGTTTTTATTGAAAGAGGTGGCAGTGGAAATCAGCATTACACAAAGTCAACATTATGAAATAATGTAAGCTTGGAGCACAGAAAATCTTTTTGATAAATGAGCCTTGCTTGAGGAATGGAAGTGTGTCAAATGATAGCAAAATAATTTAGATAGTTCTGTAGGCTATAGAGATATTCATGTTTGTGAACAGGAACTCAAAAATCAATACACAATTCTATTCTATTCTAATTAATCTAGGATCTTCTATCAGCACAGCATACATTTTAACATATTTCTTGAATGAGATTGCTGTAGTTCTTTCTTTTCTCTATCCACTGTTGCAGGGGGAAAAAGGCTTTACTCCAATTGTTGCAAAGCCAAATATTAAGCCACTGTGGATGCAAAGAGGAGGAAGAGAGAAAGAGAGGTTTATTTAATTTTTGCTGTTGTTTATAAATATTACAACTCAGTGGGTTGCCACATTGCAGTGATTCCTGACAATAACACCACAACACTGCTTTATTAACTTAATGACATAATTGCTTTATATTTATGTTGAATAAACAGGATAAGAATTGTGTTAATTAGAAAATGAACAGACTTAATGTTATGACTTGATATTGAGGCTTAAGTATCAAGTGGATGTTATGTCATGCAGCAGAATACAATTGCATTTGATGCAATAACTCTACTCACCCAGATCAGGACCAAGCAGAGGGGGATGTAGCGCATGGGTGTCAAACCTTGGCAATTTAAGACTTGTGATCTTCAACTCCCAGAATTCCCCAGTCAGCATGGGCTGGACACCCTTCAGTCAGTGGTGGGATCCTGCCGGTTTAACAACCTGATGGTCGGAGTGAACCAGTTCGCTCCCAGCTGATCATCGGAGCTACCAGTTCACCTGAACTGGTCCGAACCGGCTGAATCCCACCCCTGCCTTCAGTATGGAGACTACATCTTCCCCTGCATGGAACTCTAGAGAGCTTGCTGGCTTGTCCCAAACTGAAATACTTGAGTGCAAAACTCTCAATTTGAACAGCAAACCTCTCCTGGCTGAGTAACAGCAAACTGCTTATGTACTAAGCTCAAACTGGTTTTTTAGGATAAACAGCCTTCTCATTTATCTTTTTAAAAAGGAAGTATATAGTGATTAACATAATCTCAAAAATAGAAGTAGGACTACCATAACTGAACTTTAAAAATCTGGACATTTGAAGATGGGAAAATGAGAATTCATAAAAGCAAAACAAAATGTAACTGCAGCTTGGGAATACATATCACACATGCACAATACATAATAAGTATTTAAAACAAACATTTAAAATAGATAGTTAATATTTGTAACCCAAAAGATATGTGTTTAGGCAAAGATAATCTAGTAAGAATTATTTTCTTGATGAAACTGAAGAAGATCATCAGATGTGAATAATAATAAAATATTCTTCAATGAAATAATCCTTCAGTATATTTGCTGCTCTCTTAATTATCCCAATAATGCTATTTCTCACATTCTAAAATATTGTTGATTAAAAAGAAAAAGTACTCTAGAAAATATAGCAGATAAGAAAAAACATTAATTTCTTAAACTGCACAATTTTATATACTGTGGGAAAAATGAACAATAAAGCATTTACAACTGAAATCTGCACTTTATATAATTTTTCATATTTCATCAACAATTTTCAACCAAAATGAGAAGCTAACCAAGGATTGCTATCAAAGATGGTGATACTAATTTGATTATAATTCCTTGAAAACAATCAAGAAATACTTCAATGAATGTAATTCAATTTTAAAATGGCATAGCATCATGTATGAATTAGTTTTATACTCAGTTCTTGATAATTAGTCCATTTAGATTTAAAGAGAGTGCTTTGCCATTAAAGATGTCCAAACTGAATCATTAAACTCAAATCCCAAGTTGTCTTCTACTGTTTCTTTAACTATGAAAAGAGTCTAGTGTATTTAATAGAAGCATTTTGTATAATACTCAAAAGACAAATCTGATTTTAAAGTACACACAGATCAGTATTCCCCGTGGGTCATAATGCCTATCCCCCAAAGAAAGATGGAAAGTTAAGCCTTGGAAAATACATCTAGAGTTTTACTGATGGTATGTAAAGAAAAAATATACTACGATAATATTTTCCTAATGTTGATTACATACCCTTATGCATAATATTATCATATACACCAATACGTGTGTTATTTTGCTACTATATTATGTATATTATAAAACATACTTGCAATATAGAATTCTTTCTATTAAGCTTTAATATAGCTAAATATAATATAGCTAAATGTAAACTTGGTGGCTCAATGGCTAAGACGCTGAGTTTGTTGATCAAAAGATCAGCAGTTCAGTGGTTCGAATCCCTAGTGATGCATAACAGGGTGAGCTCCCATGACTTGTCCCAGTTTCTGCCAACCTAGCCGTTCAAAAGCATGTTAAAAATGCAAGTAGAAAAATAGGGACCACCTTTGATGAGAAGGTAACAGTGTTCCGTGTGCCTTTGGTTTTTAGTCATGCTGGCCACATGACCACAGAGACGTCTTCAGACAGTGCTGGCTCTTCGGCTTTGAAACAGAGATGAGCACTGTCCCCTAGAGTCAGGAACGACTAGCACATATGTACGAGGGGAACCTTTACCTTACTTTATTCAAGCATTTTAAAAAGATTCTAATATTTTTTTCTTGTACTTCTCTGGATTGTCCAGTACTCTTACAAGGTTCATACCTCTCATTTTGAAGATCACTGTATTACAAAACTAATTTTTGTCTTGATCGGTCATCAAATATATTGATGGTTTCCAAATAATATAAACTATTAACACAATAGTGAAGATCCCTGATAGCATTCATAACTTGTAGGTAAGAATACCACAGGAAGCACTTAAGATTCCTTTATCAGGGAGTATATATGCTGCCCAACATTTCTTCCACGCAAACATCATCAGCATAAATCCAAATCAATATATTTAGTGAGATGGAGGTTATCAGATGCTTTGTGGAAAAAATATGGAGGAGAGAAACCAAAGGAAAGTCTGCTACTTTAACGCCTCTCTGTGAAGACAAATTCTGCATGTACTCATCATGTACTTCCTTTAGAACAGTGTTTCTCAAACTTGGCTACTTTAAAATATGTGGAGTTCAATTCCCAGAATTTCCCAATCGGCATGCTGAGGAACTACTACTTTTGACAGCGAGCAGTTAATGCACTCAAAGAGATAACAGCTACTTCTGAGCTGGAGGTAGAAGGTAGAAGGAAGTACTTAAGTACTTAAGACTCATGAGTTATAGACTTCTTTATGGAGGACTGACAGTGGATTAGACCAAGCAGCACAATAAACAGGGAGATGGGGCCTGACTTCTATATTTATAAATTACAAACTTAAAATATATATATAAAGAAATTCCTAATTTGGGAATGTCATACAAATAGCATGAAAAGTCACACTTAGAAACTGTTTAAAAAGAAATTCAACCATATGTGCATACCTAATACCATTATGGGAAGCACTCCACTCTCTGTGGAGTTTATGATTTATTAAATGAAAATGAAAACGTTACTTTATCGCTATTATTATGGTGCATATGAGAGAGTCTGAAGAGGCCCATCATGCCATTTCATCAATTTTCCAGATTGGCGTTTTGTCTTGATCTATTTATGTCTCCTGATGCACACACTTCAAAGCTAGTTTGGCTCACTCACAAAAATCCCCTGTGCGGTTTCTAACCATTATTCAAGCAAATGATAACCTCCAGGGGTCCTACATGGAAATAGACTAATCTGTCTAATTTGCAGATAGGAAGCAGTAAATGTTAGTCTATAATTAACAGATCGGCTTTGTCCTTAACTGTTGCAAGAAGATCGTGTTTCTGGCAACAGGAGAAAAATAGGCTGAATAGGTAAAATAAGTATCAGGTTGTGTCTACAAGTCCTATAAAGTAACATAAATAAATGGAGGCACGAACAGCATGAAACAGAAGAAAACTTATTGGTGTCAGTAGCTTGGATTTTCCTGGGTAGTGTTTCATTGTTGGGCTTCTTTCCCAGAAGATCCTGGGAAATTAATTATTATAGATATATTCTAGTAGCCTTAGTAGAAAACATAATTGTGACCTCCAGTATTAAGCTTTTGATCTGTATATTCGAAGCCAGTCAGATTTTTCTGCCATGTAAGAGGAAAGAACCATAGTAATGTTTTCTTCCCTTGACACTAAAACAATTTAAAATAATCAAAATACATAAATAACAATTTGCTCCTCATCTGAAATCTTCTGTCTGAGGCATTATTCTTTCTAAAGGAAGGGCCAGACCTGTTTCTAGTCCTTTTCTTTTCTATAGCTTGCAGTATGATTGTTTTAGCTTAGAATTCTGGATCAAACTCTATTTTCATTGTTATTTTATTAGTTGCTGTAGCATGCAACTTAATCAGGAAAAAGAAGAAAGTTACAGTAAATGAATTGCTTCCTGTAACCCACTATATCAGAACATTTTATTAAGACTCACCAGGGGTTTCCTACATGAGTTTTCTTATGCTGCTGGCTCTCCACCAAGCAAATATTTTCTTTTAAAATTGATTTTACTATAAAATGAGGACTCATAGAACAACATGGAAATATATTCTAGAGAAGGATTATAAAGCTGTATTTCAGAGGTGTCAAACTCAAGGCCCATGGGGCCGGCTGGAAATATCAAAGGCCCAGCCTGTGCGGCCTCTGCCGGCCAAAATGGGGCACTGTGGGGCCTCGCACAGTTCCCCCACAGCCCGTTTTCAGCTGGCAGAGTGCTGTAGGAGACTGTGGAGGCTGAAAACGAGCCACAGGAGGCTGTACATGGCCCCCGTCACCTGTTGTGGCTGGCAAAATGCTACAGGAGGAGTCCATCCCATCTCCCCCCCTCCCACCTGGCTGGCCCACAGAGGAGAACTACAATGCTGATCTGGCCCTCAAAAAAATCCAGTTTGACACCCCTGTTGTATTTGGACAAAAACAAACACTTTCTCTTTTTCCCGGTTTTAAATTTACTTCAGAAGGTGAAATTAATTCAACAAATCAAAGCTCCCTGAAGATAAATTCTAATCTTTTAAAATGTTCTCTATCAGGGTCTTTGAGCAAATATTGTCTGTGAGTGTGTGTGTCTGTGTCTGTGTCTATGTGTGGGGTTGTATCTTTACTGACAACCCAATAAAATCATTTGTGAAAAGGAAAATGAAATATTGACTCATTAGGAATAGTTTTATTTTAATCATTACCCTTCAAGTTTGTCATTTTATTCTTTTGCCCCAGCCCAGTTGAGATTCATTTTCTCAAATTTCTGAAATTGCTTCAATTACCAGATGGTTCAAAATAATGAACTTTGTATGTTTATTTTCTTGAAAAAATATATAAAAAGACTGCAACGTATTTAGATTCGTATTTATGATTGACAGTGAAAATACTGATGTTTGTTTTACGAGCATATAAAAAAACTAGCTTCAAGCAGGAATTGTGGTTTAGTTTGGCTTAACCATGGTTCTTTTAATTGTGAGATGAAATTTATCCTATTTATTATGAAACTTAAGACACAAAATTCAGAAATTGATTTTAAAAATTGCATGTAAAACAAGACATTCCTGTTGGACTTTAATTAGCTTTAAGTTAGAGTGTGAAGTCAAAGTTATTGGAAATTCACATAATTTAAATAATTTAAGTCATCAGCAACAAATCTGTCTCATGAACCAGTTGCAAATTTGTCCGGACTAGAGTTCTTTTGGATAGTCATTCTCTCTTTGATTAACTTGCATCCAGACTACCACAATGTACTAAACATTTGGAAACTGCTGAGAAGCTATAGCTGATCAGAATAAGTCAGTGGTGGCAATTGTAGATGTATCTCGTCACAGCCATTTAACATTTCAGTTTTGTGAGGTGTGCTAGTTGCAAGTAAGTTTCCAGATGTGGTTCAAGGTGTTAGTTCAGAGGTGAGATTCACTTACCTTCCCTACTGGTTTGCAAATGTGAGCATGCGCGCACGCTCGCTTCGCTCGTGCGCACCACCTTCCACGCATGCTCGACCTTCTACACATGCTCTTTGTTCGTACACATGCCTTCCACGCTTGCGCACAGCCTCCAAACATGGCTAAATAGGACAGCATTACATCCAGGAGGGTGGGTGGGGCCTATCGCAGTCGGCGCTACCGGTTCGCCCGAACAGGATAGAACCAGCTGAATCCCACCACTGTGTTAGTTATTATCTATAATAGCAAAGGGCCTGTCTATCTAAAGGAACATCTGTCTTTCATGGCTTCCATTCAGTCCATTAAATCAGGCAGTTAGCATGTATCAGATCCCATCCATCAAGCAGTGTCATCTGAGGGGGTTTGGTAAATGAACCTTTTATAACACCTGCCCTCTAGAGCAGCATCACTCCTAGGATACAGCAGGGTCCACATTGTCATGCTTCAAAGTCCTATGAAAACCTGACTGGGTTCCCAAGCCTTAAAGTTGGGGTTGAGTAGGTGACACATCTTGTGAACCTGGTTGTTTTTCATTTGTTGCTTTTCTTTAGCATTTTAATTAAACAAACAAGCAAACCTCCTTTATGAATAACTGTTTTGCTATATATTATCCAGCGTCATTGCAAAATCAGTTGGCCGTATAAATTTATAAATAAGTAAGTAATTTTAGGTCCCTTAGTTACAGAGATTCTAGTTATGATGTTGTTCTCCCACCCACCCCTATATATGTTGCATCTTTTAAATGCAATATAGAGAAAATAATTGCTTGTGGCTCTTCGGAGGACAGCCATGCCACTGATTCTCCTTGTGTGCTTCTAAATTACTCTTATGCATTGTTACAGTGACATCCACATAATGATATATTACACTGCCATGTAATCAGTCGTATATTTCCCCTGTAATATATTAATTCGAGTCATCAAACTAGGAACATTACAACAAGATTACTTCAACAATAATTTAAGCTGGCATATCTTCAGAGCTGCTAATCATCCCTCCAATGGTTCAATATGTTAATGCCTTGACAGACTGATGATGCTGTAATATAAAAGATACATATAAATAGGATGATGTAATTTCAATAGCTAGGCTTTCTTCTATGCTAATATGGTTCAGTAATAGAGCCATGGCAGTCAATTACATATTTTTTTCTAGATCTTTTAAGTTCACATGTACCCAAAATGTACAAGTTACTTTAAGGAACCTGTCCAAGTCATGTTTCAGTGTGAAAAGAAACGTGGTCAGCTTGTTTTGAAAGGCAGATTTAATTTAATTTAATTTAATTTAATATCGCATTTCTATGCCGCCCAACTCCCAAGGGACTCTTGGCAGTTTACAACAAAAGTAATGCAAACAATGAACATAGAAAAATTATTTAAAAAACATTATAAAAACATTTTAAAAACATTAAAAGCCCGTGCACATCATTCATGGCTGGATCTCGCAAGATTCCAACAGCGAGATCAACAGCCCCAGGCCTGCCGGAAAAGCCAGGTCTTCACCATTTTCCAGAAGGCCAATAGGGTGGGGGTAGTCTGGATCTCAGGAGGTAACTGGTTCCAGAGAGCTGGGGCAGCCACAGAGAAGGCTCTTCCCCGCGGGCCCGCCAGCTGGCATTGTTTAGCTGACGGGACCCGGAGGAGACCAACTCTGTGGGATCTTACCGGTCGCTGGGAGCTATGTAGTAGAAGGCAGACTTGAATATAGCCTGATAACTCTGGCTATGGATTCTGCACTAACTGAAGTTTCTGAAACCTTTTCAAAGGCAGCTGTGCAAAAATGTATTATAAAGATCTATTTTCAAGTTAGCGCAGGATGTTTTGTAGGAACTAACTACAAATCAAAACTGGAAAATGGATCTCCTCCTCCTCCTCCTCCTCCTCCTCCTCCTCTCCTGTGCAAAACACTTGGGCATCAAGTGTTTTCCAGTGGTTTCAATCATTCATAGCATCTTCGGCATTGTCCCATCTCATACTCATAAAAGAGCATATATATATATGCTCTTACAATCTGAGTCTTACATGTGTGTCAACAGCAAAAGCTTATGAATATTATCTATAAGCCCATTAAACAAACAATCTTTCTCACTTCCTCTTCAGCCACTCATCACTAAGCATTCCCTTTAACTTCTATGTGTTCTAACATCATCATACACTACTTATAACACACTCAGCAACCAGCTTTCAGTTCCCTATTTGCACAAAACATCCTATAATTCAACCATATTCATGCATTTTTTTAAATCTATATGCTGCCTGGCTCGCATCAATTTGCAAAACATTAAAAAACCCTTTAAAACAGGAAAACAGCATAAAAAAGGACAAAGGTCGTGAAAATAACTATTCCAAATCAGAACAAAGAAAAGAAAAGAAAAGAAAAGAAAAGAAAAGAAAAGAAAAGAAAAAGGGGCTTCAAAAATGCATGTCTTTCTTACATGCTTACTTTTATTCAAGCAATACAGTAAACTTTCTCATATTCATAAATTTCTCAATGACCTGCTGAAGAGCAAAAATACAGCTCACACATTCACAATTTTGTTTTCTGTCACCTCTTTTTCCATGTTGATCAGAATTCTGCCAAACGTATTCCCAATCACCCTTAACTGGGTAATCATCTTGCTTGCTTTCCATTTGCCTAGGGTAACGAAAATAGCATTCTTCTAGTCATCAGGAACAGATGCAGCTTGCCAGCCTATGTTAAGCAAGTCCCATCATATGCAACAGCATCCTTACTGTAACATTTCTTCAGTTATACCAGATGCGGTCTTACAATTTTTAAAATCTTGACTGCACTTCTATCTTTTATCATTTTAATACTACCACTTGTAGGATCCTAGGATAGCATTAACACGGATATATCTTTCTCTTTCTATACAAATTATAGAATAGGTTTTATTTTTATTTTTGCAGCAATCATTCTTTTATGATTACTACATTTTTCCTAATTCACAATTTTTATTGTTATTCCGGTTATCTTTTGGCTTCCTACTTTAGCATTCCAATCCCCCATGATGATAAGGACATCATTTTTTGGTGTTAATTCTAGAAGGTGTTGTAGGGCTTCATAGAACTGGTCAACTTCATCCTCTTCAGCACCAGTGGTTGGGGCATAGACCTGGACTACTGAGATGTTGAATAGTTTGCTTTGGATTTGAACTGAGATCATTCTGTCATTTTGGGGATTGTATCCCAATATTGCTTTTCCTACTCTTTTATTGACCATGAAGGCTATTTCATCTCTTCTGAGGGATTCCTGCCTGCAGTAGTATATTGTAGTAAAATATAGTATAGACTAGATTTTAGGTTTTCATAATTGAACTGCATCTTCACTTTCTTGAATGTATTCCATATATTTATCAATTCCACTTCACAATATTATGCCACTTTCATTGAAATATGTTATACTGTACCACACTTGTCTACATATAGCATATCTGGGTTTTTTCTTTCAAGTTACTTGTTAAATGGTATTTACTATTTACTCCTCATATATTCAAAGTCACAATCTTCCTATGCATGAGTCATTACCAGTTCAGTTCCAGATACTGATCTCCAATAACCCTTAAGGATTTGATTGATTTAGACTTTCCCATAACGGTTTCTAGAAAATGTGTAGATTAGTATCTTAGTCATAATCTTGTCGTATTTAGCATTCTCTGTTAACACTATATGAGAGTTTTGATCTCTTTTGGTCAATATATTCCAAGCCCAGATTTATTCACTACTTTGACAAGAAAGAAAAGTAGCATGTTTTCTGTAGCCTGAGTGGTGCAGCAGACTAATGCTATGGTTAAAAGTAGTATTTAGCTTCCAACTGCCTGCAATTACTGCAAGTTCAATTCTCACCAGGCTCAAGGTTGACTCAGCCTTCCATCCTTTCTAAGGTAGGTAAAATGAGGACCTGGTTTGTGGGGGCAATAAGCTGACTTTGTATAAAATATACAAAAGTATGAAAGCTATTGCTTAATGCATTGTAAGCCACCCTGAGTCTCCGGAGAAGGGCAGCATATAAATCAAATCAAATCAAATCAAATCAAATCAAATCAAATCAAATCAAATCAAATCAAATCAAATCAAATCAAATCAAATCAAATAAAATAAAATAAAATAAAATAAAATAAATGTTTATATTAATTGTGTGCAAAATTCATTTTCTGGCTAATGCCATTATGTTCCATTTCACTCCCAGAGCATATCAGTCTGTCTGTTCTGAAGGTGATCTAGTAGTTTTCTGGAAGTAAATCTTCTGTATTTGAAAATAGTCCAAGGAGATACAGATGTTGCAATCATTTTTTCCAGTGAGAATATCTCAAGTTCCTTTACCAAGCCTCATACGTTACACCAAATGAAATGATCCTAACTTGGGTATTTGAATGTAAGTAAACTGCTTATGTTCTTGGTTTGTGAATGTCAGCATGCAGAGTGGAGGTAGCCTTACTTTTTAAAAATATGCTCTGATAAAACAGAATTACCAGTCCTGTAGAAACTTCTGTTCAAGCAGTCAATACTATCCTGTAACTCTCTTTCAGATCTCCCACTAGGTACTTGGAGTAGAGTTAGACATGTTAAAGACATTGGAGGAAGCTCATTTGGTTTTACATCCTTTAACCTTTCCTGTACTTTGTTCAGACATAAGCCCTGGGTTAAGTCATACAGTGATTATACAGTAAATATAATAGTTTACCATTATACTTGCAAGGTAGAAATGCATTTTGTAATCCAACGATTGGAGATTTGTTGGGAAACAAGTGCAATTTTTATATGAACTTAGCCAATTCACATTATGCAAATCTAAATGCACCTTGAAAAGCAGTTGCATGCCTAAATCCACATTTTTCAAATCGCATTGATGCAATTCCCAATTTAAAAACTGCATACTATAGAAAAATACATAAAGGAACAGGTATAATAAAAAAAATATGTATGAAAACAAATTCCACTAGGAATTTGCAAAAAGAGTATATTTGGAAAGGGTGGTACATGTAACAATAGCACTTAGACCTATATACTGCTTCACAGTGCTTTACAGTCCTGTCTAAGTGGTTTACAGAGTCAGCATATTGCCGCGAACAATCTCTGTCCTCATTTTACTGACCTTTGAAGGATGGAAGGCTGAGTCAACCTTGAGCCTGGTGAGACTTGAGCTGCCGAACTCCTGGCAGTTAACAGTCAGAAAAATTAGCCTGAAATACTGCATTCTAACCACTGTGCCACCACAGCATCTGAATAAAAGTGCACATTTGTTTTATATGGAGTTTTTTTTTTAATGCACAAATGGCTGAAGTGAGTGTAATGATGAAAAATGAGAGCCTGATATTTATAGATTTGCTTGTTTTCAGTGTTCATTGCTCGGGAAATGATAATTATTACATGACCAGAGATGCTATGATGATGTTTTTCATTTTCTGTATGTAAAACATGTGCTTTAGAGATAGATACGGCATTTGTTTTAAGTTGGTTATAACTTAGAACTTTTATTTTTGATCACCTCAGGGAAGTATACATACCTAATGCTCCCACTTCCTATGAGGTGGATTGAGCTGAGACAGAGTGACTGCCTCAGAGTCACCCTGCTGACTTTTATGCCTAAGGAAGGCCTCAAACTCACAGACTCCAGGTTTCAAGATCAGCATCTTAAGCACTACAATCAAATTGGCCTTTACAAAATGCATGCTTGCTTTGGGATTCTGTTTATCCTTTTTACTTATTTAATGACATCGGCTTGCAGAGAGGAAATCATTTAGCTTATTTGGCCATTTGTTTATATTAAATTTATAAACCATTTCCATCAAGGCAATTCTAAACAGCATACAAAAGCAACAGCCACAGCCACAGCCAATACAATAACAGGTTACACCATTTGGATGTTAGATAGATAGATAATTAGGTAGGTAGGTAGGTAGGTAGATAGATAGATAGATAGATAGATAGATAGATAGATAGATAGATAGTTCAGAGAGAGAGAGAGGATAAGATATGGATGATAGATAATACATTTAAATTCATTTTTTTATTTTTTGGTGTGGGTATACATACAAGTTTTTCTATTTTTTTAAAGTGTTCAAAAGTTGTTTTCTGTCTTTGTCTAACCTCAATAAATAGAGCCAAGATGGGAATAAAAAATCAGGGGAAAAGTTTATGCTTTATAGCAATGAGATTGGTCCGTCAGTGCTGAAAGGCAAGTTGTTCCTACTTCAAATTAAATGTACAGAGCTGATGCTCCCTTTTAAATTATGATAACAGCTCTCACACTGAAAGTAGATTTGTTTCTCTTCATTTTATTAAGGATGTTTCTGTCTGTCTCAGTTGACTAATAAAAATTGCTTTGACAAGTGGCACTACAATGACAAAATTTCTTGGAAGGTAATTTAAAAGGCACACCTTTTATATGCTTAATTTCTTCATTTTCTTTGTCTTATCTGCTGCTCCTTTCAGCCAATCTCTAGCAGCTAACTCAGTCAGTAAAATAACATGGATCGATTTACTATAAATGATTAAAATAAATCTCCAAAACTTGAAAATGTGCATCTACTAGCGCACATACTACTACACTAATTGAAATATATAGGGTAAAAGGATCAGTTTTTCAATTATATGTTTGAATGCATGCACACTCCCTGTGCTGGTGATTTTTGCAGGCAGTATGCAAGCAATGTTAAAAAAATTATTTGTCCATATGCTTTATTCAAAATTTCTTATAGCTTTGTCATCTCTTTTTAGCAAGGAAGGTTTTAAAGTCAACTAACTTCAAAGAAATCTGGACCTGAACTTCATCTCTTTGTTACCTCATGATATCAATCAGTGCCAGAAACTTTAATATTATATATTGATTTAGAATGATATCATCTACTCAACTGTTTAGTTAGTTGAGATTGCTAAAAGTCATGGTGGATCATTGTAAACCTCAGCCTTCCTCCTTATCTTCTGCATTATTTATACTTAATATTTCATTTGATATGCACATATGTCTGTGTTATTCTACATTAAGATAAAGTGGCAAGTGTCAGATACATGCAGTTGAAAAGAGGCACTGATAGGAGGAGGAGGAAGAAAAAGAAGAAGAGGAGGAGGAGGAGGAGGAAGAGGTGGAGAATATGAATGCTGTAAATAGAGTGAACTCAATGAAGAAGGCACAGAAAAAGGTACTGTAGTATGACACTAGAGAAAAAATCAGCTTGAAAACTCTCAGAATTGAAGTAGGACGTAAGTTTCAAGGGGAATGAAAAGTACCATTTTATTAGGATTGCCTGAAACATATACAATGATTTTTGGATGTATATTGTTGAGTTAGTTAGCACTTTTGTGTTCTCAATTGGACCAGAAACAACTAGGTAAACCTCTTTTATTAAACTGTATTTTCATATAGCTTTGGTCAGCTATGGCCCTAAGGATGGGTGAATTTGGTGTCTCAACCTATGCAAATATAGAGGAGCAAGTGATGACACATGCATTGCAATATCATGACACAAACTCTGCGCATCATATGCTTGCATGCAATACGCCATCAATGTAGTGAGGAAAGGATTCATATACTTTATGCCTCAGAGAGCATGGAATATTCTTTTGCAGGACAAATCTACATGGTGTTACAGAGCCCTTGTTAAATCTAGTGCTTTGCTGGGCTCCAGCTAGCAGAGTGGAACTAATTGTAGAAAGCAGACTCTCTTTCTTTGTGTTATCTTTTGATGGTTGAGAGACCTTGTCTCCAGTTCTACATGGTATCTTCTATATCAAGGGCTAAGTAGGATACAATCTGCATTTCTTTTCCCCTGATTGTATGATATTGACATTAGAATCTTCAGTTTTGAATTGATAGGTTTATTGCAGAGGTCTTCAAACATGGCAGCTTTAAGACTTGTGGGCTTTAACTCCCAGAATTTTCCAGCCAGCATAGCTATGCTAGCTGGAGAATTCTGGGAGTTGAAGTCCACAAGTCTTAAAACTGCCAAGTTTGAAGACCTCTGGGTTTATTGGCTTGTTGAATGAGGAAATTGGTGTGTTCAGCATCATCATGACAATAGAGTTATAAGCAATCTCAAAAGCAAAGGATCTGGAATGCAAATAGCTAAAGAGATATGAGCTCAGTGATGGATGGAGACTAAATAACTTGTACATCATCAAGATAGCTACCTAATTTGTCATCCAAGAATATTACAACAGGATTAAGATGCCTTGATGAGAACTTGTCTTTAGCTTTTTTGGAAGACAAGTTCAAATAAAATAAAATAATAAAATAAAATAAAATATGAAATATGAAATAAACCTATTTCCAGGACACTACTTACCCTGAGTGGTTGAGGCAGTAAGCCATCTGCTCTTTCAATGCTCACTTACATAAAAAAAAAACAAAAAAACAAAGGATTGTCATACTTTTATTCAAAGCAGCAGGTCAAGAAACATGGAAGAGCAAAATGTACAAATGTAATGTAACCTTTTCTCTCTTGGATCAGGATGATAACATTACTGACAGATTTGATAGATGTTTTGTTTATTTGTTTTGTTACTGCAATTACCATTCCTTGTTGAGCTGCCCAAAGGTAGAAAATGTACTCTTCCATTATTTAAAATGTTTTTATCTTGACTATAGCACAGCTCTTTTCCTTGTATCTTTTTGTAACCTAACATTTTAATTTGCTAGTCTTTGACCATAAGTACAAATAAAACAGTTTTTTTTTGTTCTGCTGGAAAATTAGTTTGTGTAAAATAAATCCCCATAGCCATTTTCTTTTGCAATTTTTGTGACATATGGAACTTTTGTAAGAAACAGCTCCTAAGATATGCAAATTTTAGTATAAATTCTTTTTTAGGAATTTTTTAGGAAAGAGATTGCTCTAAACTCTTACTCTTTTATTGCAATTTTCTCCAAAGCCAAGTTTTAAATGTAAGTGTCGTAATGTGCAATTTATATATGTACAGTATATTTCAGAAATGTGTAAAATGTGCAGAGATGCTGAGATACAGGTAGCATATAAACTTAATACGTTATGATCTTTATGATTATGTTCTTTTTCAAACTCATCTTTAATTAACAAGTTGAGTTATTTATATAAACTTTTGTCCATGAATGACACTGTGTTTTGGCAGAACATATAATTCTGTTTCCAAAGCATTCCACTGCCAATTATCTTTTTATATTACTCCTTGAATGCTTAGATGTCCCTGGGAGAGGTAAGAGGAGCAAGAGGAGGAAGTGGTATTCTGTATGTTGTAATGTAATCCTGCAAATGTTAACTATTATGTACTTCAATATTAGTACTATGTAATTTATTGATTTAGGGTATGGCAAGTACTATGCAATGACTGCATGTAGCTTCATTTTGATGTCATCATGGCTTCTATTACTACCTACATTTGCAGGAAGGAAAAACTATCTGTTTATCTGGAAGTAATTCTTACTGAACTCGATGAGGCTTATGTTAGAGTAGACATAAGTAAAATGACATTATGGCAATTAAACTCAGATAGTACCAAAGACCCCTCATTTCAACCCTGAGCCACAAATATTCTTCTTTATTGATATACTATTTTTTAAAAGTTGTTAAGACAATGTAGGATATTCACAGCTCATGCACAGAAATATAGAGAAAGAAAATGATAAAACAACACTCTCAAGTAAAAAAGCATGAAATTAAGATTGCCTTGAGTTTCACTGCACAGAAGATACATCTGGATTTGAAGATATTTTGTCTTTCAACCCTCCCCAAAAATCTCCAGATAGGTTTAGACTATATAGGTTATATAGAGTAAGAATTCTGGGAATTGTAGCTCAAAACTATGTCAGGTTGGAAAATTATTTTCTCTGTGTATTGGCAAGCCCATGCTAATAGAAAAAGAGAGAAAACATTTTAATTCATCTAACAAAGATTAGGACTTGGATGACAGATTAAACAAGAGATATTACAAGGTCACTATCTTACTATATAATAAGGTAAATTTTATTTTCTACTTAAATACTAGCAATTATTTTTAAAT
Source organism: Ptyas mucosa (assembly GCA_012654045.1). Taxonomy (NCBI): domain Eukaryota; kingdom Metazoa; phylum Chordata; class Lepidosauria; order Squamata; family Colubridae; genus Ptyas; species Ptyas mucosa. The sequence continues at coordinate 16,858,762 of WNWU01000003.1, forward strand.
GTCTATCAATACACTTTTCAGTCCCTTTCTCATTTTTGATTCTCATGATAATGAGTATCATGAGTCACGAGTATGATACTCATTATCATACAGAAATGTATCCCATCAAAGAAATAATTGGTTAGTCTAATTACTACTGAAGGAAAAGTGATCTTGGTGCATTCTCCATATGAAGAGTTGCTCCATATTTCCAAATATTTGCATTCTTCCTTTCAGATGTTGTTAAAAATGGAAACCAAAGCAACTTTTGTCTAGTTTTTACAGAAAAATCTTTCCTGCCAGCACAAATTTATTTATGCTGGCAAATCTATTTATTATAGATTAGTTTGAAAGATATATAGATATAAAAAGATATACAGAAAGAAGTGATGCAAACCTAATTGTTTACTAAAAGATATGAAAATGTACTGTTCTGGGAACTCTAGAGTAATTATGGGAGACGAATCCCAAATGATAATGTAAAAATGAACATTTCATTAAACATTAATTAATACATATTGGCCATGCTGAAAAATCAACAACAATTAAAGAGACTAACCAGGTGAAAATAATTAATGTGAATTTGGCCAGAGTATTGATGCTTTGATGCTTAAGAAAATGCTTCACCAGCAAGTCAATGGTAAATGAAAGAGTAATGTTGATTTCTTTTTAATTAAAAGACAAATCTGCAAGATGAAATTGGCTTCAGAGCCAAGCCAGAGTGCCAGATTCACATACTGTTCAGTTCTACTCTCCATTCAACTAGGAAGCTTCCAAGGAAGCACAAAACTTTGTTGCTACATTTTGTCCCCCAGTATGGGCACGTTTTGGGTGGCTAAAACCACAAGGAACATTTTTAGTGGATTTAAGAATTGGGTGCAATGCAAGGAAATGGATGGGATTATTAATATGGAGAGTTGTAGGTTTTCCTTTTGCTTTTAAAAATGTATTGACTCTACTTTAGGACTTAGAATTATAGAATCATGGTTTCAGAGGTCCCTGAGTCCCCCCCGCCCAATAGAGACCAACATAAATAATCTGTTAATAATTATTAATATCAATATTAATATTAATAATCAAAGAACTGTTTTGATTCTCTTTGCATTCTTCAAATACAATAAGCCTAACACTCTTTGAAATTAATCCCATCATCAAACTGTTCTGTTAGGAAGCTTTTTTTCAACATTGAGTTAGATGTGCCTTCCTAAACATCTGAATTTTGTTTTCTAAGTGAACCACATTGCAGTCTATTAAATTTCATTCGGCTGTTTTTCAATTTAATGTACTAACCAGTCAAGCTCATTTTAAATTTTATTTTGAGGTCTTCTAGAGTATTAACTATCAAAGCCAAAGTTATATCTGCAGATTGAAAAAAAAATCCCTCTACCTCTTCATCCAAGTCTTTACTACAAAATATTTAGAAATATTAAGGAATAAAAATACTTGTAGAGGAACCTTTGGCACTTTGAACCTTTTGGGCTTTGGCACCCCACTTGATATCTTATTTCAATTTGATGAGAAACCATTGGTGATGACTTATTAAAATTGTTTTATACAGTATGTTCTCAACTCAAAGATATCATATAACTCTGTTCCCTAATTTTTGGCAATTCTGGACAAATATGGCTTTGGTAGGTTAAAAAAAATGCTTAAGAAAGACATATTGTCCCCAGGACATAGGTTGTCTTTATCTCCTCATATGCTATTCATTCCGGCATATCCTGCTTTCCTGCATAGATAGTATGTATTGGGATGATTTTCTTGAAGCATATTAAGATACAAAATTTAACGATTAAATAATATAGATACAGTTACAGTTACAGATGAAGTTGGGACATTCCCATCCCATCTGCTGTAGAAACTTTAATAGATAGCATGTTGCAAGGAAAACTGGCCATCAATAGTAATCAGAATAGCCGGCTTACTATTCAGACTTGAAGGCTATCAAACAGAGATTCAAGGACACACCTTTTTGAGAAACTGGTTATATTACTGGTACATAATAAAACAGAAATCCAACAACTGTCAACTATAAGCTGAGAGATGGATGCAGTGAGGCTTGCATATCCCAAGGGCCCCCATGTCCTTTAGCAGACTAGGACCGGGTTGGTTTCTGTTGAGAGGGATGATTGACATCTGCATACTATTTTTATAATGGTTTCAGGGTTTTTGCATCTGTCCTTTATCCTTGTGGCCCTCCCAAATCCATTTGCTTCTTATATATTTGTCTTCTGATGTCATTAGCACATTGGGATAGGAACTGAGCAAATATTTTTGCTATTCACATTTTAGAGAATGCTTTGAGATAGCAGAAAACATCTCCTTTTAAAATTAAAAATGGCTTCAAAGTTTTTCATGTCCTGACATAGACAAGTTTGTACACACATTTGATATGCAAAATTGATCAGCAGGGCCAGGCTTAAGCTGAAGACTTCCTTTTACTGTCTGTATTTGTTTATCCTTGCTTTAAGGGCATTTCAAATGACTTGATGTAACTCTTGAAGTCTTTGAACAACGTTATGTTCTTACAAGACTCTTCTGAGACAATGTTATAAATACACGGGGAAATGTTTAAGTCACTTTGCCAAGCTCTGAGCATTTCTACTTGGCAGCCTAAGCTGCTTCTGTCCCATGCTGCCCATTTCCAGACTTTTTTGTAAGCCAAGTTCAGAAAGCCCATCTGGGTTGCTGTGGGTTGGCAACACAATTAGGCTGGTGCTCAGTCCAGACTAGGGCCAACACAGAAACTGATAGTTGTTACCCAACTTTTTCGCTTTCCCATCTGTGCAGGGAAATCAAACATTATTGGGTGGCTGTGGTGTGGCCAGTTCTCCTTGTGCTTGACTTTTTCTTTTAGAGATTGGTCCTGCTTCAATAATCTCCCCCATGTTTATTTTCTGTCATGGATTTGTTTCCTGCACTCTGCCACTTCATTTCCTTTTTTATTTCTTTTAGATATCTATTTAAATATTGTATCAGTGTTGCTCAGAATTTACATTCTCCTTCCTTTATAGCAGGATTGTCAAACTCGTGCTGGCCATGTCCACACCCGGTTTAGCGAAGGGGAAAAAACTTTTGATACATCACATGATGCCACCATGATGACGTGAGTTTGACACCCCTGCTTTATAGAAATCAAATTTGCTGGACTCTCCCCTCTCTTCACCTCCTCACTAGCACATCTTTCTATAGGAGCTTGAAATAATGTTACTAAAATTCATAGAAACATGGAGGGATATTTTATTCAGTAGCAAGAAGCATGAAAGGAAGGGAACAAGCTTTACATAGTCTGTGAAGAAACTCTTCAAAGTTTAGCAGAAAATGTGAGAGAGGCTGGGATATTGAAGATCTGAACCCTCAACAGCCAGGAAGAAATGGTTGTACATCTCCAATTGAGGGAAAGAGGTATGACAAGCCATGCAGTTAATCACGGTTATAGCTGTTAACTAAATTGGAACAGAGTATTGGAACAATGGCTTCTCAAGGGTTAAAGTGCTTTGTGCAGGAAAATACCACTTTATATCAACTCTGGAAACAAACCATAGGGATGGCTTTTGCAATGGGCCAGAAGTGGGAGGAATCATATATTCCTACACTTCAGTAGATATGGTTGATGGGCACAGCAGAACATGTGGCTATGCCCTAACCAATTGATTAAAACTCTTCCAGAATCCTAGATGTATGGATATGGAACCCTATAAATCAGGGTGTCTAAACTTGGCAACTTTAAGACTTGGGAACTTCAACCAGCATGGCTGACTGGGAAATTCTGGGAGCTGAAGTCCACAGGTCTTAAAGTTGCCAAGGTTATAGACAGCCCCACTGTAGATGAAAACATAGGTAGAGAAATTATGTCTGGAGGATGTGGTTGAATAATAACTGGTAGAGAAAGAGTTAAATATTCACTTTATATTTCTCCTCTGATGAAAATCCCCTCCCAAAAGAGAAAGAAGATAGTTCCAAATCAGTTGGAAAAGTTGCTTTTGCAGTCTTCCTTAAGGCTTGACCAATTTACCTAAGAGTAAGCTTGATTGAACTTAATGGGATTTACTTTTGAGTAGACATGCATAAGACTGAACTGCTAAGTTCAGTTTCAGGCCTCTTTCTTTCATAGCCATTGTTCCAACTATTTCAGCTCAACAATTTGTCAACATTTCAAGGTTGTGTGATTTTGAGTTTGGTTTTAATTTAACAAGAAGCAGCCTGTTGACGTCCATATTATGCTCTTAATAATGTTTTCAGGCTCGCTTAACTAAAGAAATAAAGGTTTTAAAGCATACATGTATTGATTTTGTGAAGAGATAGTTCAGTAAACAAACAATACCTATGTGCAACAATCAAACTGAGATGATTAAAAAAATAAAGCCACATATTAAAATAAAAGTAGCCAGGTCCTTTAGGTTCATTTCTTTTCTACCAGACTTTGTGATATTTACAAGAACTACTCATTAAAACACTCAAATTCCAAAAGGAGGAAAAATAATCCAAAACTATACAAGTTGGGGAAGTGAAATGTTATCCTTGGACTGACACAGCCTTCTATATAGCTATCATATTGAGGATGCAAAAATATGAATGACCCAGGAGGTGAAGCAAAGAGGCTATAATAAATATCCTGGCATTTCATGGTCATTTGGATTTTTGCAGTCCAGATGTGATAGCCCTAGGCTTTCAGAGATGTGTGGAAGGATGAAGATAATTCCCATTCCCCCAGAACTAGCCTATACCTTCTCCAATCCCATAAGACTGGTAGATGATCCAAGTATATTGGCATGGGTTGCAGGAAAATGGTGGACTTTAGAGAGGTATCTTCCTCTCTCTTCTGCTTATGAAAACTAAGTCTAACCTAAAACAAGGACAAAGAGCATGTTTATGATCTGAGCAGGTTAGATGCAGTAACAATTAAAAGAATGGCAATTGTCACAAAACGTTATCATTATCGCTCAACAGTTTCTCCATTGCTTCTAGAGATTTCTTTTCAAGAATCTCAACAAGTCCTCGGATCCTGAAAACAGCTCCTGAATAGTATAACAGACTTCCTCCTCACTTCCATGTATATGCAAGAAAAATCAAGTGGGCATCTATAGAACTACCTGGATGTTATTCCTTACAAACCAAGTGTGTAAGTAGTTGGGACTTTTGCTCCATTGTGCAATTTTCTGTTTATAGAAGAGTGAGGTTTTCCAGTAATAATAAACGTCAACTTCAAATATTTTCCACCAGGGAATGCTCCTTTTAAAAATCAACATTGGTCTATAATATGCTCTCCCACCCAACACACTCCCTCCACTGTGAAATTGATGAGCCTGTAAATCATAATAATTGAAGTAATGCCCAAGGCTCTTAAAATCAATCCAGCGAAAATCTACAAAAGTAAATAAAACAATGAAATACACTTTGCAGCACTTGGAACAGCTGGGGAAACTCAGTGGGAAGCTGTGGGTGACCATATAACTTCTATCATAGCAGACAAGTCAGTACATGACAAGACTGTCAAAGGCATCACGACAATTGCCATAGGCAGCAAGAGCTGACAGTAGTTGTCAGAGATTTGGAAACAACACAGAGGTTGTTGCATGGGCTAGTGGCTCTTTTTGACTATACATAGAGAAAGATCTTTCTTACTTAGGGATCCTAAGGGAGGGGCAGGAAGACCCAAGGAAATTAGTTCTTGTTTACTTTGAGCTTGCTTGCTTACGGATCTTGTTCTTGCTTACTTTTTAGATCTTTGTTTAGATATTCTATGACTTGATTTACAAAAATATAAATCTCGATGGTAATGGGCATGTTCTGCACGGCTTCAAAGAAAACTACCATAATTTAGCCTTGTGTTTTTTGCATCCCCAAGCTTATATTGACTGATTGATCAATGGGTGATTATATGCCAGTAAGTCATTTTTGACTTCTAGTGACCACATAGGTAGAACTTTTCTATGAAGATCTATCCCTAACCTGCTCTTTCAAGTCTCCCAATGGTGTCATCATCACCATTGTAAATGAGTCCATTCATCTTACTAATGACCATCCTCTTCTTCTCTTTCTTTCTTACTTACTTACCTTACTTAGTATTACAGCCTTTTCCGGAGAGTTGGCTCTTCACATAATGTGTCCAAAGTTGGATCATTTCATACAAAATCAAATCAATTAATTACAACCATAAGGCCAGATATGGTAAAATGTCTAATAGTAGAATTGTTATATACACTTCTTTATGTAAAACAGAAAAAACAATAAATAAAATAAGATCTAAAAATAAATAAAGGTAAAGGTTCCCCTCGCACATATGTGCTAGTCGTTCCTGACTCTAGGGCGCAGTGTTCCTCTCTGTTTCAAAACTGAAGAGCTAGCACTTTCTGAAGACATCTCTGTGGTCATGTGGCTGGCATGACTAAACACCAAAGGTGCATGGAATGCTGTTACCTTCCCACCAAAGGTGGTCCCTATTTTTCTACTTGCATTTTTTACATGTTTTCAAACTGCTAGGTTGGCAGAAGCTGGGACAAGTAACAGGAGCTCATCCCGTTACGCAGCAATAGGGATTCGAACTGAACTGCTGACTTTTCAATCGACAAGCTCAGCATTTTAACCACTGAGCCACCACGCCCCTTCTAAATATTTTTTTTAAAAAAGTCATATATAATAAAATAAAAATAGCATAGTAAAAAGTGACGAATATTCAAACTTTTTTTTTAATTTGATTTATATGCCGCCCTTCTCCGGAGACTCAGGGCGGCTTACAATGTGTTAAGCAATAGCCTTCATACTTTTGTATATTTATACAAAGTCAGCTTATTGCCCCTACAAACTGGTCCTCAATTTACCTACCTTGGAAAGGATGGAAGGCTGAGTCAACCTTGAGCCTTGGTGAGATTCGAACCTGCAATAATTGCAGGCAGCTGATGTTAATAATAGGGTGCTTTAGACCACTGTACTACCCAAGGCTCTTGGATAGTAAACTTAATTAATGGTGCAGCATATTGTGTAGACCAGTGGTTCTCAACCTTTTCTTTGCCATGGACCCCATTTAAATACCTTTTGTGGCCATGGACTATGTCCACGGACCAACAAACTCAAAATTTAAATCATAACCTTCCAGACCGCCTGTGATGACATCAGCCCCCCTTCCCCCGAGGTCCATGGACCAAAGACTGAAAACCACTGGTGTAGATGGTAGCATTTCCTTTCATGTTTGGACAGCTTTATGTTCAGTGCTAAAACAGGGAGCAACATTTTAGTTCAGATTTCGTTCTGTTTTCTTTCCCCAATCCAACTTTACCAATTCTTCTATGGAAATCTAAGATCTGTTTTACCTTCTTGCAGCTGGCCAGCTTGATACAGCAGGGATAACTTTTACTAAATAAATGCATTGTTTGGGATTAAGTAGTTATTTAACAGAAGGCTAATATTCCATGTAGTCAATACAATAGGCCTTGTTTAACCATGTTTATTCTACTCAGATCATTAAAGACCCAGACAATCACATTAATGTTTCTAGTCCAGGGATATTTAATTTTCTCCAGTTTAAAGCGTAGTCCATATTTATAACATAATCTATTTGCCAATATTGCTTTCACCTTTTACTAATACAGTTATTCCTTACTTGTGTATAGAGGAAGATTCTGAATACATTTAGCAAGATTACAGAACAACAGCTGCAAAATATGAATAGCTTCTGCATCACAGTTTTTTAAACTGCTTTTTTATCTATAGCAGATTATTTTGTTTGTACACAATGATCACCTATTGAAAAACCTATTATTATCTATTAAAAAGAGCAATGTCTGATTGCAGACTTTCAGAGCTGAGGACTTCAAATCTAAACTGAACGTATTTGGGGGGATCTCTTTTAGGATGTGTACCTGGACATGGACTTCCATAAGAAGTCATACTTTGTTGCAGGGGTAGATTCTAAAAAAATTTACTACTGGTTCTGTGGCATGGCTTATTTTGTGGGCGTGGTTTGATAGTCATGTGACAATTCTTTAGGATTTAGCAGAGGTACTGGTCTACCAGGCTTTTAACTTGTTTTGGAGCGTTCCGGTCTACCTATTTATTTTTGAAGCACACTGGTCTACCCATTTGCTTTTGGAGCGTTCTGGTCTACCCATTTGTTTTTGGAGCGCACTGGTCTACCACCATACTGCCTTTTACCGCTGATCAGCTATAGGGCGGCCCTGTGAAAGGGCGTTGTCTTACCTGAACGCCCGTTCTGAGGGCCGAGGGGCCAGTGGTCATGAGAGGGTTAACTGCTGTATCTGGGCAGATCGAGTCAGACAGTTAGGAAAACTCCGCCCCCTCTTGCTGTCTCCCAGCTTTCGGACGAGAGATGAGAAGTCTGACGATGCACCCAAGGACCTGGAAACAAAGTAGAGAAAGAAAAGTGGCCAGGCCACACGTACCCACGGAAGAAAGGGAGGGAATGACCACTGGCCCCTCGGCCCTCAGAACAGGCGTTCAGGTAAGACAACGCCCTTTCTAAGGGAGCGAGGGGCCAGTGGTCATGAGAGGGACGTGCCAAAGCCCTCAATCTACAGGGAGGGACCCGCTGGGGACGTGATATCCTGGCCCGCACAGACCTGTTGGAGTACCCGACGGCCAAAAGCCGCCTCCGCAGATGCAAAGCGGTCAACCTTGTAGTGACGGATAAAGGGCGTCGGTGACGCCCAAGTGGCCACCCTACAAACCTCCAGTAGAGATGCTTGAGTAGCCCAAGCCACAGATGTGGCTGCGGCCCGAGTGGAATGGGCGGTGATGCGCCTAGGTATAGGAAGGGATTGCGACTCGTAGGCCGAAGCGATGGTCGCTCGCAACCAGCGACCAATTGTGGAAGAGGAGACCTTGGATCCCAGGGAGGAGGGCTGGAAGGAAAGGAAGAGAGCCTCCGACCTACGGAATGGAGCTGTACGCCGCAGATAAATGCGTAGGGCGCGGCGAACATCTAGGGTGTGCCATACCCGCTCCCTGGGGTGGGCAGGGTTGGGACAAAAGTCGGGCAAGACTACTTCCTGGGACCGGTGGAACGTGGAGTTCACCTTGGGGATAAAGGTGGGGTCCAGGCGCAAAACCACTCTATCTGTGTGGAATACGCAAAGGTCAGCTCTCGTGGATAGAGCCGCCAGCTCCGAAATTCGCCTGGCGGAGGTGATAGCTATGAGGAAGGCCACCTTGTAGGAGAGGAAGCGAAGGCCCACCGTACGTACAGGTTCGAAGGGAGCTCTTGTGAGGGCGTCTAACACCTTCGGGAGATCCCAAGTGGGGTAGCGGTGAATAGGCGCTGGGCGGAGATTAGAGGCCCCCTTCAGGAACTGCCGGATAAGAGGCCGGTGGGCTAGTGAATGGCGAGCCCCCCAACAAAGAATAGAGGACAGAGCAGCCACTTGCCTGCGTAAAGTGTTGGGGGCGAGCCCGGAGTCCAACCCCTTCTGCAGAAAAATCAGTACCTGTTTGGTCGATGCTGACCTTGGGTCCAGCCCCAGCGATGCGGTCCACCGCGCGAAGGAGCGCCAAGTAGCCCCGTAGATACGGATCGTGGCCGGGCGACGAGCCGCCAAGATGGTGTTGACCACGGGCCCGGGCAGGAGACATTCTGTCAGGAGCTGCCGCTCAACCGCCAAGCGGTCAGTTGGAGCCATGCAGCGTCCGGATGATGGAGAGAGCCCTGGTGTAGAATGCCTTCGGCGAGTGGAATGCGCCAAGGAGGTTGAATCGAAAGTGCCTGAAGGTCGGCAAACCAGGGCCGACGTGGCCAGTGAGGCGCAACCAGTATCAGCTCCGCTCGTTCCTCCAGGAGTTTCCGGACGACCCTGGATAGGAGGGGAAGGGGGGGGAAGGCATAGAGAAGGCCCCGTGGCCACGGGCAGTGCAGGGCATCGGTCGCTTCCGCTAGCGGATCTGGAAACCGGGAGATGAACCGAGCCGTCTGTCGATTGGTCCGAGTTGCAAACAGGTCCACTGATGGTGAGCCGAAGTGGTGAGCTATCCGGCGGAAGATCGCTGGGTCGAGTTGCCACTCGGCGTGGTCCAGGGGAGAGCGGCTGAGCCAATCGGCCTGGGAGTTGGCGAGGCCCGAGATGTGGGATGCCCGCAGGGATTTCAGGTTGGCTTCCGCCCAGGTTCCTAGACTGTTGGACTCCGCCATGAGGCGGTGAGAACGGGTCCCTCCGAGTCGATTTACGTGGGCCTTGGCGGCTACGTTGTCCGTGCGGACGAGTACGTGGCGGTCCTTGACTTCGGGTTCGAAGATTCGAAGCGCCAGGTGAATGGCTCGAAGCTCCAACCAGTTTATGTTCTGGGAGCGATCCAGGGGGGACCAAAGGCCCTGGGCCATGCGCCCGTGTATGTGCGCCCCCCAGCCCTGAAGACTGGCATCTGTGGTTAGAATGACCTGGTTGGGCTCCCTGAATTCCCTCCCCTTGTAGAGGGACCGGGAGGACCACCATCGGAGGGACTTGAGGACAGGTGAGTTAAGGTGAACAATTTGGTTGGAGGCCGAAATCCGGGATCGCTGATACGGGAGGAGAAACCACTGCAGGGGCCTGCAGTGGAGACGGGCCCATGGTACGATGCCAATGCAAGATACCATCTTACCGAGGAGGTGGGAAAGAGTCGCCAGGGAGACCGCAGTCCCCTGAGAGACGGACCTGACCAGAGACCGCAGGCTGGTCAGGCGCTCCTCGGAAAGGTAGACCTTACACTCAACCGTTCAGCAGGAGCCGTTTCTGCCGATCCCGAGCAATGGGGCATCGGAGGAACCTGTCGGGAGGGGTGGAGAGCAATTCCAGGGAGAGGCCCCACCTGACCGTTTCCCTGACCCAAGCGTCTGTTGAGGTGGCTTCCCACTGGCTGGCGAAGAGCGCCAGGCGGCCCCCAATGGGAAACCCAGACGTGCAGTTATCGGGACCTGCGGGAAGGACGCCCGCGGCCCCCACGGAAGGGGCGTTTGAAGTGGCCCCTTTGGGATTGGAATGTCTGGCGATCTGGGGGTCGGGAACGAGGGGGGAAACCCCTAGGTGACCGGGAGCCCCCGAGAGAGGAGTCAAAGGAGCGAAAGGAACGAAACTGTCCAGAGGGAAAACGCTGGTCAGACCTCCTGGAAACATTGGGAAGGATACGTCTTTTATCCTTAGTCTCTATGAGTAGAGGTTCCAAGGGCGCCCCAAACAGGGAAGGACCTTCAAAGGAGGACGTGGCCAGGCGCCACTTAGATTTGGCATCCGCCTGCCAATTGCGGAGCCACAATAATCGGCGAGAAGTGACCGAGGAGCCAATAGCCTTGGCCGCGAAGCGGGAAGAATTAAGTGTTGCATCCGCAGAGAACTCCAGGGTAGCCAAGATCTTATTGAGGTCCTGGTGGGACCTGGTGTCAGAGACTGGGAGCCTCGCCTGCAACTGACGGAGCCACAGTATTGCAGCCCGATTAAAAAATGAGGATGCCATGGCTGATTTAACGGCCCAGGCAGAGGCCTGATGTGATTTAACCAAGGACTGTTCGAGCCTCTTGTCCTCCGGGCGGAGGTTCTCTTCCGGGGGGCAAGCCAGATTGGAATGGGCCGATAGAGCCGCCACCGGAGGATCCACGCTAGGGATCTGAAGTAGGGAGGCCAGTTCAGGGGCCAGATTGTATAAGCGTCTGTCCAGCTGGTTGGGGTTAGGCCCCGAGGCTGGAGAGGACCATTGCTTCTTTAAAACCTCTCTAAATAACTTGGGCCCTGGTATTTCCTCTGTCTCAACCACCGGCTCCTCGAAAAGGGGAACTGAAGGGCCTGGTCCCTCCTCCGGAGAAGCTGAGGTTGGTGGGGCCCCCAACCCCGTGGTTAACTTTGCTTTATGTAGAAGGGACCGGAACAACTGTGGCTTAAAGAGGCCCACGAATGACGGTTGATCCGGTGTGAGATCATCGTCGTCAGACAGGTCTCCCTCACGGGCTTCTTCCTCCGCTAAGGAATGGTTGCCCGTGGAATGGACAGAAGGCGCAGCGGCAGTTGAAAAATGGCCTTCATCGAGACCAGAACCTTCCCTTTCCATGTGGGAGCCGGCAGCGCCTGAGACCCAAGAGGAGGTCCTGCGCTGTAATTCGGCCTGAACCCCTTTCTGGATAGCCTCCTGGATAAATGCCACCATGTGAGGGGGGATAGTGGGGGTGGATGAAGCCTCCTCCCCCTGGGACACTGTGGGTGCCGGTTCTGGAGCCCTTGGTGGAGAAGCCTCAGACTGATGCCCAAACAGAGCTTCTCGAACCTCCCCTTGGGGGGGAAGGACATGAGCCCCACCAACGGGGGACAAGGGGGGGACCTCAGAAGATGGTTCCAACGGCTCTGCTGGTGGGATAGAGGTTGGAGGCGCAGAGGGCGCAAGGCCCAGGTCAGGAGGTCCCGGAGCAGGGGAAGAGGAAAACTCCCTGATGGAAGCCTCCCTTAGGGCCTTCTGTATAGATCTCTCTATGGCCTGGTGGAGTCGTAGCTCCTCCTTGGCGCGAGCCGCGGCTGCCTTGTCCTCCTTAGAGGAGGCCTTCTTAGGTTTTTTGGCTCGTTCAGGGGAGGCTGGGTGGGAATCAGCCGAGGTGTGGCGTTTTGAGGTCTTAGAAGGGCGGGTCGCCATGCCACAGATCGCTGGGATTCTTTACCTGCAATCGGAGCGTTGATGGAGCCTCCACGTGCTGGTCGCGGCTGTAGCTGATAAGGAGCTTCAGCTGCACTGAATGAGCGTTTGGGGAATCCCCAGGAACGCGTGGCTTGTTGGCCAGGAGCCGCGCGATTAAAATGGCGGCTAGCGCAAGGCTGCAGCGGCGGCTAATGGCGGCTGATAGTGGCGGCAGCTGCTGGTTAGCTCAGTCGCCCAAATCCATTCAGGGGAATCCCCCCTGTCGCCCTATGGTGAAATCGGGCGAGGCGGCAGGGCGCTCGTCGCAATTGTAGGCGACGGCGCCAGGCGCTGACAGGAGAACAGAGCGCCGAGCGAGGTGCCTTCAGCAAGCCGGAATCCCCGACTTGCTGGTTGCCGCCCGAGGAAGCCGCCTGTCAAACGGAGCCCGTCAGGGGAATCCCCCTCGAAGAATTGGCTCCAACAGCGGGCTTGGGCGTGAGCCCGTCGCGCTGCAGAGGGGAGAGGCTGAAGAGAGGAAGCCTCAATCCCCTTGGACCTGAAGGTCCCCAGCGGTTTCGGACCGAAGCCCTTCACGCTGGTGCACCTCGCTCACAAAGGCTGGAATAATATTCCTCCAATTTTTTTAAAAAAAGTTTTTTCCTTTTTGAATCAATCCAATTAGTAAGTTAAGGCCAAGCCAGAGAAACACAGGGTGCGTGCGATCTGAACAGATCGAGTCAGAAAGCTGGGAGACAGCAAGAGGGGGCGGAGTTTTCCTAACTGTCTGACTCGATCTGCCCAGATACAGCAGTTAACCCTCTCATGACCACTGGCCCCTCGCTCCCTTAGAAGCACTGCGGCAAGAGTTTAAATAGTTTTTTTTCCTTCTAGCCAATCAGCTGGGACTCGGGAGGCAGCGAATAGATTGGAGGAGGAGTCAGGCAGAGGTGGTATTTACCGGTTCTCCGAACTACTCAAAATTTCCATTACAGGTCACAAGAACCGGAGAGAACTGGTAACAACCCACCACTGCTTTGTTGGTGGGATAAGCCAAAATTGTTCAACAAAAAACAAAAACAAACACATTATGGCATAGCATTATTAATACATCTAGCCTTTGTCTGATATGGTTTCTTGTCTTGTTGGGAATTGGTGAAATACTTTTGAAGAAAAAAAATGGGGTAAGGAATATGCAAATAATTTCGAAGCACAGAAAATTCTAGTTACCTTCCTTAAATTCTCTAAACTTGCTTACTCATCCTTAGTCACAAATGGTGAATTTTCTCAGAGTATACTTTTGACTTTTCTCCTTTTTAAAAAGTAACTAACAGTACCACATCAATACCAATAATTTTTGACTTTCCCCTCCCCCAGTTGCTCACAGGTTCAAAGGAAAATAAATGATTTCTCTTCCATGAACATGAAATGTGTTGAAATTTTTGAAGATCAATCAATGAATACCTTTATTCAGTGACTTCATCTGGTTAACAGAATCATTACTGAGAGCACCCTCTGGAAATGATATATGGCAATTAATTCAATTGATCTGACTTGCAAATCTAAAGTTAGACAACATTTTCTGCTTTAGTGGAAAGAAAATTGCTTTTTAATGTTAGTTCTTCTTAAGGATGGAAGGATGGCATATTTATGAAAAGACATGCTTAGATGCACTTTCATGTTTCTAAAAAGCTATCTTCCATTCTGAAATCTTGCAGAAAAAATTACCTGTATTTTGATTTTTTTAAAATGTATGTATTGCCCACTCAATGCCCAGTTTGGAGTAGAAAGATGAAAAACAAAAACTAATAAAATGAGAGAGATATAACAGAACTTATTTTAAATAAGTATTTTCCAGTAATATTACACTACTAACCAGAGCATACAAAACATTTGCTATATCAATTCTCGAATACAGCTGATCTGTCTGGAACCCACTCTGCATATCGGACATTAATACAATTGAGCGTGTCCAGAAATATTTCACGAGAAGAATCCTCTACTCCTCTGCTCGCAACAGTATACCTTATTCCACCAGACTTGAAATTTTGGGCTTAGACAACTTAGAACTACACTGCCTTAAGTCTGACCTAAGCATAGTTCATAAAATTATCTGCTACAATGTCCTACCTGTCAATGACTACTTTAGCTTCAACCACAACAATACACGAGCACACAATAGATACAAACTTAAAGTACCGCTCCAAACTCGATTGCAGAAAATACGACTTCAGCAACAGAGTGGTCAGTGCCTGGAATGCACTACCTGACTCTGTGGTTTCATCCCCAACCCCCCCAAATTTTAACCAGATTGTCTACTGTTGACCTCACCCCATTCCTAAGAGGTTTGTAAGGGGCATGCATAAACGCATCAGTGTACCTACCATCCCTGTCCTAATGTTCCCTTTTATTCGTATCCATTTCATGTATTCAAATCATGTTTATACTTATATACATTTTCTAATACGTGCTTGACAAAATAAATAAATAAAATTAAATAAAAAGCTTATCAGCAGAAAACATTAGGAATGAATAGCATAAGTTGTTGGAAAATATGAAAGAAGTTTGATTAAAAACTAAAATCTACAGGCATACAGAGTTAAGGGAAAAATAACTAGGAATAAGACAGGATTCAGAAATGATGAGGGATGAGTTTGATTAGAAGTTTGCTTTCATTTATTTATTTATTTTTCCTTATTACCACAAGGTGGCTCTGGGCAGTTTACAAATTAAAATTTTATGTATATATACTATTGTTCCACTAGTTCAACGTGAGAAATTGTACTAATAGCAGGACAGAGACTGGTTGTTTTTGCAAACAGAAATAAAAAACAATTTCTCATATATGGGGACTATACTTTGTTGGCTAGTTCTGCTTTCATAGCTTCTGACTTGGCTGTTCATAGTTTTTTGTGATTCAGAGCATTGCAGACAGAAGAAGAGTGCTTGATTTCAATGTTGGCAACCAAAAATTCTGATGGAAAAAAAACCCCATCCTAACGCTCAATATACAGTACTTGCTATGGAATTCTTCCAAACACCAATTCCAAGAACTACTGTGCCTAATGGAATTGGGACAACAGTCTGACATTCACTGCTTTTATGTGATCTCCTAATCTTTTACTAAGAATATAGTAAATATTGGACATGTGGTGTCTCTGTTTTCCTTTTGATTCTCACATTATAACAGATAAATTAATTTTGCAGTATACATTATGATTAGTTTTGACTAAGTGATTTTTAACAGTAATATTTTAAAAGAGGCATTTATTTATGCTAGCCTTTGGAATCTCCAGCCTGTTGTTCATGATGACAATTCTTCTTTTGTTCATGTAGTAAAAATGTAATATGATCTAGAACTGCCCTCTTGTTTTTAATCCACCATGGAAAATCAACCTGCTCTCACTACCTCCACATATCTTAATAGACAAAGAATAAGTACAACCAGTCATGTTCTAAGCCCTATTACCTATCTCCTTTGTGCTATTTTTTTCTGTCCGCCTTTTCTTTTTTTTTTTTATTGAAAAAGTTTTAACAATACAAATTTTTCCCCCTTCCCCCCCCTCCCTAGCCACAGATTGTAAAATACATGTAAAAAGAATATATAAATCCTTCCCATCCCCACCCTAACCCTCCCCCTCCTCCCTCTTCCCTCCCCCCTTGACTTCCATTATATGCAATATTAATATTCCCAAACAATATATATGTTATTCAAACTTCCATATCTTTTTTCTATATTTACTAACATACTAACATAGTCATCTCAGCTAAAAGCAATATAATATTTTCTAGTCTGATACTTATTCTGTACATACTCAATCCATAATTTCCATTCCTGTATATACTTCTCATGCGTCTGATCTTTTAAAAAAGCTGAAACCTTTGCCATTTCTGTCCGCCTTTTCTTGACCAGCCCTCATAACCTTCCTCTCATTGCAGCTCCACTCTTCTGTTTTCTCCTTGGGATAGGATGCAATTTGCTTTGTGAAAAGCTACCCATGCTGAGTTAATTTGGCAAATCAAATTAGTTTCTAGACCAGTTCTACCAGACAAAAAGCAAGCAGAAATAGAGACAGTGTGCAACAAAAGGAAGAGGTTTTTGTAATATGTAGTCTTGCTTCCCCACTAGGCCACCCATTTCCTCCAACATCAGTATGGATTGGTATAGCAATGAATGTTGAAATGCATAGGCAACACCTGCTTGTGACACAGCTATAAAATCAGTGGTGTCATCAAGTTATAATCTTACAGATATTTCATCTTCATTGCTTTCATTTATAATTTTTTTCTCTGGAATAAAACAGAGTGGATGAAAACAGATGCCTCAAATCAGTAACATCAAGCTGCGTGGGAAACAGGCTTCCATGCACAGATTCATTTTAATTTTTGTACGTACTTTTTCCCAAGAATATATCAGGTAGCAATAGTTTAGGGAAAAATATATATAATGATAACTTTGCCATTGCTGTGTGGGTTCTCTATCTATATGTAATCAAAATAACTCAACATTAAGAAAACTAAGATCATGACATCCTTCTCAATTTTCAGATTTTCGGAGCCAGATTAAAGATGAGTGACATTTCATCCTTTTGGGAATCCCACACTGCTTTTGATAGTTACATCTTTCTCGGCCTGAAATTGAAGGGCAACAGCTGATTCCTATATATTATTTACATTATTACATGTGGTTAAAAAGTAAGACTGAAAATACTGAGGCAGAAACATATTATCTATCTATCTATCTATCTATCTATCTATCTATCTATCTATCTATCTATCTATCTAATCTACTGTATGTCATTCAGTGATGGCCTTTGAGATTTCTGAAAACTTTACTAGTTTTCATTTTGTCTTTCATTTTCCCTGTAATATGAAGAAGCAGTTTAAAAATTACAACCTTCTTGTAAAATAGAAGGAACTTTTTATAGAAGAAGCATATCTCCCCTAGCATCTGTGGAGTTCAAGAACACAAAGGCTCTACATTCAAGGTAACAGTTTACTAGAACCTGAGTGTTACTCAGGTCATGCTTTTTACAGGAATAATTCTTAAATTCTCACTCTGATTATTTCCATGTTTCCTGTATAGTCACAAGTTTGCCTAATCAACATCCTATAGTTTTTATCTGGGTTTTCCTTAAGAATGTCCACAACCAGAGGTGGGTTTCAGCAGGTTCTGACCAGTTCTGGAGAATCGGTAGCAGAAATTTTGAGTAGTTCAGAGAACCAATAGTAAAAATTCTGACTAGCCTGCCCCCATCTATTCTCTGCTTACCAAGTCCCAGCTGATCGGGGGGAAATAGGGATTTTGCAGTAACTTTCCCCTGTATTTTATTGGTTTGATTTATTTATTGGTTCGATTTATATGCCGCTCTTCTCCGGAGACTCAGGGCGGCTTACAATGCGTTAAGCAATAGCCTTCATACTTTTGTATATACTGTACCTGCTTAGTAGGGCTTTTGCCCCCCCCCCCAGCAGTGTTCTTTTTTTATACAAAGTCAGCTTATTGCCCCCACAATTCGGGTCCTCATTTTACCCACCTCAGAAGGATGGAAGGCTGAGTCAACCTTGAGCCTGGTGAGATTTGAACTCGCAGTAATTGCAGGCAGCTGGCAGCTAAGTGCTACTTAATAGCACTTTAGTCCGCTGCACCACCAACGCTCTTCAATTGGGGATTGGGGAGGGAATGGAGATTTTACAGTATCCTTCCCCTGCAGTGGGGTGGGAATGGAGATTTTACAGTACCCTTCCCCTGCCACACCCACCAAGCCACGCCCACCAAGCCATGCCATGCCACACCCACCAAGCCACACCCACAGAACTGGTAGTAAAAAATTTTGAAACCCACCACTGTCCACAATGCAATTATTGCTAAAGTTAGAAACTTCTACAATCAAGTTTAAAAAATACTTGAGATCATCAAAACCTCAAATTGGCTTTAAAAAGGAATGAAAGAGATTGCAGATGGGCAAAATGAAGACTTCTTGCAGTAATGAAATTTTGTATAAAATTGTAGAGGTTATACCAGGGAATACCAGCCTTTTGAGTAGTTGACCATTATTGGGTGATTTCACATGATAGCATCAAGAATCTCTTCTATAGTGCAATAAAACAAACTGAAATATCACAAAATCATCATATGTGGTAGACATGGAAAAACCAATCCAAAATACTAAAATATATATACATTATATTCTGTAAAAAAAGTTGAGACTTAAATTTGAAATGAAACCACAGCTCCCCCTATAACACATAATCTCTGTGGGAGAGAAGAGAAACACCAGTGAGATCTATGCTTACAGAAGAATAAATTTTGCTCAACGCTAGAAGAAAGATACAATTCTGTCAGTATCTGAGTGGGAAATTAAATGCAGTGAATATGTAGCAATGGCAAAACTAACAGTGTGTGTGTGTGTGTGTGTGTGTATATACACACACACATAGATATACACACACATAATTTTTTAAATTGTAAGCTACCTTGAGTCATAAGTAGTAATAAGAGAAAATTGTAGTAATGAGAAAATAAATAAATGAAAGTAAACATGTTTTAACTTCCATCATTTAAAGTTTATTTTCTCCTATTAGTTTGCAAAGTCTTATGATCAAAACTATTGCTAATCTAGAACAAATTCTGAACTATGATGTCTACAGGGTGTGTGTATGTGTTTAATTTTTCATTTCTCAATTTTAGCTGGATTTGTATTCCTATTATTGCATGAACTTCTGACAGGCAAACAAACATCTTTATTTACGATGAGTTTTATACTTTAAGGAAAAGGAACAAAACTTCTTGAAGACTCTTTCATATGATGGATAAATTGTTAGTTTCTGAGTGGTTTGTTCAATGACTCATCTCATTCCTAACAATCTTAGGCCCACATTTTTCTATCACAGATATAAATACAACCCTGCACTTCTCAAGACTGTTTGGTACGTCAGTCCTAGAATACAAAAGACTATTACAGTCATTTATTTCCTGCAAGGCTAGTGCATTCATAACCATCACAAAGCATAACCATGACCTTCCAAAACTAAGGACATGCGAATATAAAACTATTGTTTTAGAACTTGAGATCTGCCAGATCTGGGCTGTAAAAATCCACAGGATCTATATGATCTTTAACTTCGTATTTCTTTGTATTTATTTGTTACCTTTTGGGAAGAGGGTTTGTGATATCCAAAGCAGAATATCCAGATTCAATCACAGTTTTGTTCCATGTAGCATCAACTTATATACAGTAGAACCTCTGGTCACAAACACTTCTGACCATGACCAAATCGGGTTCCGACCAAAAAATTCAGAGGGTTTTTTGTGTGTGTGTGTGGCCAATTTCTCCTTCCACACCATTCTTTTTGTAAGCACCAAATTTCCAAAATTAGGTTCAGGTCATGATCAAATTGGGCTGTGACCAAAGTTATGGAACTAATTATGGTTGTGACCAGAGGTTCTACTGTATATGGATGTAGATTAGATGAGGTACATAGATGAGATAATACACATATACACATGCTATATACATACATACATATGTATGTTATCTATGTACCTCGCCTCACCATACCATACCACACCTCACCTTATCTTATTTAGTGAATGTCTGATCTATGCAACCCAGGCCTGGTAGAATTCAAACATATTTGAACCATTTAATGATGAAAAGAGGCAATGCTTTCTAAGACAAAAATCATGGTCAAAATGTAAATTATGTTAAAGGTATCAGTATACCACAGATTATGGTGGAACTTCACAATGCAGCAGTCCAACAAGTTTTGCAGCATTGTACATATGTCACTGTAGAAAGAACTTTGGATTAACCTGATTGCTTTATATGTAAATCAGTTCAGAAGTTGGCTCATTTACTTTCCCTTCCTTCCTCCAACTGGTGCCAGCTTGGCCTTGCATAATTAATCTGTTTTACTATAACACAACAACAAATCAGGTGTTTTCTTTGTTTCCTGTAGATAGAAAGGAACAGAAGGCACTTTTCATTCAGTCCATCTTATATGTAGAAATTTGTGAAACTTTTATGTTATTCTTGTAAATGTGTTTATTGTTTAAATAGAAGTAATTATTTTTCTTTTCCCGCAGGAAGCTTAAGGCTTCTGCCAAATGTCTTTAGCATTCTGCTAGCAGATGTAGCATTTTTATAATAGAGCCCATATGTTCAATTGTTTTAAGGGGAGGGATGGTAGGTAGCACAATATTGGAAATGGAGATTCAGTTTATGGAAGACGAAAGACGGCTAAGGAGAGGCTTGATCATTATATGAGAATGTTAAAGGAAGAGGGGTTTTTGAAAAGCTACTCTTGTTTGGCAATTGCCATAAAGCAAATAACTTCTTATAAAGAAAAACCACTTCGCTTTTACACATTTAAACCAAACCAGCCTATTCCAACTTGAATTTGGCCATATGTTGTGAAGTAACTTTCATTCTTTACATCTCACTACAATACTTAGAGCTGGAAGCAGATACAGCTCAGTACAATTCTGGTGAATAAGGTTAGAAAACTTTTTAACAGAAAGTTTTGTGGGTTTTTTTTTTTTAAAAAAAGTATATACCTCTCACTTTTTCTTTCTTTATGCTGTAACTTGGGTTCTGCTTGCTCCAGCAGGAAATGATAAATAAGACAGCTAGAATCTCTACAATGCATACATATTGAATGGCATCATACAGTGTACTTTGTCATGGGCTTTTGACTATGATTTGTTGTAGAAGTCACTATTGGCTAGATTGCTAGATCATTCTAACTGTTCAGCCATAATTTATAAACCATAGTAACTTAGCTTCATACCATACTTTAAACCGCAAATAAGCAGATCACATTTTGAGACATCTTAATATGAGCCCAGTCAATACTTTAAAATTCATAGGTAAAGATAAAATTCTCTTTATGCTGAATTCAACTCTTATTGATTTGAAATATATCTCCTTATCAAATTTCTTTTTCTTCCTTCCTTCCTTCCTTCCTTCCTTCCTTCCTTCCTTCCTTCCTTCAAGCCCTAGCAATTTTCTACAGCTTTCTCATCCAAATATTGACTGAGCCAGACAAATTCAGCCACATTTTTCTACCTACTAAGACCAAAACTCATAAAGTAACCAGAAAATGGTTTGAATCATGAATTAACACCTCAGTATCTCTGACAACAGAATGATTGCAATGACAAAGCTCAGTTATAGACAATGCCATTTGTTAAAAACAAAGTTCATTCATGTAACAACTTCCTAACTTTAGATTGATATTGGAAGCTGTTGCCCTTTAAAACATGACTTAGAAAGCTATCTTCGGAAACACTTGCACAGAAGGGACCATTAAAGCAAATGGAACTTTCTAGTAGTGAAGCATTTTGTGTTGATTCATAGCCTAAGTCAGTTCAAGAGAACTTTACAGAAAACCAATTCTGCATGGGATGGAATAACTTTTGCTTTGACAAAGTATAGAGGAAAAATAAAAAGGTGAGAGATTGTACTCATTCTTATTTTCCAGAAACAGAAAGTATCTAGAAGGCATAAGAAGATTTGTTCAAGGTCAAAATAGGGTGTGTGGCAGAACAAGGAAAATAAACTCAAACATTGTTTCCTTTTTAACCATGCCAGTGCATTTCTAGGAATTTTGTTGATTCTCATGGTCATTACATTTGTGAAAACAGATCAGTTTTCCAGTCACCATTTGGAGGAAAATAGATGAAATTTTTAGCCAAGCATTTATTTAAAAGGAATGAACATCTTCCCATCATTCAAATATTAACATCTATTTTGCCTATGAAAATGCATTCGTCCTGAACATTTTTTAAAAAAAATATTTATTTATTTATTTATTTATTCATTCATTCATTCATTCATTCATTCATTCATTCATTTATTTATTTATTTATGTTAAGCATGTATAAGATAACAGATATAAGTATAAACATGATTATGAATACAGGAAATGGGTATAAATAAATGGGGACAGTTGGACAGGGATGGTAGGCATGCTGGTGCTCTTATGCACGCCCCTTACAGACCTCTTAGGAATGGAGTGAGATTAACAGTAGACAGTCTAAGATTAAAGTTATGGGGGTTTGAGGATGAAACCACAGAGTCAGGTAATGCAGTCCAGGCATTGACCACTCTGTCGCTGAGGTCTTATTTTCTGCAATCGAGTTTGGAGTGGTTTATCTTAAGTTTGTATCTATTGTGTGCTCGTGTATTATTGCGGTTGAAGCTGAAGTAGTCATTGACAGGTAGGACATTCTTGTGGTTTTGTGGAATTACATTATTCCACCTTCTCAAATTCCAGTACTATTTTTTATGTGTTAAAATATTCACTTTATACATCTTTCAGGATCCATCTATACTCTGTAATATGTGTATATCTTTTTACTGAAATCCCAATAGACAACACAAATCCCTGGCAAAATGCCTCCTAATCTCTTCTGTACCTTTGCGCTCTTCTTTCTCTGATTTTAAAATTAATGTTTGGAATACAACACTCAAAACATAGCAATCTCAGGAATATCCCAACCTTATTTAACATTGTTCTGGGTTGAAATAAGTTGGTGATAAGGGATAAGGCCACTTTCAAGCCAATCCCCTTATGGTTTTGCACGCATGGTTGCTTTCCAAAATCTTTGCACAAAGTTTGTGAAAGCTGGTAAGGTTATTCAGCCAAATCTTCTATCATGTCTTCACAGTAGTTATGCTAAGATGTTTCTAAGCCTGTGTGAGGATTTGGTCTATACCATTATACTTGCTCTTAAGCATTTGGTTAATTTTAGCCACTTCACTTCTTTATCTTTGATAAAAGGCTGCATTTGAGCAAATGGGTTTGGCATTTCCTGCATTTGGTTTCCCAGCTTTGTTTGACCCTTAGGGACTAAGAACTTGCCAATAGAGCACAGAAGCCAAAAAGAAAAAAAAAGAGAGAAAAAAAGAAGAGAGACCATGCACAATAATTGGAATGCAGCTTAAGGGATTGTTTAGGTAGATCTTTGAAGGGATTCACTATTGCATCTCAGTTCAGAGACCTTGTCCAACATATGAAATGGAGGAATGAAGCTTTTTTTTAATTGCTTATTTCTCACTTCAGCCTTTAGAAGTAAATCGTGTTTTGCAACTGATACAAAATATCTTCCTTCAGGACAGGCTTTGGTTCTCTTCTTGAATTTAGAAGCATTTGCCAGCAAGACTTCCTGTTGCCTTTGGCTTGGATTTGAGTGTTGTAGCTCATTTGTGCCCCTCCGATTTCAGTCAATGCCTCTTCAATTTGTCAAACCTGAAAATCTCTGTCTTTTTAGACACTCAGTTCTAGCCTTTTTAGTCACCCTGAATTATTTCTAGCAACGGCAAGGTTTTCTTAAAAACAAAACATGTTTCAAAACATGATGTAAGTTCTTTCAGGAATCTTTTGGCACTGGGATATTCTCTATAGCCTTTGGTTGATTTAAATGCCGAAGGAACAGACGCATGTGACTCAACCCTTGCCTCTTTTGTTCAGCTTTTTGAAAAGAAAAGCTCAATTTAATGTAACATCTTGAAGTATTTTCTCTTTGGAATTACATTTTCTTCACATTCCTATCAACTGTTTAAAGGCAGGTCCTATCTGTTTAATTTTGGTCTTCATAATAACTTGAGTTCAACGTTATTACTTTCAAAGGAAATTAAACTCAATGTTTATGGAAGATGTGAGTTTGTAGACAATAGCGATTCCAGGTAAATGGAATATAGTGCTTTTAGGTCAAATGTTTTTGCATAAATCTTTTCACTGCTTACACTTTTAAACTTTTGCATTTTAAAAACTGATGAAGTCTTATTAAATATTCCCTGAAAACAAAAGTAAGGAATTCCAGTGCACTGTTTTTCTTCTTTCATTCCCGTCTATTCTTAAATGTATCCTTCCTTCCTTCCTTCCTTCCTTCCTTCCTTCCTTCCTTCCTTCC
>WNWU01000003.1:16883249-16925616 GCA_012654045.1 Ptyas mucosa
TCCTTCCTTCCTTCCTTCCTTCCTTCCTTCCTTCCTTCCTTCCTTCCTTCCTTCCTTCCTTCCTCCTTCCCTCCCTCCCTATTATATTATCTAAATTTATCATTGGCTAATCTGTACATAAAATGTGAAAAGGAAAATTATTTATATAACTTTGGAACAAGATTTTAATTTAAACAAACATTTTGATTGCCATTTGAAATAAGGTTCTGTTCTAATAGAAGTAGGGTTCAGTTTGGCATTGAGATATGGAATTAGCATACCTGCATGTGTGTATTTTCTTTTGAAATAAAGCAGATGTAAGTCCCATTTGACAAGTGCTTTTACATTGACAATCTACCAAATCTACATCCAATAAAGCCCCCAAAAGGTTAAAAAAAATTATGAGGAAAAATATCTGAGGAAAATTAGGCAAATGATATTTAAGTATTCAATTGCCAAAAACCATCCTGCCATCTCCAGGTGACATTTTCTCAGTAAAATAAATGAAAATAGCATTGATAGAAAATGTATTTTGTATGTGGAAAGTTTCATCTTCAATTCTTGATATTGCAAGGTACAACTGAAGTAAAAACTATTTCTTAAATCCTACATAATATCTGACAATCATAGTATGAACAATTTTGAGTATTGTGGAGCAATGAATCTATCAGATGTAAGGCAAATTGATAAGTCTTTAAAATCTCATCTCCCGTGATAAAATAAATAATGGACCATCTGCTGCACTTTATTCAGGTATGTAAAGCAGTCATGTTGCCCTACCACAGAAGTGTGGTCCACCTTGAGTGATTACTCAATGACAGCATAGAAACAAATGTTAAGAGGACTCTAATTACCAAACACAAATCTTGGCAGAAGAATCTATTTCTAGAATCTCATTATAATTATGTTCAGTCAAACAGCAACCTCATCTGAGGTTTTAGACAGCAAATGACACCAAAGGTCTGATTAAGCAAGTAGTAATTTTAGGTGTACAGAAAGTGTACCAAATGACAACATAAAACAAACTATTTTGAAAATATTAACATAAATCTAGGATGGTGTCTATTTTAATTTTATTTTAATGAGGTATGTAATAGAAAACCTAACAGTGCTTAAAGTAACAGATTTTTGTTTGCTAAGCTTGGCTGCTGGTGAAAAATGATCTGCAAACTGATTAGGTTAGAAATATAATGTGCATTAAAATTGCTTAAGTAACTAAGTCAGGATTTAGCAAAAGCTAATGAAAATACCTTGAGGGTAGCACTATTACTGCACTGCCTTGAAATTATGATTTCAGGAAGAAAATTGAGCAACATATTTAAGTGGTGGACAAAAATAACTTTAACTGTTAATAAAGGACAGAGACCATTAAAATATAAATTACAGGTGAACTTTAGAAGGCAAGTTTCCTGCAGCACTATAATTAGAAATGGTAATACTGTTGTACTTTGTAGATAGAAAACAGGATAAATCCATGGCCTGCTTTTAATCCAAGGGTGAGAGGAAGCTTTGCTCCAGTCTAATTATGAAATTTTAGAATTCATATTTCCTAAACTATTATTATGGGCAGACATTCAGCATGCTGAGCGTCATTTTCAAGAACAACCTCCCCCATGCCTGAAAAGTTTTTGACCAGTGTACTATCTGTTCTAACTTATGCCAGAGAAAACACAGACACTAACCTTACACTCGATATAAAAGCTATGAATGGTGCAAAGAGCCATGGAAAGATAAATGCTCGGAATTACAAAACAAGATAGAAAGACCTGCAAAGTGCACATGGATTGTCCCATGATGTTAACAAACATCACTTCAGTTAAAAACCAGTATCCATGAACACCATCTGGCAGTCACATGCCATGATCCCAAATCCTTAATCTGTACTCACACTAACACCAATCAGCACCAGTTTGATTGGAGAACACAAAAATAATCAGCCATACTATTAGCACTCCATAAGCAATTCCATCAATAGACGCATTGACCTATAACCAGCCTATGAACCCCTCAGAGTCCAAATCAACCACACAGCTAACCAGAGACAGCAACGACCCTCAACCAACCCATGCAACCCTCCAATCAGCACTTCAACTTCCAATGACCTTCACCTGATGTAACTTCCCTTTCAAAAGACCCATCACAAGACTCACACTGATGACTCACACCTGACCCATCACATGACCCATTAAAAGACCCTCGCTTGACACACACCTGACCCATCACGGAGCCCATATAAACAGAAGAACACTGACATCCCCTAAACTCCGCTGTTGATGTTACCTAACCTGGTAATGAAATGTTCAGAAACCAACCTACAAGTTTGGAGAATGAACTTTCACCCTCAAAACTCTCTTTTCTACCATCCATTGGCCATTCTAATTTGTATTGCCTAGATATGGTAGCCTCTGTTTACTTATCCTGTCATCTTGACTGCTTCATTGGAGAATCAATAGAATACTAATATTCTATTGATTTCTAAAAGTCTTCTAGTTTGGGTTGAAGCAGTATTTATGTTCTAATTGCAGTATAATGTAGCTTTTCAGATAACCTGGAGCTCATTTCCTATTGGCCATAGCAACAAAATTGATCAGGACTGATTGGAATTGTAATTCCAAATGTAGGGGGAACAAAGATTCACCGTCTTCAGTGTAACAAATTATTTCTCTCAGGTTCGGAGTTAAATGTAATGCTTGAATGATTTGTACCCATTATTTTTATGAAAGCTTTCATTTTATTGAAATGTAATATTGCTTGTTATTGGCTTGAGGTCACTGTAACTATTAGTACAACAAAAAACAGAGCTGCATAATAGTACTTACAGCTTACAGCAGGCAATCTTATTTTACATATTCGTATAAGCAATGACTTGTGATTATCTTCATGATTTATTTACACAGTGCTACTTCTGAAGGTATTTGCAAATAGAGCTCTCTTTTTAACATCTAGTCACTTATCCATTGTATCTGCTTTAATTTGCAGTTTAATTGGATATAAGTTTATGGTTATGCAGTTGATGAAAAAGCCACGCACTATAAAGCTTTCTTTTATTATTGTATTGGAAAAATGGTTGATAATGCAGCCTAAAAATCCTAGCTGGGAATCATATAACCATTGGGTTCTGGAAGAGGATCCTATGATGTCAGATCATGAATAGAATTAAAACATGTCCACCTAACTTGAAAACACTGAATTAGCTGGTACAGTGTTTTCAGTTTATGCTAGCAACATCCTGAAAAACAACAACAGTGAACTCTCTAAGGAGTAGTGGTGGTATTCAGCCGGTTCTATCTGGTTCTGGAGAACAGCTGCAGGAGGCTCCGCCCACCCAACTGGACATAATCACATCCCATTTATCCAGGTTTTGATGCTCTGCACGTTCGCGGAAGGCACACACTCACATTTGCGAACGCTTAGCGAAGGTAAGTGAATACCACCCCTGCTAAGGAGCTCTATGAACAGCTAATAGCACAAATTTATGTCCCATATTTTAATACAAAGAGACAATTATATGATAGAGAAGCATCAACTCTGGACTCTATCCATGTAGTTCTTCATAGCCATGGTAGAGTAATTGCTTCAAGCATTCCAGTTGAATTAGCTTAGAAACTTTCAGGAGCAAGTAATTACATCATCATCATCATCATCATCATCATCATCATCCACAACTAATTATTTTTCTGCATGCCTAGGACATATTTTTGGTCTAAATTATCTTATTATTCTGTCACCTAGCATTAGAACCCTGCATTCTGTGCTATTCTAGAACATTCTAGTTCATCTCGAAAAAGAAAAAGAAAAGCTCCTGACAGGAATTCTGGACAAATGCTATAGACAGCCACTCATTTGAAGTTCTGACAGTGTTGAACGAGGAGGACTTATGACACATCCGCAGACATCAGAAGATATGCATGATCATGTGATGGAAATTTAGGTGCTTGGTAACCAGCTCACAATTATGACATTGCATGTGTCCTGCAATGATTGCCATTTGCAACTTTCATTGCAGGCTTCTGACAAATTCAAATTCAATGGTGGTGAAACCAGCAGGCAGTCAAAAATGTTGATTATGTGACTCTGGGATTCTATGACCACATGGGATTTACCTAATGGCAGCAGCTGGGATTCCCACAAACTGCCATCATAAGTTAGCACTGACACATATGATATCACATTTTACAATGTGACACTTAGCAATGGAATTGTTTCTTCAAATTATCATAGTTAAGCAAGGACTACTTGCTTAAGTAAACAATTCTTGTTTAGAATGATTAGCAACTTGAGGCAGAAAACAGTTTCAGTATCAGATTAACCCAACATTTGTTTGGGGCCTAAAATAAATGCGCTTTGGGTCCCATTGACTGAACAATATCCAATAGAACCTTTCTCTGTTGTGGCACTGGTCCTCAGGAATAATATGCCCCCAGTTATTTGGATGGCTCTCCCACACCCACCCACCCCAAAAAAATGATAGTCAGGAAGCTATTAAGTGCCTAGATGTCTTCCCAGGCTTTGGGACAGGGGATGGGCTGAGTAAACGTATATAGTTTACATGTTTGCCTTTGGATTCCTTATAATTTCTGTTTTATGAATGTATGTTTATGTGTGTTTCCTTTTAATTGTAAGCCATTCAGAGTTATTGGGAGTTAAAATTATACAATAACTAAATCAGTGGCTTATAAGGAAAACCAGTATAAGATGTTTTATCGTTGGCATTTAGCGCCAGTGAGGCTGGCCAAGATGTACCCAAACTTAAATCCAAAATGTTGGGAATGCAAGCAAGGTCAAGGTACCTTCTTTCACTCATGGTGGTAGTGCCATACAGGAATGGCTGCAGGAATTAATTAAATGTCAAATAGAATTCAATCCGGAATTAGTCTGGTGGTGCAGTGGACTAAGTGCTCTTAAAATTAGCACTTAAGTTTCCAGCTGCCTGCAATTACTGCAAGTTCAAATCCCACCAGGCTCAAGGTTGACTCAGCCTTCCATCCTTTCTAAGGTAGGTGAAATGAGGACCCAGATTGTGGGGGCAATAAGCTGACTTTGTATAAATATACAAAAGTATGAAGGCTATTGCTTAACGCATTGTAAGCCGCCCTGAGTTTCCAGAGAAGGGCAGCATATAAATCAAATTTTAAAAAATAAAATAAAATTATATCTCCTAGGAATATTTAGGGCAAAATATAATAGAAAGTTAAAATATTTGATATCACATATATTAACGGTGGCAAGGATTGCTTTTGCGCAGCATTGGAAGAAAGATAGTATACCACCAGAAGGATTAGTAATTCAAAAAATATTTGATTGTACAGAAATGGATAAACCCACATTAGAGCTAAAGGGAAAGGATGACTCAGAATATTATGCAGTATGGGAGAAATGGTATGAATCAGTGGTGAAATATAAAATTTGTTACTACCGGTTCTGTGGGCGTGGCTGGGGGGGTAATATGACGGAGTGGGCGTGGCCAACTTTTTTTTTTTTACTTTTAAAACCATTTTTTTCTACAACCTCTTCGGCTGAAGAGGTTGTAAAAAAAAAATGCTTTTAAAGCCTCTGACGATCCCAGCTGACTTGCCTGATTGGCAGAGGCTTTCTTTCTTTCTTTTTTTTAAAGCCTCTGATGATCCCAGCTGAGCCGCGTGAGCATCAGAGGCTTTTTTTTTTTACTTTTAAAAGCATTTTTTTTGGCCAAAGAGGTTGTAGAAAAAATGCTTTTAAAAATTAAAAAAAAAAGCTTCTGATGATTGGGGGGTGGAAGGGCAGGGATTTTTGCTACTGGTTCTCTGAACCACCCGCAGGCAATCCGGTCCAAACTTGGAGCATTTCACCCCTGGTATGAATGAATAGATAATAGAAATAAGGAACAGAAATGTACATAAAGGAATAGAACATTTAGAAATAGAATGTATATAATGTATATAATGTATTGAATATTGATTTTAATTGTATGAATAATGTCACAGATCTGTTAAATATGTAATAGAGATATGTAAAGAGAAAAATGCAATAAAATTCAATATTTTTTTTTTAAAAAAAGAGTTATTGGGAGTTGTGCAGACTATAAATGGTATGAATCAGTGACAGCCAGAGTTAATAAACCATAATGACTGGATTCATATTATACATCAAGCCAAACATAGCAAAGGTAGCTTCTTCATCTACACAACTTTTATTGCTCAATAAGATTGCTAATTCATTGATTGGCGACTTACTGCAGAACAAACTCTTTTCTAGCTCTTTTCTAACACTAAACTGAGCTTTGTGATATACAATACTTTCCACCATGATAAGAAAACTACAAGCATATTTGGTGACTTTTAAGAAAGCCTTAAGGCATTTATCTCTCTGATCAATTTTTATTTGATACTTAAGTGTTTCTAATTGGATTGATTGCCTTGTTCTTACTGTAGCTGCATTTAGGTGATTAAATTGTTTCTATTTTTTTAAAAAAACTGAATTTAGTACTGGATTTTTTCAAGACAGAGCAGTAATAAGTGTTTTCCAAATATAACAACTGGTTGATTATAGCTTTGACTGAAACCTATTTCAGAACATATTTCTTTGATAATAGATATTTATAACATATACCAGCGCATGCCAAAAACAGAGCAGAGATTCATATTATAGCTCCATGTGTCGGCCATCATTTTAGGGGATATCTTTGTAGAGTTACTTGACTTCGGAGTGATAAATACTCACTAGAATAACCATAGATCTGAAATTATGTCAAAAAGTCACAATTTTTTAAAAGTTTGTCTTCCTTCCACTTAATTTCTAGCTTACCTTTTAACTCCCTTTTCTTGGTCTGATCTCCTGCCTTAAAGACTCACTAAAACTGGACTGTAAATATCTGGGCAACCAGGAGATGGATGCAAGGAGAGTTCCTTTATGACTTCACTGACATCTAAAGTTGCCCATGACAACCCATTTGATGTAGTGGTGTAAGGCTAGAAACAGGAACACAAACTGGGGGACCATGAGCCAGTCATTATCTCTCATCAAAAAGAAAAAGGCGATGGGAAATGGCCTTCAAATATCTTGCCAGGTAAACTTTTCTAGAAGAAATGTTGACTGGTCTCTGTTGTCCCTCTTCATACAGAAAGTAAAAAATAATTCATGTGAAAATAATAGTAGTTCTGTCTACTCATTATTAACAACACAATTCACATCCTATGATGATGATGTGCAGAGGTAAAACATGTCTTTGAAATTAATGGCAAATTTGTCCAGGCCATTATCCAATGCCCTTATTTGAAATGATTAAGCTCATTGAGTGTTTGCTTAATATATTTTCCTTTCTTCATAGAACATGCATGGTGCCTCAGGGCAAGCCCCTCTAATAATTTTCAATTGAACAAAACCATAACTCATGACCCAATAAATTATTAAGAAGGCCTGTGTTGCACCTGAATTATCATTCATCTTATTACAATGGTGGAAAGCATACAGTTTTTGGTAATGGTCCTTGCTATGATAAATAGTTCTTTTAAAATTTATGAATACAGTACAGTGGTAGACATTAAAACATATTCTGCTGTTGAATTATCTGTCAAATTGTTTTCCCCTCCCTCTTGCCTTTACCAATGAGTTGTACTTATAATTGTTCTGGTGTAGAAAATGTAGCAGATTAGTAGTTTCATTCCTAACTCTAAAGTTCTTTTGAAAAGGATTGTCAAATGATAAATGCTCCACAATATCCAAAGTAGACTCTGAATAATTGCTCAGTAGAATTAAAAAGTCCATAATCAACCATCAACAAAAATCTATACTGAGGAATACTTAGAGCTCTCTGAGCTTGGTTGTTCGCTTGCAGAGATTACATTACCCTAGTAGATAACACCCTCCATACTAGTAAGTTTGGGGTTTGTGCATTGTTTATATGCAGTATCTTACCCTGCTAGTGTTGCTAGGATGGTAGTTTTCAATTTGGTAGTTTCTTGATTAGAGTATTGTTTTTTGCTTGATTGTTTGTCTCGTGTTAATCCATGCTTATCTTGGTGTAGGCTGCCAGGGAGAATGTCTCTGGTCATTTTACCTAAATGCTCAAAATACTACCTCAATTGAACAACCACTACCTCAAAATACTACCTCAACTCAACAATAATCACCCCAATCACAATCATAAGTAACCATCCACCCAGCAAATAATTCAAACCCACCAAATAATATATTCTTACTTATCAAAGACGCCATTGAACGTGAACAAAAACATCCAAACACTATTTTATTTGGCCTGGATGACAAAGATGAATCTGATGATATCACTAAGGTTTGCAACATTATAAGAAACTCCCATAAACCATCCCATAAACCAAATAGGAGCCTGAGTGGCGTAGCAGGCTAATGCCTCCTACTAAAGGCAGCATTTAACATCCAGCTGCCTGCAATTACTGCAAGTTCTAATCTCACCAGGCTCAAGGTTGACTCTGCCTTCCATCCTTTCTAAGGTGGGTAAATTGAGGACCCGGTTTGTGGGGGCAATAAGCTGACTTTGTATAAATATACAAAAGTATGAAGGCTATTGCTTAACACATTGTAAGCCACCCTGAGTCTCCGGAGAAGGGTGGCATATAAATATAAATTAAAATTAAAAGAAATTTAAAAAAATCTCCCCTGATGACATCATCAAAATTTCAAGAGATGGCCCTGAGTTCAAATACAACGATGGCTCGGTAGCTCCACGATTTTGTAGAGTTATTTGCAAAAATGACTCCATCAAATGCATATTCATACATACAATAAATTCAATTGCCAAAACCAACATCAGCCATAACAAACTTCACTCACGTTCCGACTTATCCATATTGCAAGGAATCCGCTCCCATGAACTCCGATCAGAACTTAAAAGACGTCAAGACCAAGGACATACTGACTTATACATCGACTACCGTGCCGATTGTATCAAAAGAAAGTCCCACAACCCACATCCTAACCCCCTAATCCTCCTCCATCCAACCCCTCATCATCCAAAACTAGGCAAGCATGCCCCTAGCTGCTTCTATAACAACTACTACCGACCTTAAATGCAGGCTACTTAATGCAAGAAGCCTGGTAAATAAAATACCTGAATTCCTCCTCTTACTAAATATGGCTATATTTGACATTATATTTGTCTGTGAAACTTGGCTGAATATATCCCTCCCTGACTCCATTACTACACTAAGAGACTATCATGTTTACCAGTCAGATCGTGAAATCCGTAGAGGAGGTGGTGTTGCTATCTTCTACAAAAAGTCCCTACATCTAAAAAATATTCAAGTTCATGGGAACTTGCTCTTCCTGAGACCATTGTCTATGACCTGTCCTTAAATACCACATTTCAATTCTTACTTTGTTACAGAACCCCAGATTATGACATCGAACATGTGAACAAGTTAACTTTACTACTAACCTGAGCAGCCTCCTGCCCACATCCAATAATCTTTCTTGGTGACCTTAACTTACCAGTTATTAATTGGACCCTAAATGAATGTACAACTGAACCTATACATGCAACCCTGTACAATACTGTAACTAATCTGGGACTTGATCAACTAGTAACTAACAACACTAGACTCAACAACTGCCTTGATCTCATCTTCTGCAACAGTTTAAATTCAATTTATGGACTACAAATAAAAGAACCATTCTTCAACAGCGACTTAGTATTTAGGGAACAACATGGTCTCAATAATTGCTGGAATAACTTTTATCTACCAAATCACAATTAATACCTGCTTTATAATTTTTAGTTGCCAAGACTCTTTTCTGTAAATTTCATTCAGTTTTTCTTCAGATTCTATTTCATTGGTTCTGTGAACTGAATTGTTCTGGATAATCTTCTTAGACACATATGAAACATGGACAGAATTTATTTATTTATGAAATGTGGCTCTGGGTGTGTACAATTTTGAAATAGATTTGATGGTGTTACTTGTATCTCAGGAAGTGAAATATATGAATCCTACCTAACTAGCCCTGATCTTTATTCAATGAACTCTAGAAGTCAAAGAGAGAGAAACAACCAAATACCTTCTGCTCAGTTTGAATCGCTATCAGATTGATTTTAATTTACATCATATTAACAGGCCCTCCACTAATGGAGTCGGTCTTCTGGGACAAAGCTTTCCATCTGTGTGTGAACAAACAATATTTGCAGCAATGCTATCACCAGGAGGCATTTAAATGTGTAAATTATATAGACTGGCACATTTAAGCCAAATGCTTTTTCATGGAGCATAAAGGTAAAATAAAAATAGCAGACAAAACATTCATGGCTTTGTATTATTTTACTCAATTACCTGATATTGAAGAGTCTACATGTGGAGTCATAATACAGCAAAAGAGCAGGTTGCTCAAGAAGCCAAGAAAAGAACTTCAAGTAAATGTCATGGAATCATTACTCACTGCTTCTCCTTTGGGATCAGGTCCAGAATAATGGACAGAAATTGCTTTCCAATTCAATTTCCAATTCAATTTCCAATTTCCTTATGTATGTTCATCATTATGTACATATTGTCTATATACAAGTACACATTTATACTTTTAAGACATTATTTGCAGTCAAGAGTTTTACCAAGCAATAAGAAGAATCTTACTAAATTCTGGAGTTGGTATGGGAGCGTTGGACAGCCTGGGAGAATCATATTTATGCCACTCTTAAGGTCAAAGGGCTTCTTATGAAAGCCATTAATATCTAATCTCCTAAAGTTCAATTTAATGCCTAAAATCTAACCATATAACTTCTTCCTAGCTATAGAAAAAAAAAGCACTTAGAGATCATAAGCTTTATTCAATGGAATTAGCATCAATGAGAAATTGAGGGCTTTTTGGGGTAAAGAGGGAAGGTCTGATTTTAGACCTTCCAAATATATTGAAATGTGTGAATGCCAAAATCCATGCTTGACAGAATTTTGTGACATATTTCACAACCCCCAAAATATACATGTGGCTGTTAGAAAACATAAGAAAATGTGTGTATTAAAGAATATAAACAAAAAAAATGGATTTTGCCTTGAGAAAAATTGCTTGCCAAAAGTGCAAATATTAAGAAAGATTTGTGAAATGTGTACATTAGATATATACCTACAAAATTAATATTCATATGCATTTTTAAAGTCCAAAATCACATAATTAATACAGAAATGAGATCTAACAGAAGTTGTGGTTGGAAAAAATGAGAAGGTTTGCAAAACTATTTGGAATAGTTGTTCCAAATATGGGTTGTTGTTTTCTGACTTTAAGACATTATTTTGCTATATGTACCCACATATAGAGTCCTTCGGGAGTAGGGCGGTATATAAATCCAAATAAATCCAAATCCATATATACACAAGTTAGCTTCCGGAAGAAAAAGAAACAACGAGCCGTGTTATTTTTTGCCTACGCTGAGGTTTTATATTCTCATATTGTCTATCAGTTCCTCAATATTTGTGGCATGTATGTGTTTATATCACCTATCACATACTACATATATAAAATCTATATCTGTATCGTTATAGATACAGATACATCTATATCTATAAATATCTGTGTATAATGATCAACCTAAATCAGGTCATTGTAGGATTAAGACATCTTCCTTGAAGATTGAAGACTGGTAATCTACCATGCTGATTCAGTGTGAGTTGGTAGATAGATGTTTTCAGTTGAATTCTGAGAAAGGGTGTGTGTGTGTGTGTGTGTGTGTGTGTGTTTGTGTGTGTACATGAGCCATGGTGGTGCAGTGGTTAGAATGAAGTACTGCAACTACTTCTGCCAGCTACCTGCAATTTGGCAGTTCAAGTCTTACCAGGCTCAAGGTTGACTCAGCCTTCCATCCTTCTGAGGTCAGTAAAAGGAGGACCCAGATTGTTGGGAGCAATATGCTGACTCTGTATACTGCTTAGAGAGGGCTGTAAAGCACTGTGAAGCGGTATATAAGTCTAAGTGCTCTTGCTTTTGCTATATATTTAAAATTATCCAGCCAACTTTTATCCAGCCAAATGTGTACATATACACATTTCTTAAACACTTCCAAACATGGTTTTGTTGTGGCCTGTCAGCTGCCAGCCCATCGAGCATCCGAATTAGATGAGGAGGAGGCGTGGGAGTCAGGGTCAGCATCAAGGCAACCTGAGAGCTCCAAGGGGGAAGAGGGAATGGAGCTGTCAGAGAGAGAGACAGAGGCGGAGCCTGGGCTGGCTGTCAGCCCTCAAAATGGAGAGTCAACAGCCCTCAGGTCTGGAGGTGGCTGATGAGGAAGAGGAGGAACAGCTGGGTCCAGTGCCTGATGCGCGAATGCGCAGAAGGCAGAGGAGAGGAGGGCAGTGGAAATTTCTGGGCCGATCCTTAGGACAGAAGAGTCACCACTCTAGCAAAGCCCACCCTAGCTCTGGGGATAAAAGGCAGGGGGTGGAGATGAATAGATGTGGCAGACAACTATTCATCTCCCTGCCAGACAGACTTGTTAGCCTGCAGTGAGAGAGAAACTTTTTGCTGGGGCTGCTGGCACGCCTAATAAAGGAACCATTGATTTAATTTGAAAGGGATTGTTGTGTTTGGGGAGCTGGGTCAGAACAAGTTTTTTTATTGGCTGCATACTGATGGCATAGGACCTAGATATCCGAGTCCCTAATCATATGTTTTAGCATATGTTTTAGCAGTGTGGTTGCAATCCAGATCCCCACCATTAAATTTTGTTTTCTTGTGTAACCTTTAGCAAACATGCCTTATCTATTGCGGCTCTCACCCTCTGGGATAGTATCTCTCCAAAGATAAAGATAGCATCCTCTTTCCTAGGGTTCCAGAAAGTTTTGAAAGCCTGGTCCTGATCCCAGGCCTGGGGTTGATGTTTATATTATATGCTTAATATCTCCTGTTTTTATTTGATTTTGTGGTTTATCAGAGCATTGTAGCCTGGCCTGTTTGATTTAACATGTATAGCTGTGTTTGTATTTTCTTTTGTAATTTTGTATGCACCCAGAGTCCACCGGATGGCCCACACATTTAAATAAGTACGTAAGTACGTAAGTACGTAAATACGTAAGTACGTAAGTACGTAAGTACGTAAGTACGTAAGTAAATAATAAAGAAAGAAGATGAGTGAAAAAAAGAAAAAAATGTCATTCTTCACCTTCACTGATTACATTGGTCAGACAAGTTACTTTATTTCATCACCTGACATTTTACTGTCTCCCTTTCTGACAGCATCCCACAGCTATGTTAGCATGCATTTCCT
Organism: Ptyas mucosa; assembly: GCA_012654045.1. Taxonomy (NCBI): domain Eukaryota; kingdom Metazoa; phylum Chordata; class Lepidosauria; order Squamata; family Colubridae; genus Ptyas; species Ptyas mucosa. The sequence goes on from WNWU01000003.1 coordinate 16,896,427, forward strand.
TTTCCTGGAGCCAACATAAATGTATGCCAGTGCAATTTTTCCCTTCGTTTCTAGGCCCTATTATGCCTCATTAATGAGATCAGAGAGAAGGGCTGTCCTTATCTTTTCATGCAGGATAAACTAAAGAAAGCAATTGGTGGATTCTCCAACCAATGGGGAAAATATCCAGGAAGCATTCTCAATGTGGAATGAGATTGGGGCTGGGAAAGTGACTTGTTCTGACAAATGGCCCTCTATCAAAAGGAGCTCTAAGTAGCCCTTTTCTCTCTTATATTTTTATACCTTGATAGGTCTATTTTTGTGCCCATGTTTTTCTTACAATGTTTCCATAGTGTTTAACTGATTAATTGTGTTTCTTTTTCCTTTCTTACTTTTATAGAATCATTTTGCTTCTGAAAGCGTAAACTGAAATGCTTTAAAGGAATCCCATCACCATAACATTCAAATTATTAAAACAATCATCATACAAGTTAGTATGAAACTGAATTTTGCTATGGTTCTGTAAAATGGAAGGATTGATAAGGTGAACCAATATTTTCTTAAAAGAACACAAAGATGGGGAGAGTGCAAAATTGCTGCCATTCAACTTGCAATATAATCAGCCCAGTTTAATAAATATTGTTGTTTGAAGCAAGATGAAATAAATCTTTTGTGTTCTGAAATGCTGCACAGAGCAATATTTTGATTATGTTTCATACTGTATCACACATTGCCAGGAAATGTCTCTAATTCTGCATGTCAACGCAGCTGGTTTTCCACCCACACTCCATTACTTTTGCTGTATAATGTCATTTTTGTGGCTTTGTATAAAATAATAACTGTGATCAGATAGCAATAGAAAATGTTGCTTTTCCCCTCCCCATTACTTCTAATTATATGTTGAGCTTTGCATGATAGTGATATTTGTAAAAAGACATAGTTCAATACTTTTTATGTAGGAAAAATTATGTTAACCCAAATGTTCCCTTTTATGGATAGATGTACTGCATAGATAATATTCATTTATCTACCTGATTCTTTTTCAGACCAAAGGAAATGAGCATTTTCAAACTACATTATTCTCATTTATCTCTTTAATATTATAAAATGTTGACCAAGCATAAATGTTATGTCTCCTGCAGCCAATTCCACTTTTTAGCTTCTTAGCCACATTATTAGATTGTCAACATAATTCAGATGTCTTGCATAAAATGAGCCATGTCACTGGCTCCAAATCTCTCTGTATTTTATTTATTTATTTATTAAATTTATATACCGCCCTACTCCCGAAGGACTCAGGGCGGTGAACAGTTAAATGGTAAATATATGTGATACAGATATTCAAAAAACCGTTTAAAATACAATTAAATAAAAAAAAATTTTTTATTTGATTTATATGCCGCCCTTCTCTGGAGACTCAGGGCGGCTTACAGTGCGTTAAGCAATAGCCTTCATACTTTTGTATATTTATACAAAGTCAGCTTATTGCCCCCACAATCTGGGTCCTCATTTTACCCACCTTAGAAAGGATGGAAGGCTGAGTCAACCTTGAGCCTGGTGGGATTCGAACTTGCAGTAATTGCAAGCAGCAGATGTTAATAGATGTTAATAACAGGGTGCTTTAAACCACTGTACTACAGGCTCTGTATATTGGTCAAGAAATAGAATTAATTTAAACACCTCAAAATTTATAGGGCAGATTCAAAGTTTAAAAATTTAGAAGCAGTTTTAAAAGAGGTTAGGCCAGGCCGGCCTGCTGGAATAGAAATGTTTTGAGGGCACGGCGGAAAGCACGAAGATCTGGGATTGTCCGTATCTCCGAGGGCAGCTCGTTCCAGATGGCGGGTGCTCCCAAAGAGAAGGCTCTCCCCCTGGGGGCCGCCAGTCGACATTGTTTGACCGATGGCACCCCGAGAAGTCCCTCTCTATGGGAGCGTACTTGTCGGTGGGAGGTTATTGGTGGCAGAAGGCGGTCTCGTAGGTATCCCAGTCCTAAGCCATGGAGAGCTCTAAAGATGGTAACCGAAACCTTGAAGCGCACCCGGAAGACCACAGGGAGCCAGTGCAGCTCGCGCAGGAGGGGAGTCACATGGGAGTGCCACATTGCTCCCATAACGACCCACGCAGCTGCGTTCTGGACCAGCTGGAGGCTCCGGGTACTCTTCAAGGGGAGCCCCATGTAGAGAGCATTGCAGTAGTCCAGGCGGGAAGTGACGAGGGCATGAGTGACTGTATTTAATGAGTCCCGATCCAGAGAGGAATGCAACTGGTGTATCAGGTGAACTTGATAAAAAGCTCTCCTGGCCACAGCCGTCAGGTGTTCTTCTAAAGGCAGCTGTGAGTCCAGGAGGACACCTAAGTTGCGAGCCCTCTCCGTGGGGGCCAATGACTCACCTCCAATAATCAGTGATGGTACCAACTGACTATAACAGGATGACGTAAACCACAGCCACTCGGTCTTGGATGGGTTTAGACTGAGTCTGTTCCTCCCCATCCAGATTCATACAGCCTCCAGGGACCGGGACATCACTTCAAGGGCATCATTGGGGTGGTTCGGGGTGGAGATGTACAGCTGGGTGTCATCAGCGTACTGGTGGTACTTCACCCCAAAACCATGGATGATCTCACCCAGTGGCTTCACATAAATGTTGAACAGGAGGGACGAGAGAACCGACCCCTGTGGTACCCCACATACAATGTATGTACCGGTCAACCCACAATCTGCATTTCCAGCAATGCCTCAGACCTCACCTAGTTTTCAGTAGCTTTCTTAGAAAACGAAGTGGTGAGTTTCTCCAGCGCAGTGCTTTTTTTCCTCTGTCTCTCTGGCACATGGTGATTTGTGATTGGTCACAGCCACCATGGGAAACATATTGCAAGAGTATCCATCATCTGCTTTCAACTTCCAAATGGGCCAATTGTAAAGTATCTGATCTTATTTCTCTTTGTGGAGCTCACATCATAAAAACCCAAGGTCGTTCCCACATATCATTTCAACTTGTCTCCAGCAGCTCAAATAATATAAATGGTTCTCTCCTTTTTGTCCCATAACAAACTTCTCTGATAGGTATTGGTCCCAAATCATGCAGTGTGAATTCAGTGGTGATTTGTATATGATCCCCCTAGTCCTAGTAGAACATCATATACTTTCTTCTAGCTCTTGCCTCAAGTATATTTTTAAAGCTTTAGTGGAAAGCTATTCTCACAGGGGTTTTTTTCAAGAAAAAATCGTTAGTATTCCTCTGAAGCTCCTTTCCAATCAGAGGAACACAAATATTACACACCTGAACTCACAGGAAACAGCAGCTGCTTTTTTAAGGTGACTTTGATAGGAATCAACATGCATCAAGGGAAAAATATTTCTAAGATTCAAAGCCTAAACTATTAATTTACATAATTGTGTGTGCACACTGCAGATCAAACATCCCCCTCCCCCGAAAAATGTCAAACAACATTAGACAGTTAACTTTATTAAAAGCTATGAAGTGTGGCTTTCCCCTTTTGCCTGAGGGGATAGGATGGGGGTAGGGAAGTGCCTGAATACAAGAAGTGGGGTGAAGCGGACATTTTAGAATTAACCCCTCAGGCGAGTTTCCAGTGATGCCATTGCTTTAGCAGCTTAGCCGGTTCTTCTGATTCCTGATGAAATCATTGTGTTTTTGAACAAGGGGTCCTTAAGCAATACAGAGATAGTGCCAAAGGCTGAAAAAGGGAAAAGATAAAAGCAATATCAGAGTGGTCCCTATTAGCACCAAGTCACTGCTGGACTGCAACCCAACATATTCTGCTGATGTTCCCCATAGTAAGAACAAGAACTAAAAAGTAACTACAGAGAAACAGTTCAGATAGTTTTTTTATAACCTAGAATCTTAGTAAAAGCTAAACTTCTATCTTCAAGCATGCTTTCTTAAGAATATATCACATTTTGCCACTTATAGAATAACAGAATAACTGAGTTGGAAGGGACCTAGGAGGTCTTCTAGCCCAAGCCCCTGCTCAGGCAGGAAACCCTGTACCATTTCTGAAAAATGGTTGCCCAATCTCTTCTTAAAATCTTCCAGTGTTGGAGCGTCCACAACTTCTGGAGGCAAGTTGTTCCAAATTGTTCTGTCAGGCAATTTCTCCTTGGTTCTAGGTTACTTCTCTTTTTGATTGGTTTCCTTTCCACCCATTGCTTCTTGTCCTGCCTTCAGGTGCTTTGGAGAATAGGTTGATTTCCTCTTCTTTATGTCAACCCCTTAGACATTGGAACACTGCTATCATGTCACTCCTAGTCCTTCTTTTCATCAAACTAGACATACCCAATTCCAGCAACCGTTCTTTATTTGTTTTAGCCTCCGGTCACTTAATCATCTTTGTTGTTCTTCTCTGTACTCCTAACTTCCTAACCTTTCATCTCATAAGTGAAAAAAAAAAACCTTCTCTATTGCAGTTAGTGGTCAGTGTCCCATGTATGAGAATAATGCTAAATTATGTCTTTATTTCCATCAAATTGCAGTATACATTTTCATGCCAACTATGCAGCGTATTTTCATAGCATAAGAAAACCACTTAAGGTAAGAAGCTCATATTATACTGCTGAGCAGTTATAGCATCTGTTTTGGAAAAGGAGAAATATTGAAAAATATAAAAAGCACATGATCAACTTGAAAGTTAAGAGCTCCTTTATCCTGCTATTTACAAGAAGGATGTTAATCATTTCTCTCCCATTTGAAGTCACTGAGATTTGAAGATGCTTTCACCTGAAGATAACAGATCTTACTCAAGATTCTTTCCCTAAAAGTATTTTCCCCCATTTCATTTATTCTCATTGTATAGTTCAACAGGATATACATATACCATGTATATACATACACACTTATACATACACACTTGTGGAAAGTGATGAGAAATCTGATCAGAATAAATCTGTTTAAAAGTATGTATTGTAAAAAAGGATTATGTGATTATTTTACTTCAGGTGGTATATCCATGGAGTGTTTTTAGTATGAATGTAAGGTGGTGTTGCTAAATGGCCCCAATAAAATGCACAGTTGGGCAATGTACAAAAGAAGTCTTTATCAGCAAGATCCTTGTTTTCAAACAGTGGGAAACTATCATAATGAAAGGCTTGCAGAGGAACCAAAGAATGATATGGCCCATTGTATCAGGTAGCAACCATAATGCTTATAATCACAGGAGGCTGTGCTAGTTATCTGTGAAGTGAAAGCATTGTTTGAAATAAAAAGAAATACCCCCAAAATATGCTTATTGGATAAATTAATATTTATACTGCATAATTTATCAGTCGCGTTTTAAAGTTAAAGTGGAAATAATATGTGAGAGTTCGCTGGAGGAATTTTGAAATGATGTCCCCAAGTTTCAACTCACAGATCTTGCTACCAGTGGCTTGGGAAATTCTGAATGGTATAATTTTATACAGGTAACAAAAAATGGATTTCTCCAACATGAGGCTGAATGCAATTTTTAGAAATGTACCCGAAAGTGGGTGCAACCAATAATGCACCCCCCAATAGTTTACAAACAGTAGGGATGAAAACAACTTCTAAGATAAATTACTCTATTTATTTATTTTATTTGATATGTAAACTTAATCCATCTTCAAAGATAAAAGTGATCACCAAATGCTAATTCTGGGACAGGCAAGCAATAGAAAAGTCAATAAAAAGAAAGGAAGGAAGGAGGAAAGAAAAGAAGAAAGATTATACAAAAGGGTATGCCTAGAATTCTGAATATCATCCTTCTATGCTGCCATATTTTGTTATTTTTCTAAAAATGTATTGTATTCACAACCAGGTTTAAATAAAAGTAGAATATATCATATCTGTAGTCACTAATGTCCATTCTCACATTATAATACTAAGGGTACATGTTGCCTAAGCTATATATTGTAGTTTTAAAAAGAGTCCATGTGTGAAACTAGTCCTGGGGTTCTCCTAAGTATTGTAAGAATCCAAATAATCTGCTGCAATTACATGTAAAGATAAAAATATTTATTTGTACTATACAATCTTCTTGAATTTACTGATTCATACACGTTGTTAAAAAACAGTCCCTCAAACTCAAACTGAATTTTGAAATGCGCTATATATTTGTATGCTTGCATTCTGAGATTTGATTTAAAAGAAATACAATTAGGAAAACTTCTACCAAGGAACAATTGAGACTAAATGAAAAACTAAGAGAAAAAAATTAACTAGGCTATAACAGAATTATAAAATATGGCAATATATTTTACTTGCTCTTCATATTAAGGAGAACATGTTCTCCAAACATATATTTTAATTAAGCATGTAACAAAACTTACAAGCATGCATATTTTATAATACAATAAATATGCAGTTGCTAAGATCTGCTACAAATAAAAAGACATCTCAAATAAAAAGACATTGGGGAACGACTGCTGAAAATTATATTAGTAGAAGTAGAACAAAATAACATTTCTCTGAGTTCCATTGTGACTATGATCAATAAGCCCTGCATTTTCAGATTTTAATTCATATTTTATGTCCGTCTACAAAGGATCTTGAAAATTAAGGTAAGTCATATGGATTCTATTATCAAGGTACACATTTAAATTAAATGAATTACAATGTAATGGTGACAAGGATTCCAACACAAAGTCATTCAGATCCAAGACCACTTCTGGAATTAATGCTGAACCTGAGGAGTAAAACCTCAGGACCTCCAATTTATCCATATTCTAATAATCATCCAATAATCAATCAATCAGTCAGTCAGTCAGTCAGTCAGTCAGTCAGTCAGTCAGTCAGTCAGTCAGTCAGTCAGTCAATCTCCCTGTCTTTCTTGCAAACAGTAACTCTAGGTGTGAAATGGATTAAAAGTGCAATGAAATAATGCAACCATGATATAAAGTATACATAATAGCAACCAAGAAAATGCCAGCATAACAACCCTCTCAGTGGCTCTCTTCACCTCTTCACTCATCATGCAGGGAAAGAGACACATTTTTAAGGCTTTCCAGACTGCTAGGAGAGTTGGAAGCAGTCAAATGTCAGGTGATCTGTTCCAGAGGATATGCACTTCAATAGAAAATCCCTTTTTCCTGGGTGCGATTAAATGACATTCTCAATCATCCAGGACTTCATTTGGAACTAGCAGGCATGTTGAAACAATCAGAGAGACAAGGTCCCACAAATAACCTAGCCCTGTGACATGGAAAGCTTTATAGGTTACAACCAGCACTTTGAATTGCACCTTCAAGCATGCTAAGAATCAGTGCGGTTTGCAGATCCGAGGTGCAACATGGGCATACCATGGGGCACCTCCAACTGCCCACAACTCTGAATTCTGGACCAGCTGAAACTTCCAGATCTTCTTCAAGGGCAGCCCCATGTAGATCATGTTACAGTAATTCATTCAGGAGATGATAAAGGCACAGATAATTATAAACAGTGTGCCTTGTTCCATTAGTTGAAACTGCACAGAAGTCCTGTTCCTTGAAGAGAAATCAAAGCTGCCAGAATTTCAGTGGGATCCAGTAATAACAGACTAAGTTTTGAAATTCCCAGGTAATAACTGAAGGTAGGATGAATCTGAACATTTAAGCAGTTAAATTCATCTACAGGTATCTGTAATTTATACCATGAGCGTTGCAGACCAATCTTGCTAAAGAAATGTACGGTATTTGTAAATTAACAGAAAATAACGTAATGGAATATATAGAGAGAAAAAATATTAATCAGATTTGGCAGTAATTTTAAATCTATTAACTTTAGCCCAAATGGTCAAATAATTTCTAAACCATCTGCCTAGATATTCCTCCTCCTGCATAAGAACAGGATAAATTCAGTTTTACTAGTGAGAAAGATTCTTGGAAAACATTATGCCAAGGTAAGATTGGGAAAGAGAGTAATGGTACTGTGATAAAAATAAAAACAGAATCGCTATAATTCAACTGATGATGAACATCTCAGCATGTTCCTACTGCTCTTCACAAATTAATAGCTATTTTTAATTTCATTACTGTTATACAATAGAGTAGGAAAGAAGAAAGTTAATTTAATAAAAAGGAGAAGAAATAGGTGTGTGTGTGTGTGAGGGAGAGAGAGAGAGAGAGAGAAGTTAATGCATAATATTTTGATTCAGTGTTATTTATACAGCATTAAGTGGATATTATTAATACTCTAAAGTATTAATACAAACTTCAAGAGATAGAGACAAAAAATGATAATAACTATGTTATGATTTGACATATGGATATTAATAAGTATCAGATTGTTTTTTAAACAACACATTAACAAAATAACAATAATAAAAAAGAAAAATAGTTAAAAAACAAGAGAAAAAAAGCAATTTGGCTTCTACATTTTCTTCTTTTTTTCCTCTAGTAATTTGCAGTGTTTTATAAATATTTAGACCCCATTAGAAGCTAATCTAGAAATGTTTATATTTACTGTGCTATGTAATATATTGTATATATGGGAACAATTCTTGTTTAAATTTGTTTAAACTTCTGTTGTGGAAATATATCATTAATTTGGCCATTGTTTCATATTCTCCAAATTCTCAGTCAGATATTGTGGGAATTGTATTTTTCTCCAAGTAATCAGGCAAAAATTATTCTTGTGCCATGAGCATGTATCTCAGTAAATTATGACTTTTTGAGTTGATGGGTTCTAGGATTATGCTTAGTCAGACAAATTCTTATTTTATTTGAAATTTAATTTCCAAACTTTTCTAAGTTGGAGTTTATATATGTGCCCTAAGAAATGGTATATTGGTTTTGTATATAGCAAGCTTTTCAAATTTTGACTTTCCCCCTTAATGTCCAGCTCTTCTTCTTAAGATCAGATTTTATCTTTCCAGCGATATGTAAATTCATCAGCAATGATATACTCTGTCCTTTACTGAATAATACATGTTATTCCTTTAACCTGTTCACTGAATCTGAGTGGACCATATCTACATATGTAATTACAGTTTTTTCACTGCAATTATCTTCAAGATGGAAGGCATTTGAAGGAAAGGCTATTCGTGAAATTGCTGGGTTTATATTTTCCTATAAAATTGCATGTTTTTATTAAAATTTGGCTAATAATATGTTCTGTTAAATTGTTATCATTCTTTGTGATTCTGTACAATAAATATCTACAAAGCGCATTAACTAGACTAGTTCCTTTCAGTATTGACATTGTACTATTCAGGAAATTTATCTACTCTGTTATGCATGATAAGTAACTTGCTTTATCACTTTAAATTATTTTATTAAAATAAGTTTTTACAAAGATTTTAAAAAATCCTACTGAATCAAAAGAAGAAATAGAAAAAGAAGTTTATAGAAGAGCCAAAGAAAATAGCAAGAAAAGGAATGATACCTAAAGAAACTATTTCTGATCTTATTTTCAGGACAGTTACAAACATAGAAATTATCATCTTCACTGCCCTCTGTTACATATCAGTTTCCTTCTCCCCATAAGCAAACCTTTTTAATCAATAAATCCTGAAATCAGCAGTTCATTTTTATCCATTTTCAGCAAAAAAATATCTGTAAAGGTTTCCTGTCTTTTATAAAAGTAATTGTACTTTCCCCTTTAATCAAACAAAAGAACATCTCTGTCTTTTGAATCTTGTAAAAAAACCAATAATTTAATTCTGGGTCTCTTTGCACGCCATATAAATTTGCTGACATTTTCTTGCCTTTTTGGTAAAGTTCTCACTGAGATTGTAATTGGCACAATTTGGAACAAATAATTTATTGTAGGGAATTCATTCATTTTAATAATTGCAATTGAGTCTAACCAAGATGGATTTAGATTCTTCCACCTTTCAAGATATTTTGATTTATATTTTTTTGCCATAATTTAGCATAGCTGTTTGGATGTATTTCTTGATTGTTACAGACCAAGATACTTCACTGAATTATCTGACAGCCAGGCTCTTCCTGCAAAAGATTAACGAGTAGAGCTATAAAAAGATTCACAACATTTTTCTGTAGCCAAGATCTTACAAAAATTAATACAGATCTATAATTAGAAGCTGGAGATAAAAACAAGTCTAACAAGTGAATATAAGCAAACATAACAAAACATTAAGAGGGGCAAAAGGTCCCACGATGTGAACATTTTTCCAAAATTATTTCAAAGCTACTTTTCAGCTTCTATGTGATTATCAGATATTTTCAGAATCCATAATTTCAGAACTGAGTGGCCAGAAAGTTGTTGAAATATTGATGATTCTTCTCTGAAGCAGTATTTCTTGCATTGGTAAATACTTTACTATGTTGTTCAATTCCTTTAATGAAACTAGAGAAAAACATAATACTGGACTTTTTAGTATCCTATTTCATTACAGCACAAAAAAGGGTGTCCACTCAGATCCTTCACAAATATTTTTCTTTGAGAAAGAACACAAATGCAATCAGAATATACACAGCCATAGCTATTTTGCATTCATCTACACAAAATGCAAAATGCTTCCGAGAATCATTTCTTTTTCTTTAACCCATGTACACAGCATTAAATATGAAAGAGCCAAATTACTTCCATTACAAGCACACAACATAATCAGAGTTATTACAGTTATTATTGGTTACAAATGGACAAGATAAAACAGAGTTCAATGGCCTAGTGCTTATTACCTCTCCACCCCCCCAACTCTCATTTATTCTCAGGACAAAATTAAGAGAAGTTAATTTCATCCCCACTTTGGAAATGGAAACATAGGGGTGATACTGGATGGCCTATGTTCATGCAGTTGGGTCAATAGATTTAGTGCTCTCATAATTACAAATGAGCAAGGAAAGTTATTTGGCGAAAACAGTGTTTTGACCTAGGCCTGCTGAGTCAGTAAAACACACGAGTAGTCCCAAAAACCTGTTTTATTTTAACAGCTGTGAATTCTGTTCATTCACAGATAAGTCCCAAATAGTTGTAAAGAGTCCTTCGGGATAAGGCTGATAATCACCCACCTTTATCTCCCTTGACACGCTGCCAAAGACCTAACTGGCAAAGCCACATGGAGTCCAGAATGAAACAGAGCTTCAGACTTTAAACTGCACAGAATTAACAACGTTGCTTCCTGCAAAGGCTCACGTGCCTTTGCTCTTTTAAGTCTTATGGAAGGGACCAATCATCTCCAAACGCTACTCCCGAGTCATCCTTTTGTTTTAACTGTTCTTGCCTTCTGGCAGCTCTGCACATGCGCACACTGGGAATAGGCTCCCCCTGTTTCTCTGCCTTGCTGAGGCTCCAGAGGCAGCATGTACCTCCCAGATGGACCTTTCTCTGCCTCCAATGCAGAGCCCTTGTCCAAGCCTTCCCCAGACTCCAGGACTGGCCCATGTTCCTCCCCAGCCTCCTCACTGTCCGACTCTACTGTCAGTTCTGCAAGCTGCTGGCGGACCACAACAAACAGGAGCTTTCAGCAGTTCAGGCTAGGCACTGCAGACCTATGATCTACAACTTACAAAATGCACTCTGTTTTGCTGAAGTGGTTTCATCATCCACAGCATTGTGTTTTAGGAAAGTTGTCCCATTATATTCCCGAAGGTGCTTTTTCAAGAGCAAACTGGACTTTTTGGTTTTTCTTTGAAGAGATTTCTTTTCTCACCCAGGTGAGAAGGCTCCACACCCATACGCACTACTCAGGTGACTCTGATGACACAGATAAACCACCAGGTGGCCTTGTTGATTCTCTAAAATGGGTGTCAAGCTCACAGCATCACATTGTCGTCACATGACGTATCGTGACTTTTTCCCCCTTCGCTAAAATGGGGGTGGGGGGGGCCAGCATGTGACGCATCTGGTTTGTGGGCTGCGAGTTTGACACCACTGCTCTAAAAGAATGCAAATGGCAGGCTGTCTGCAAGGAGTATAAATATCTTCTATTCCCCACTAACCACGCAGAGCTGAAGAAGCTTCTTGGGTGAGAAGTGAAACATCTTCAAGGAAAAAACAGAAGGTTCAGTTGCGTCTTGAAAAAAAAAACATTTGAGAAAAACATGATCTGAATGACTGAGAATCTCCATAGACAGTTGTCCCATTATGGAGACCCAGTTTGCCTCTTTTGCTTCTCTCTCTTAATTTCTCTCTCTCTCTCATATCCAGACTAATCCTTCATTTCCAGCCTAATTATCCAGTTTTGCGTTTCACTTTTATAAATCTCCCCCACAATGTTCTCATTCCACTGTAATGGAGTGTTATTTTTTTTCTTCAAATACAACTTCCCTGATGTCATACTTACTGGGTGTAAATTGCTCTAGGGATTCCTGAGATGTGAATTCCTTTATCGTGTTAATGTCACCATTAGTTCTTATTGCTTCCTTAAGTGCCTCCTTAAGTTTGTTGAGGGTGTTAGAAATTCTCATTGCAGCTCTCTTTTCTGGCAATTTTGTTTTAATGCTTTGTTTGTTTGCAATCTTTCCGTTATTTGTACAGGAGCTTTTGTCTTCATTTTCTTTCAAAGAGGATTCCAGTTGTGTTATTGGATGGTCGTGAAAGTGGTGTTCTATCATTTTGGACAGTTTTATACTTGTTTAATAGAGCTGGAGTTTCTGTTTCAGGAATGTTGCTTGCCTTATTTAGTAAGGTTTTAGACATGCACACTATAAATGACTGCTTCACAGCATCTTTTCAATTTCCTTCTGTTGGTGTTCTTGGCAATATTGTTCAAAGTTATGACCACTTGCAGCTGTGTAATCTTGTGGCTGAGGACCAAAAGAAACTCTTCTCAATTTATCAACAACTTTTCAGGGTATCTTGAACTCATTTTATCTCTATCTTTTATTAGGTAACAATATTACTTAATTTCACTATGAAGTCATTTGATAACGTATTTATAAGCCTTGTAGATTGATAAACTGAACACTATTACCAAAGGAATCAACTTTTTTAGACACTTGGAGTAATAATTAAATAAACACACACATAATATATAGTAACTGTGTATATCTATCTATTTTAATATATATATTATAATCAATTATAAATAGAACATTGAGGAAATATATTGGAAGAGGAAGAAAACATGGCAAGCTCTGGTATCACATTTAAAACAAATGAAACAAAATGGAATTATAACTATAAGAAATTCTATGTTTAGATAATATCTACATTTATAGAGATTAATAAAAATATTTCTTGGTTTGCACATTCTTATTTACTTATCCAAAATTGAGCAATGCCCACTGAATTATCTTATAATTGCATATACACATATATGATATATGAAATAAATCTTTCCTGGATTTCAGAAGCCAATTAAAAGGATTTCAGCCACATCTTTAATTTTAAAGGAGTTATTTGATAGTATTGAAACAGTAACATCTTAATACCTCCAGACAGATGGGATTCCTACTGAGTGTTACTATGTGCATATATATGAATAAACATATACATTTAGTAAATTAAATGTTGATCAACCAATTCACATAAACACATATGCAGACAAACACAAATGGGAGATTGTCTGGGATGCATTTTAAGCATTCATACATAGTAAGACAATAGCTTACCACTCTTGACAGAAACAAATCCCTGAAAAGATTATATTGTAAAAAAAAAAAAATAGAAAAGGATGTTGAGGAGGTTTGAATATTTATGTTACAAACCATACACTGAAATTATACCAAACCTTTATATTTGTAAAACTCGAGCTTTACCAGTTATATACATTGATTATAGACTATTCATTACAGAATATTGAAGAAATATATTGGGAACAGGAAGAAAACCTGTTAAGCTCTGGTTTCCTGTTTAGAACAAATGAAACAGCTAACAGTGACATACCAAAATACAATCTCTCATTAATTTGAAGCTTTCTAGCTAAAACCATTAATATTATTACTAGAGCAGGTATAAATGAACCATTATAACAGCAAGCACTGAATTATCTGTTGATTAAGACACTTTAAAAATGTTCCCCTTATGAATATTCATCATGTGGAGTTGATAAAAAAATGTATAGTACTATTCACTTCGTTTTAATTGTCTCCACATATCAGCCAAATAGAGAATGCATAAGTTCTATGGTTGAATTTGCTTTTTCTTCCTCTCCTCTCCTTTCTTTATGAAATTTTATGGTGATCTAAAATTAATCAAAAACTAAATTAAAGTCCCCAATGATCATGCTGAAAAGTTGTGTGAAACAGTTATTTCAAATGCTTAGGTTATATTTAACAATATTTATCTATATGGTACTACCCATAGTTAACCATTAACATTATACAATATCACTCAGCATCTAGAATTTCTTGCTCAGATTTAGTAATTACTTTTCCATAATTTTATTAGGGATTATATTACACAAGTAAAACTTATACAACTACAAAATAGATACATTACAAAAAAAATATTAAAGGGTACAAAAGAAAAAGAAAGCACAATCAATATTAAGGACTTAACACTATCTCTTAAAATAAAACCAAATCTTCTCCCAGTTTCTATAAACCCATCTCTAAAATTTCATTCCTCCCTATTACGCAGCAAAAGTCCAATAGAGACAATTCTCTTTAAACAAATCCCCCCGCCCCCATTTAGGAGCCATGCTGGCACAGTGGTTAGAATGCAGTATCACAGGCTAATTCTGCTAACTCCAGTAGTTCAGCAGTTCAATTCTCACTGTCTCAAGGTTGACTCAGCATTCCATCTTTCTGAGGTCAGTAAAAGGAGGACCCAGATTGTTGGGGACAATATGCTGACTCCGCATTTAGAGAGGGCTGTAAAGTACTATGAAGTGGTATGTAAATCTAAGTGCTATTGCTATTTTATTTTTTCAAATAATCCAGACACATTAAAAATAAATATTATCAGAAATAACCATTGGCATCCAGTCCTAATGAAGAAACCATTATCATCCAAATAACAGGCCATTATTTAAATGTTGGTCAAATAGATTAATTTTATATTATTTTTCCTTTTCTAAAGAAATCTTTAAATCCTCAAAGATCAGTGGTCCAGCATCTGCTTTCTCATGCTCTCTTTTTAATCTTCCTTCAAATTTCTTTTCTGTATCAAGCATTCTTTGTGCTTCCAGAATAGTAATTTCAGCAAACCCCTCTTATAAATTCATTAAATTCATCCCTATTAATTCTTTAATTCGAGGTAGAGTTGGGGTGATGGGTGAACCTGAGCATTAAGGCTGGATACCCTTCCTGAAGCCTATGTGGATTTCACAGCAGATATATATTTTTTCCTCCATAAGAGAGAAACATCTGCCGCTAACTAGGATTGAACTCTCAACCTTCTGAATGGGAAGCGAGTGTCTCCACCACTAGGCCAACATGTAACTCATCCTTCTTGTACATTCAGTATAAGGAAATAATCCAAGTTACTCATCTGGTTGTATTTCTTTTTCAATTTTTGAGACATCTTGAGTGATTAAGAGATGAACCAGTTGAAGTCCATCAGGTGACATTAGTGGCTACAAGCAAGATAGAATGCTGCAACTCTCAGGTGACCACAAATGGGACACAAAAACACAGTTCTGAGCATCTGCTCACAAAAATGCAGCTGTAAGGAGCACATGTGGGTTATCTGAGGATCTCTCTTTAACTCCAGAGAATTTTCAGTCATCAGGAGTTTTCTTGCAATCAGGAGTTTTTTCATCCATAATATGTTTCTTTCTTTCAAAGGAACAACAGTTTGCCATTAGGTTCACCACAAATTTAACAGATTGGAAATTTTTTTTTATTAATAGTGCCATTCCTCAGGCAATTTTTGATATCCATTTATAAAAATCCGATCTACCCGATTTCTAACCAAAATTCATTTTTCATCAAGAAGCATAGCTTTCCTTGAAAAAAGAGACCTCAATAGCCTCACTTTATTTTTATAAATCTCCTCTAGTTATATCTTTCAACTCTGCAATCTTCCATAATACAGAAAGCCTCTTTAGTCTTAAAGATATTAGAACAAAATGAGTTTTTTTTTTCCATCGGGCAATACCTTTAGTTTAATCTATATAAATTATTCCTACCTATGTCATGATTTTGATTAAAATAGGATCTGGCTGTTGTATTTCTACTAAAAGTTCCCTTAGGGCTAGCTTTTAAAATATGAAAACCTTGCTAGATTTAAAAGGAGCATTATTACTTTAAAATCTTTATGAGGGAGAAATATGACAGTGATTCTTGCTGCTGTTGCTGCTGAGCCTGCCAAGACCTAAATCTGAAATATTATGGGGACCTAGTTGAAGATGTAAGAAATTATGCTCCTTTAGCCAGTTTGTTCCATCATCCCACACCAGGATCAGACAGAGATTTTATTTCTATATGAATATGAGAATCAGCTGCCTTACAGACTTTGAAAAGTAGGATAGAAAGAGTATTAATGCTTCTGAATGTTGGTGCTGTTGCATGGATGATGAGAAATGGTGCGCCCTGTTAATGCTCTCTTTTCTGTTCTTTGACATCTATATAAATCTATAGGAAGAGATCATGTGACAATCTGAGGTGCCCTATCATAAGTATGCTGACGATATGTTTCCTTATCTACACTAACCTCTCTGGGTTGTAGGGAAGATGCTGCCAATATCTTATCACAGTGCTTGGGGATGGGTGGGAGAAAACAGCCTTAAATTTAACACAAGTCAGATGATGTTGTTGTTTGTAGATTGGGATTCATTCTCTGTTGATACTAGTGTGATCATTGGACAGGCAACCATCTTCTGTGAAGGGGCAAGTTTCTTGTGCAGATGTCCTTCAACCTTTAAATAGCAGATAGAGGTCATGGCATAGCTCCCCATAGAAGCCAGAAAGGGGTGGCTTTGCCCAGCTGTAACTGGTGCACCAGTTGCAGACTTATCTGGTGCAGAAGGACCTGTCTATGTCAAGTCATGCTCTCATTTGCTACCCTGCAACACTACTGCAATACAATCTTGCCTTTGATGATCATTAAAACTGCAATTGGTCCAGAATGCAGTAGCCTTTTTTTTAAAAGAGTGAGGAGGGAATGTTAACATGGAATTATTTGGAGAAGCATTCTACCATCTTTTTAATTCTCCTGTTTTATTTATTCTGTTCATTTATGTACTTGTTGGGGCCTTTCATGATTGTTAATATATATTATTTTAAACATACTATGAATGTTTCAAATAGTTTTCTATATTAAACTAGTATCACCGAGTATTACACTGATGGTGTGAGGAATTTCAAATTGAATTTCAAAATTGCGCCATTGTGTGGAATGTAACTGAAATGGATGGATGGATGGATGGATGGATGGATGGGTGGGTGGGTGGGTGGGTGGGTGGGTGGATGGATGGACGGACAGACAGACAGACAGACAGTCAGACAGACAGACAGATAGATAGAGGTTTGTATCTATTTACTAAAGCTATGATTGTTTTAAATCATAGCTGCCTTTCTGTGTGCTGGTCTTCATTTGTAACAACTAGTTTTCCTTTAGCCATTGAAAAAGAAGTTGAAACTCAGTTAGAAGTTTGGAATTAACACAAGAATTTCTTGGGTCCTAAAAAAAAAGTGCATTAACTGATTAGCTTTGGCAAAAAGAAATATATATACAACTAAGAAGTGACAAGTTTGAGAAATTTCTCTTGCCGGCCAGCTTACTTTAAAACATTAAAACACACCTCCACTGCAATTACTTATGTTTAGATCACACATAAAAAAAAAAATGATTGGTTTCTATGTGCCCGCTCAGTTATGTATTTTGTGGAGCTAAAAATGCATAACAAATCTGTAAATTATAGATGGTGGAAAACATAAACTATCTTCCAGAGTTCTGAGGTCCTTTTGCACACTGTAAAACTTTTGTACAGGTTTATGAGCCAGGAACTACAGCATATAGTTTAGTCTCCCAGATATATTATTAATCTGGTACATATTTTTAGTTTTCCTATTTTATCTGATGAGATGCTGATGATTACGTACCTGGTATGCCTTCACTGCTTAGCATTTTTGCTCCTAGATATATGCTGTATGATTTCACTAGTGCAGAAACACTCCTGTAACATTTCTTTTCCCTTTAAAAAATGAATAAAAAGACCCAAAGTTATCATTACTATTTTGTGCTGTAAAAAAAATCATTTTCCATATACATATATCCATATTCATAACCTCCATGATATCCATGATATCCATTATAACATATCACTCAAACTGATTTTCTCTTTCATTTCATCATAGATTTTATTGCGTCATAGATTGATATGACTGAGCTTGTATGAAACTCTAAGAAATTTCCTATCTAGCCTAGTATATTTCTCCTCATAATCCTAACGCAGAAAACCTACCAGTATGCTAACCAGGAAACCACAGATATCATCTTCACTTGAGGGGAGAAGAAAATAGAAAAACCAGAAACTTGATTCCTAGTTAGCACAATCCCCCTCTTTTGACATCGGCCCAAAACGTGTGAAAAAGGTTTTATAGTAATTCCAGCTTGCAAACTAAATATGAATCGATAGCATGATGTGGCTAGGTAAAGGTAAAGGTTCCCCCGCACAAGCATGCTAGTCATTTCCAGCTCTAGGGTGGTGCTCATCTCTGTTTCAAAGCCGGAGAACCAGCGCTGTTCGAAGACATGTGGCCGGCATGACTAAACACCGAATACGGAGTGCTGTTACCTTCCCTCCAAAATGGTCCCTATTTTTCTACTTGCATTTTTAATGTGTTTTCAAATTGCTAGGTTAGCAGAAGATGAAACTCAAATACTTCATCCTGAAGATGAAACTCAAATACTTTGGCCACTTAATGAGAAGGAAGGAGTCACTGGAGAAGTGCCTAATGCTGGGAAAGATTGAGGGCAAAAGAAGTAGGGGACGACAGAGAATGAAGTGTCTGGATGAAGCAGTCACTGATGCAGTAGGTGTGAGCTTAAATGGACTCCAGAGGATGGTAGAGGACAGGAAGACCTGGAGGAACATTGTCCATGGAGTAGCAATGGGTCAGACACAACTTCACAACTAACAAGAATAACAACAAGGTTGGCAGAAACTGGGACAAGTAACGGGAGCTTACTCTGTTATGCAGCGCTAGGGATTCAAACCTGAACTGCCTACCTTCTGATCGACAAGCTCAGCATCTTAGCCACTGAGCCACCATGTCCCTATGAAGTGGCTAGAAACAGACAAATACAATTTTAGATACATTAATAGGGTTATAGTTTTTAAATCACTGGAACATTTTGAAAGTAGTTCTAATTTATTCTGCATTTATCAGTTGCCACCTCAAATACTGTGTTCTATTCTAATCAACACAAGAGGAACAATAGAGATGTGAACAAAGATGACTGGAATGAGAAATGATGTCCTATGAAGAAAGAGAGAATGAGCTGGGATTTTTTTTTCTTTCCCTGAGAAGAGAAAACCAAGAGGAGATATGAGAGCTGTCTTCAAATCTTTGAAGGACATCAAACAAAAGAAGGTCAAGGCCTGTGTTCCACTTTCCAGTGGAAGCTAGACAGGCATCTGTCAGGCATGCTTTAATTTCTACTCCTATACTGACAGGAGATTGAACTCAATGACCTAAACAGTTTCTTCCAGTTTACTACTCCAAGGGCCTACAGTTCAAATTTTTAGCAATGATGTTATAACTATCCATCACTTAGAATACGGTAGTATAGTTTTAAAAAAAACAAAAAAAGAACAGTGCATATTCATAGTAGATACAGTGGCAAAAATGAACACAACTGGATTGCCCATAATTTTCAAATCAGTGTTTCCAGTAAACTTTTTATTGTGTAACTTGGGTAGAATAATCTTTTCTCTTTCCTGATTTGAATCTGCCCTCTTACTACCTTTAAAATACTGGTTACCCTCCCTAGGACTTATGGAACTGGGAGTTCAGGTATTGAAGGGCCACATATACTCTCTCCATAATCTTTTTCAAGTGATGATCAGGGGTGAAATCCAGCAGGTTCTGTCAGGTTCTGGAGAACTGGTAGCGGAAATTTTGAGTAGTTCAGAGAACTGGCAAATACCACCTCTGGCTGGCCCCAGAGTGAAGTGGGAATGGAGATTTTGCAATATCCTTCCCTCAGGAGTGGGGAGGGAATGGGGATTTTGCAGCATCCTTCCCCTGGAGTGGGGTGGGAATGGAGATTTTGCAGTATCCTTCCTCTGCCACGCCCACCAAGCCACGCACACAGAACCGGTAGTAAAAAAAAAAATGTGAATTCCACCACTGGTGATGATCTCCATCTTTGCAGTACTTTCACTCTGTTGTTAAATCTTAAAACAGTTGTTACCAAATCTATTGCTGGCTTATTTATTTTGCATTCTATTTCATGAAATTGTTCTGAAATGCTGCCATCATTCCTGTAAAAAAAAACACCAAAAAACCACCCTTCACCATAGTTTCTGAAAGTACCTGCTACAAAACAAAAGGCCTATCTTCTCCTGTGATGTGGCAGTCAAAGGGCTGGCAATTTTTCCATCTCTCTTTTTTTTTTTTCCTTCTTCTTCTGGTATGACAGAAAAAATACAGCTAGCGTGTGGCAGCAGAGCTCAAAAAAGCTTGCTCATGCCCTTTCTCTGTATTTATCTCCTCACATTTGTTGAAGCCATTAATAAAAACAGCACCGACAGATTTCCTGCTGAGTAGGCAGCTGTAGGTAGATGTTTGACGTTTCAAATGGAGCAAAAGATTTAACACAGAGCTGGCAGATTTGTATATTTTGGGCATTGCTATGAATACACAGAAAATTAAAGACTGCAGAAGTAACTTTTAAACTTAAATGAAGACAACCTCCCTCCTCCACAATCACCCAAATTAAGTCGGTATGACAGTTGTCACTGGAATACAAAAGCAGGAAATGGCTATTAGAGTCATGCTATCTCATGGATTGTAGCCATGGTGGGGAATGTAATTCTGGACAAGTTAATGTCTCTTAACTGCTCGTCATTGGTGTTGTATAAGTATACACTTATTGCTTTATAGATTTGGACTTTACAGCCTGGAGAACTAATTTTAAAAAGTAGCACTACCTTCAAAGAATGACCTTTCAGATCACTTTTCTTTGTAGGAATTTCATACAATAATGCTACAGTTGTTCAAACGGGATGTAATGACACCTGCATTTTGTAGGAATCCAGGGTTCTCCCATGATGGCTCAAAGTTGGAAGGGTGTAACACTGTGCCTGAAAATCCCACCACATCCCATCTCACTGCTTGATATTCTTATGTTTATCACTTTAGAAGGTCCTTACAATCTTCATGAATCAAAACTCCTTTTCAGATCAGTTCAGCAGGCTACAACAGCGAATATTTCTTTTTAGGTCACTCACAGTTTTGGTAGAGAAAGTTCTTTCCTTAAGTTCAGCAGCCTCTGAGAGTTAGAAATCATAACAATGAAATATTTTTCCTCACTTGTCACTCCCTAGTAGCTTATTTGCAGCTTCTATCAAACCCACAAAATCTGTGTTGAACAGGCATATGAAAAAGCAAAATAATAATAATAATAATAATGTAGAAACATTCACTGAACTCTAGAAATGAAAAAAAAAGATATCAGCTCTATTAATTTGCAACAGAAACTACTATGTGTCGTATTGATTAATTGAAAGTTTATGTTGATTGAGCTCCAGCTATTTAGCTGGGAGAGGTGTGGGTTTTTTTAAAGCTTTTTTAACCACATTCTTTATGGTACTCAGAGGTGGTATTCAGCAGGTTCTGACCAGCTCTGGAGAACCGGTAGCAGAAATTTTGAGTAGTTCGGAGAACCACCAGGAAATACCACCTCTGACTGGCCCTGCCCCCATCTATTCTCTGCCTTCCAAGTCTCAGCTGATTGGGAGGAAATGGGGATTTTACAGTATCCTTCCCCTTCCCTGCCCACCAAGCCACACCCACCAAGCCATGTCACACCCACAGAACCGGTAGTAAAAATTTTTGAATCCAACCACTGATGGTACTGAAATATAATTGAAGTGAATCACTAAAATGAAGGATTAACAACAAAAGTAGAATTAAGAATTGGCATTACCATCTTTATAATTCATTATAGAAAAAAAAGTTTACATATAAGTGGAATTCACCTACTGTAGATAATGTAAATTACATTAGACATGTATTGAACAAGATAACTGTTTGTTTGGACCTTAAAGTCCCATAAGATCTTCACCCACACATTTTTCAAAACTTTCTCAATGTATTGGTTCCAGACATTTTTACTACATTCAAATCCAAACCTCTGGTAAAGTTTCCAGTGAATAATTCTGGCAAGTTGGTCATGAAACTGCTTGTAGTCAAAATTCTGAAATTTTGCTGCAGCCACTGTTCAAATGGTTAATTGTTTCATTCTTTTTCATTACAGCATGCTACATGTTGAATTTCTGCTTTCATGCAATTATTGGCAAAGCTTGCTCTTGAGTCATTAAACTAAAGACTTTAGTTTCTTTTTTTTTAATACTTCTGATCTTAACCAACTCCATGTAGAATTTTTTTAATCAGCTTTTCTTTCTAGATCTTTCAAGTATTGACTATTCATTGGCTCGTTCCTCAAATTAACAAATTGGTTTTCAATTGTTTCTTTTCTATAGAAAAAAAGGAAGATAGAAGGAATAGATCAGACATCCAGCCCTTGCTTATCAATGGAGACCGAGTGGAGCAAGTGACCAGTTTCAAGTTTCTGGGTGTTATCATAAAAGAGGACCTGACCTGGGGCACTCACATTGCAGCACTGATCAAAAGGGCCCAGTAGAGATTATACTACCTGAGACTTCTCAGGAAACAACAACTGAATGAAAAATTGCTGGTGGCCTTCTACCGCTGCACCATAGAGAGTATTTTAACTTACTGCATATATGTATGGTTTGCCAATTGCACAGTGGCAGATAGGACAGCACTCCAAAGGGTCAATTTCATTGCCCAGAGAATCATTGATTGCCCTCTCCCCTCCTTGGAAGAGCTTTATAGATCCTGCTGCCTTAAGAAAGTTCAAAACATTCTTAAAGATTCATCTCATCCTGGGCACCCTTTTTTTGAACTATTACCATCTGGCAGATGGTACAGGTCAATAAAAACAAGGACAAATAGGCTGAAAAACAGCTTCTATCCCAGGGCAATAACCATATTGAATTCTACGGTAGTAGTGCAATATCGGGTTTTCAATTTCAATTATGTAGAACCATGATGGCAAACATATGGCATGCATGCCACAGGTGGCATGCATAGCCATATCAGTGGGCATGCCAGCTCAGCTCTGGTGCGTATGTGTGCGCTGGCCAGCTGATTTTCAAGCCTTCTGGGCCCACCAGAAGTAGGGAAACAGACTGTTTCCTGCCTCCGGAGGGCCTGGGGGGGTGGGTGGGAAGGCCTGTTTTTCTTTCTTACCTTGCTCCAGATCCTCTCTATGAATCCGGGGAGGGCGAAAACAGCCTTCTGCACCCCCTCGGAGGCCCTCCAGAGGCCCGAAACAGCCCATTTCCCAACTTCTGGTTGTTCAGGAAATGACATTTTTTGCTGTTCCCAGACTCCTAGAGAGGCTCTGGAGGCTGGGGACAGCAAAAAACATCACTTCCTGTCCAACCAGAAGTTGGGAAATGGGCTGTTTCGGGCCTCTGGGGGGCCTCTGAAGGGGTGGGGAAAGCTGTTTTTGCCCTCCCCAGATGCATAGAGAGAATCTGGAGCCAGGTGAGAGAGAAAAACGGGCCTACCGGGTCATCACACGCACATGCATGGGGTGGGTGCATAGAATTATGGGTGTGGGCATATGCACTAACCTCCCCCGCCCCCCTCCTGGCACACGATGGCAAAAAGGTTAGCCATCAGTGATATAGAATGTAAAGGATGTATGTTTGTGTTTTTATTTTTATAGTTATAATGTACTGTGAAGACAGCATTTAATTTTGTTATACCATGTGCAATGACAATAAAGTTAATTAAAATTATAACTATATTCAGCCTTCAGTTTTGTTGTTTTCAAGAGCTTTCTTTGATGGACTTCCTTTAGCAAGGATTCTTAGCTTTTCCTACTGTAGTCATTCAGATCATGCTTTTCTTCCTCCACAATTTGTTTTACCTATAGAAGTCTTCTCTCTCACTCAACACTTGGCAAATACATCTGATCAATTTCATGTCTTCCAATCCTAGTTATCAAGTTCTGTCTGGGACCAGTCAACCGTTTCTATTGTATATTGAATAACACTGTGACACACAGATATTAAGGGGCATTGGTCTTTTGGTAGTGGGTCAAGAGAAAAGGCAAGGTCTCTTCTCTTTCCCACATCTTTTTCCAGTATAGTGTGTTGGATCTATCATCTCTGCCCACCAAAGTCTTTTCTTCAGGATGCAAAATTTCTTTTTGCTGCTGTTACATACATAAAAACAAACAGGTTTTCTTGAATACCGCTGCATCAATCAATATATCTGCAACAAAGATGTGTTTATAAGCCTTGATGAATCTTACCAAGAAAAGATTAATTTAGGAAATGGAATATTGAAAGATAAATGTGAAAAAGATGTTATTAAACTGAAAAGCCTAATAAATCAATCACACACACACATACACAAAATTGGGAATGTAATTTTTCAAGACTACTATGTAGTAGAACTCAATGCACATTATGTACATCTCTTATCTTATGCAATATTGTTGCAAAATTGTGCTTAATAGTGGGCTTTGCACTGTTACAAAAGACTACCAAATAATGTTAAAAGGAAAGACAAAACAGTGCTTATTAATTTGCTGCAACTTATGCAAACTAAAACAAACAGAGTGCATGCATAATAATAATCCTGCAAAGTGGCAAAGAATATTTGGATATAGAAATGAAGAGC
This sequence comes from Ptyas mucosa, assembly GCA_012654045.1. Taxonomy (NCBI): domain Eukaryota; kingdom Metazoa; phylum Chordata; class Lepidosauria; order Squamata; family Colubridae; genus Ptyas; species Ptyas mucosa. Next base: position 16,921,106 of record WNWU01000003.1, read on the forward strand.
CTGACTAGGTGGCTAAGACACTGAGCTTGTCGATCAGAAAGGTCGGCAGTTCAGCGGTTCGAATCCCTAGTATGGGTCTCCTGCGTGAGCAGGGGGTTGGACTAGATGACCTCCAAGGTCCCTTCCAACTCGGTTACTATGTTATATGTCTGAATCTGCTGTAATGAAAATAAAGGATAAAGATTTAACAGACAGATTGAGTATTTCTTCTTGCAAGAGACAACAATAAAAACAATTGTTGAGCCAAAAACCAAAGGAAAGTTTTCCTTGGCTTGAATTCATGTAAGTAAAATGACTATTGGAACTTACTTTTTTCAAGTATTGCCAATCAAAATGATGGGCTAGAAAAACTACTTGTACTAATACGTATAGATTGTCACTCAAAATACATTTGCACCTTGCAAAGTATCTCTTCACTATCCAGGAAGATAGGCGGATTCAAAGAAGTGACTCTTACTTAGTAATCTTCTAATAAATGGCTTGTGGAGACTTTTACATAGAACGAGAGTTCATTGTTCGCTCATAGCTACTATAATTGATTTGTAAAGAAATATTTTCTCCTGCCACAAACCTCATCTGTGTGAAGATACAAATGTGTACATTATAAAATAGGTATTCCTGCCCATTTGGGGGAGGCAGCAATCTTTTTAAAAAAACATTTCTTTTGTTCTTGTTTGTTTGTATATAATTTTTAATAAGCTTTTTGATTATAACAGTGAAAGATAATAGAAGTTAAAATTAATAAAAGTTTAAAAAGAAATAATAAAAAGTGCAAGAAAGAAGAAAAAGAAAGAAAAGATGAAAAAGAAAGAAAATAATAAATAAAAATAAAAGAAATATATCAAGAAGTGACTTCCAACCTTTGTTACAAATATACAGTAGATAAATTTAATAACTTTACAAACAGATATTTCTTCATCCCATATCCTATCCCTTATCAATAAAAAAAACCCATAAAACATCAGATTTTCAATCATTTTATCAGCAGAAAGCCCATAGAGCAGAGGTGGTATTCAGCAGGTTCTGACCAGTTCTGGAGAACCGGTAGCAGAAATTTTGAGTAGTTCGGAGAACCACCAGTAAATACCACCTCTGACTGGCCCTGCCCCCATCTATTCTCTGCCTTCCAAGTCTCAGCTGATCGGGAAGAAATGGGGATTTTACAGTAACCTTCCCCTGGGGTGGGGTGGGAATGGAGATTTTACAGTATCCTTCCCTGCCACACCCATCAAGCTACACCCACCAAGCCACACCACGCCCACAGAACCGGTAGTAAAAAATGTTGAATCCCACCACTGCCATAGAGGTTTGCCAGAACTTTGTGAAAACATTTTTTTTTCCAATTTGTTTTAAACATGTGACTGAAGATGCTAATGTGGAAAACATCCTCTAAGAGAACACTGCAAAAAACTATTCATATTGATGGGCCAATTCCAAAGTAGGTTCTATAATGATGAATTATTAGAAGAGATATCAGGTCCATAACAAAGTGAAATAATGGATCAAAAGAGCAAAATAGAATTGAATGAGACATACACATGTCCCAACCACCACTAATATAAACATCCTAAGATAAATTCTGAATGTAATTAGGACAACAAAATCATTTTTCTTCTGTAGGAAAGAACACTGTAGGTAGATTAATCCTTGGAGATCTAATTTCCCTTACATTTTGTGTTTGGCTGCAATTTGAAGGAACTGAATTAAGAAGGAATCAAAACGATCTTATTTCTAGAAAATGAATATGGCTGGCTGGTGTTTCAGAGGGAGATACAATTAATGTGATAGCAAGCAGTAATATCTCATCTCCCTCATCTGGCGAGGTTCCTATGAGACTTGCAGGCTATCATAATTGTAAATAAAAGGAAACATTCTTGGATCATGGATTCCAAATGGAGGATAAGATTGTTTCCTTCCTGGTTAGAGGTACTGCCTCTATATTATTTGTGTAATTTTGGCTAATTTGCTTTGTCTTTTGTAGCAACTGCATTTGTGGCTGATGCAAGAAGGAAAACCGAATTACGTAGACAGACCAAAAGGTTACGTGTATTTTTTTCCTATGCTTACTTTGCAAATTTATGAAAGAAGATCAAAAGCAGCTTATGCCACAATACAATTAAATTGTAGGCAAATGCCAATAATGGCATCAATTCTTATTGATTTCAATGGATCAGCTCTTAGTACAAAGTATGAAACGAAAATAATTTCAGGTGTATCATAATTATAAAGCCCTCTTTTTTAAATTCCAGAAGAGAACATTGTTTTCAGACTTAGTGCTACTGGAACTGGTCCACCAATACTGACTTGTAAAATGTTCTAGGAACTTTCATAGGTATTGTATTTAAACCAACCTTTGTTGCTAGGGGAGTATCAATAAACATTCTTCTATACTACAGCTAACAAAATAACTGAACAGGCGAGGCTACTTTCCTCTGAAATCTTTACGGAACTGGGAATAAAATAAAAAATTCATTGTACATCAATGAATATTTGTAAAGTCCTATTGTCATGAAATATATATAGCAGAGTAGGAACAGGGCATAAGGTTATTTACTCTTACATTGGGACTGTTCCTTCTTTTAGTCTAAAAGTAAATGTGCTTCACCATACATTGAAATATCAAGTGAGGTTTATGAAGTATATATTGTTGGGTGCAGAAATTCTTCATTTTGTTTCCCCATTTTATTGTATTTATTTTTCTTCTCTTCCAATAGCCAGCTAGAATTCTACATGGACTAAGCAGGCTCATAATCTCAACAGGAAATTCATTCTTTTGATTAAAAATTCTGTTTATCAAAAGCACAGAAGACTGTAACACACACACAAATGTATTGGTTGAACCTGAATGAATAAAACCTTGTTCTTCCTACAGTTTCTGTAGGAGGGAGGGGAAAGGAAGGAAGGAAGGAAGGAAGGAAGGAAGGAAGGAAGGAAGGAAGGAAGGAAGGAAAGAAAGAAAGAAAGAAAAAGAAATTTCCATTCTTTTTTCCCCTAAAGCAAATAATTAGTTTAAAAAACTTTATTGAAAATAGATAGAATTTTGTTTTTTTGTTTTTTTTCTTCAGGGTACATTGCTGCTGAAGTAAAAGTTCAATAGAAATAATTAAAGGTCTATTCAGGTCATCTTCTTTTATTTGTAATCTGAATCATTTGTGGCTTGGACAAAATCCAATTGTGTGTAAAACTAAGATCAATTTGTCAGTGAAAGAGTAAAAATCCATAATTAATTGGAAAGAAAATTCTCCTTTTATTTGCCTTGGCTAAAGAAAACAACACCATTGGTGTAATGCATTAAAGAAGTGAAGTGCAAATCTTTCAGAGACTTAGTCCAGCCTTCATTTCACAAGAAACAACCATTGTCTCCTCTCCCTCTTTATTTCCCAGATTCAGTTTCACAGTCACTAATGTATCTTTCACACTCCAAGTTTCCTCTTCTATCAAAGAAATGTTATCCTTAGTTGTAAAGCCTTTTTAGGACATACAGTACTAAAGGATATGATGCACAGATGTCTACAGGAGGAGTCAAAATCTGCAGGTTTAGTGATAACTCTATGTGCATGTATTTGTGTTTGTCAAAATCTGCAAGGTTATCATGCAAGCCCTGTCCCTCGTTGAGCCCTGCAACAAACACACAGACACAAAACAGGCATAGTTGGATTGCAACACACTGATGACCATCATCGTGTACATTTTGGACCACGCAATTGGGCACAATATCAGATTAACAGTGATGTGGCGTGACACAAGGAATGGAGAAAGGATCCTTTCTTTTGGAAAAGGAATGAAATTTGAAGCTCCAATTGTTAAACCAAATCGGAGACTTATTCCCTTAAACAAAGAACAAATATGAGCATATTAGGAGCCTGAGTGGCGTAGCAGGCTAATGCCTCCTATTAAGGCAGCATTTAACATCCAGCTGCCTGCAATTACTGCGAGTTCTAATCTCACCAGGCTCAAGGTTGACTCAGCCTTCCATCCTTTCTAAGGTGGGTAAAATGATGACACGGTTTGTGGGGGCAATAAGCTGACTTTGTATAAATATACAAAGTATGAAGGCTATTGCTTAACATATTGTAAGCCGCCCTGAGTCTCCAGAGAAGGGCGGCATATAAATATAAATAAAATAAATAAATAAATAAAATAAATAAATAAATATTATATATCTGCACATGTAAAACTGTGGATGATTATTAAGTTGTATCAACTTTTGACTAAAGTTGGTAATAATCTTTGAGGAGTCATGCAGTAGTTAAGGTGCCAAGCTAAAAACTGGGAGACTGTGTGTTCTAGTCCCACCTAAGGTACAAAGCAGGGGTGAAATCTAAAAATTTTCGCTACCGGTTCTGTGGGCGTGGCTTAATAGTGGGCATGGCTTGGTGGTAAGGTGCCTGGGTGGGTGTGGCTTGTTGGTCAGGTGGGCGTGGCCAAGTCAATGTTACTTCTTTGCCCTTTTTTAACCTACAAAACACAACACAACACAACTGGCTCACCCACAATGTAAAAGCAGCTGT
>WNWU01000003.1:16925626-16956238 GCA_012654045.1 Ptyas mucosa
AACACAACACAACACAACTGGCTCACCCACAATGTAAAAGCAGCTGTGCTAGACCCAAAATGGCCCCTGCAACAAGTAGGAACCTCACACAGGCACAAAAAGCCCAAAAAACCAACTTTCACACTTTACACACACAAAATTCCACATACAGCTTTGTGAGATTTTGTGTGTTTGTGTAATTAGAGTGAAACACTACAAAAACACACTGAATCTCAGAAAGCTGCACAAATATTATTTTATTTTATTTTATTTTATTTTTATTTTTATATAAAAGCAGCTAAATTTAAAACTTCCTAAACTTTAAATGGCTAGATCTAAAAAAAGAACAACTAAAAAAAACCCCAATTAACTATTTTTTTTAAAGCTCCCAAAGGGGAAAAAAACTTACCCAATAGAACAGGGATCTCCAACCTTGGCAACTTTAAGACTTGTCGACTTCAACTCCCAGAATTCCTCAGCCAGCCGGCTTTCCTTGCCAAGGTTGGAGACCCCTGCAGGCAGGCAGGAAGGCAGGCAGGCAGGTAGATAGAGCTGCTCACCGATGAGCTTGATTGAAGGCAGGGAGATTCAGTTGCTTGCTGATGCAATGGATTGCAGGGTTTACAGCAGCATTGAGACCAGCAGTTAAGATAAGCAAGCTGGGGGCGGGGAAGGGGGGGATTTTTGCTACCTCTTAGCAGGCAACTCAGTTGGGATCGTCAGAGCCATTTAAAAGAAAAAAAGGCTCTGATGATCGCGCGGCTCAGCTGGGCATGGGGGGCGGGGGCAGGGATTTTTGCTACCGGTTCTCCGAACTGCCCACCGCCATCGCTACCTACTCACCCAAGCCGGTCCGAACCGGGAGCATTTCACCCCTGGTACAAAGCCAATGGATGAACTTGGGACAGACATCCACTCTCTCTCCAACCCATGGAATCAGGCAATGACAAGCCATTTCTGAAATCTTGCTAGGAATATTGCAAGGTCTTGTAAATATGTATGTATATATGTACATACATATACATACTAATGATACAGTATTATATGACTACAGATACATGGCGGGTATCCTTCCTTGCCAAGAAAAAAGTTTTAGATTGGATTATAACTATAATATATAGTCTTCTCTCATCACTTATATAGTTGTGTCCAGTGAAGTAGATCAGGACTTCATCTTTTATAACTAAATTCACTTAGCAGGACTATATCAGCAATTTAGAAGAGTGGCGATGTAGTCACAATTACTTCCTGAACAGATCTGTCTCCGCTTGTCCTGATCTTTATGGCCTTCATTTCAAGCTTCATACACTGGCCAGAACATGAGAGAAGAACCATCTAATTTTATTATACAACTGTTAACACTGGAATATTTTTAAGGACTGAAAGATTCAAAGAAGATAGCAACAGCAATTAACCACAACTGTTAGCTTAAACAAAAATACTCAGCTATCCAAATCCCAAGAAATGACAAGAATAGATCTGCCCATCTAGGTTATAGAGAGATATGTTGTCATCATGATATGCTGAAGATAAGACAATTATTGATATTAGTAATATAAATGCATTAGAAAGCTAGAATAAAAAATATTTACATAAATATGAATAAAATACAAATATACACCCTTCACCCCATCCCAATAATTAAAAATGCAAAAAAGTAAAGAGCCCCCAAAAGTCATCTCAGCTCCTACATCCATTCACATGTTCATACAGTTTTCTGAGCAACAATATACAAGAAAATTTCCATTGCCTTTTTCAGGAGTCTCCCATTTTAGTGTTAATCCAGTCTGACCCTGTTTAATTTTTCTGAAATCAGTTAGATGCTGCTGATTGCTACAACCTTTTAGTTCTAAGCAGCAAACAAACTAAAAAAAATATTTACTAAGTATAACAGTTGAATATTTTTTTAACTGTACACCAGAAGTAATCAAACAGGAACTATAGCAAAGTTCTCACAGAGATTCCAGTATCCAGTGCAGACCATTCAATAATCCCCCCTTGCAAATCCCCACCAAATGTATCAATCAAAATGGATGGACAGAGGCAAAGATTTATCTAGAAACAGATCTGTAGAAAAAGGAAAGGGCAGTGTTTCAGACAGGTTGCCTAGCGATTTATAAGTTATAGACAAGACTAGGAATTTTGTTATGAAATAAATCAGTAGCCACTGAAGTTTTGCATGCTATTTATTGGTGGCCGTGGCCAGTAGGGCTGTACAGATTTTAAAATGTTGCACATCTAATTAAAGTACTTCTAACATCTAATGAATGGAACACCCTACTTCACTCCACATGGTACTGGCAGCTTCAAAACTTGGTCATGAAGGTTGGCTGCAGTATCCCACATGCATCCCATTATACTCTGTTATCAGTCTCCTAAAACTCTCCAGAGGCAGGACCACATTGTGTTACATCTCTAAATGAACTGCAGTAAACCAAACATCACCATGGTCTCATCTAACATCTCCAAGAACAGGAAGCCAACGAATTCCTAGCCATCCTTGAAGCCCTGCCCTAACTAAGCAATTTTGTCTCCTTACCCAACCTCACTCTCCATTTGCTACACATTTGCATCTACATGGGAAGCATCTTAGATATTTGTTCACCTCTTCATCAAGCCCTTACTACATAATTCCTTCCTTTGGAAGATTCCCACATCCTCCTATTTAATCTAGTCTCATTTCTGAATTCCTAACAAGAATGAGGTGCTACTATAGTGCTTACTGGTTATTATAGTGATGTCAGCCTAGTAAAATGTAAAAAGTCCCTGGCTGGTGCTACAAATAAGGAATACTATCTAACAATATAATTACATTTTGCACATTTTCAGACTTCTGATGCAGAATGATATATGAACTCTTCCAATGAGCAGGCAATCAAGGAACTAATTATGCAGTTCTGTCATCCTATTTACAAATATGTGATTTAATGATTGTACAGGTGTAACTACATTGACCTTATAATAACTCATTTCTGGTTCTTATATGCAAATACACGATTTGGTCCACTTCCAGGTTGGTAGTACCATTATCATGCCATGATGCATCCCATTGAAGATATATGTTCTCTGAATTAAATGCTTGCTGGGTGACCTTTGTTGGTTCATTTGATTGCTTGCTAGCAGAAGTGTACACAAGAGAGCTGTTGCACAAAGTATTTCAAATCTGAAGCATGTTGAGTTTGAAATAAATTTATCCAACCATTATAGAACTCTTTCAAATTTGTAGGTATTTTTCTGGGTGAGTAATTGATCTGCATGGAGGAATTTGACATTAGTTTTTAAAAAGGATATGTATATAAGAAAATAAGGTAAAGGTAAAGGTTCCCATCGCACATATGTGCTAGTCATTCCCGACTCTAGGGGGCAGTGCTCATCTCCGTTTCAAAGCCGAAAAGCCAGCGCTGTCCAAAGATGTCTCCATGGTCATGTGGCCGGCATGACTAAATACCAAAGGCACACAGAATGCAGTTACCTTCCCACCAAAGGTGGTCCCTATTTTTCTACTTGCATTTTTTACATGCTTTCAAACTGCTAGGTTGGCAAAAGCTGGGACAAGTAACAGGAGCTCACCCCGCTACATGGCACTAGGGATTCGAACCGGTGAACTGCGGACCTTTCGATTGACAAGCTCAGCATCTTAATCACTGAGCCACCACATCCCACTGAATATAAGAAAATAGTGCACAACAATTTTGGGTCAAAGGGCTACATTTGTCCTTTGAATAGTATACTAGGATTTTCATTTCCCAAAAAAGAAATGCTAAAATAATCATGGGAAGGGATAGGATAAAACCTAAATACTATAATTTAAATTAATATAATAATCTCACATCTATTTAATAACATTCCTCTTCTGTCACATTAAAAATACAAACTGGCAGTAATTTTGGAAGCAGTTTGAGGGACTTCATCTAATACTTACAGAGAACATATATGGCCTTATGTCAACCTTTCCTAACTAACATACTCTTCAGAGAGATGGACTTTAACACTTCAAATGTGCACATCAGCGTGACAATTGCTGAGAATTGGGAAATTCAGATTATAAAACTGTCAAGAGTTTATGGAAGTGGCAAAGCTGACCAATTTTGTCAAGGCAAAATGATAACGCTGGAAGTATTATAAGAACTTTCTACTGAAACCAGAAAAGTATAAATTGATAATGTATGGATTTTGGAATTAAAAAGGGTCAGTGAGGATGGGGAAGGAATAAGATGGCAGTTATTCAAAAGAAAAAGGGCAGAAGCCATAATTCTATGTTTTCTTTCTTTTTTCTTTTTATTCTCTGTATTCTTTTTGAGAGAGAGAGAGAGAGAGAGAGAGAGAGAGAGAGAATGAGAGAGAGACTTTTATTGAAAAAGTCTAGTAAAAATAATATTTTTTAAGAAAGGAAATTTGCTTACTTGGAGGCAGAGATAAAGGAGGCAATTAGGAAGATGATGTCTATATTTGGTAAATGTCACAGTTAGAATCTTGAATAGTCCCATTCAGTGGTGGAATTAAGTTTTTTTTACTACAAGCCATTCTGTGGGCATGGCTTGGTGGGAGTGGTGTGGCTTGGTGGGCGTGGCAGGGGAAGGATACTGAAAAATCCCCATTCCCTCCCCACTCCTGGGGGAAGAATATTGCAAAATCTCCATTCCCACCCCACTCTGGGGCCAGCCAGAGGTGGTTTGCCGGTTCTCTGAACTACTCAAAATTTCTGCTACCGGTTCTCTAGAACCTGTCAGAACCTGGTGAATAGCACCCCTGGCCCTATTACTATAGAAGAACATGGAAGGGAATGAAGTGCAGAGGCATAAATAGTGCCCACTTCTTTAATTGTAAGCCAGTTCTTTTTGAAGGAACAGTCAGTAGTGCAAAAGTTATCCAGAAAATCTCAAGGGCAGTGGTGAGTTGCTGTCACTTAGTTGCAGTTGTATGGCCACATCCCTCTCTTGTAATATTTTGTTCCTTGCTGCAGTAATTTTTACCTCATCATTTTTCCTTGAGGTGTCAATGCCTCGTACAATTGTGGGACAACATGAAAACACAATATATCAGTGAAGGCAGAAGCTTTGCACAGAATATTGGCCTCAGAATGTAACTCAGCCTGGCCTTTAATTTTCTTGACATGATATTTTAGGGAAAGAAATGAGAAAAGAAAGAAAACAGCGAAGCAGAAGGAACAAACAGAATACATTAGAGTTGAAATAGATATTTGAAGAGACCTTTGAACCTGATAAATATATAGAGAAAAAACCTCTCTCTCTCTCTTTTCCTCCTGAAAACTGTCCAAGGTTTAAGGATTTCTGGAAGCTTTATAAGACTTTTATAATTGCTCAGACTTTTAAAGGTGGACTTGAACTTGGATATTTATAGAAAGATTTCACTTTTGTTCAGTCATGCAGATTCTACTTTTAAAATCTGGTTTAATGGTCTTTTATGGATTCAGCTTTAGATAGCAATGTGTATTCTTTGAGAAGAAGGTTAATTTTGTTGTAGAGAGTAGTGTATATTTCCTGAAAAGTAATACAGCAAGCATCTATACCTATTAGTGAACACTATTTGTGGAATAGTGCATCAAAGTGGAAAGGTGCATCATATTTTCCATGGATACACTTGTTGTATCTGTCAGTGATGCTTTAAAGAAACTACTTTTTCCTGGCCTGGTTTGGATTGGCCTGGTCGGGGAGTGAACTAATGACAGGGCAGTACAAATTTTGTCCAGGATATATTAAGAAGAAAACATGCCCCGTCATACCTCTTTAATCCTTCCTTCATTAAAAACTGTAATTTCTTGGGATTGCAAAACTGTCATGCATGGTTTCTAGAAGAAGAAAAAATGTGGCTTTTTAAAAATGCCACTGAGATGTACAACTGTGCTGACACTGAATTTGAAACACCTTTCCTACTCTGGATGTAAGCATCTGCAAATTTATAACATTTATACGTACAAAAAGCTTTTTAAACTGAGAGAAAGGAAGAGGAAGAAGAGGAAGACAAGTTCTTAGGACAGATTAAACTAAAGCCATCTCTATCTATTGGTCCTGATGGAATATGTGCCTTCTTTCTTAAAAAGCTTTCCTCCGCCATAGCTGAACTTCTAAGCACCATCTATGAAGTATCTTTAGAATGAGCTCCTTGCCTGACATATGGTCATTAGCAACAGTCATACCTATTAAAGGCAATTTGGTTGCAGGAAAAATTTGTCATGTAATCTGCAACTCATACACTGCAAAAACATTTGGATCTCTCAACTCGACCAGGGCAAAGCAATAGATGCAATTTACATAGACTTCTGTACAGCCTTTGATTCAGTAGTACATGACAAACTACTTCTTAACTTCTAAACTAAACTAAGATTATATTAATAAGGACCTGACACCCATTTCTGGAATCATACTGGATTGGAGTGTTCCATGAACCATAGTAAGTAAGTAATTTAATTAAATAACTAACTAACTAATAAATACAGTGGTACCTTGGTACTCAATTGCTTTGAAACTCATCAAATTTGGTTTATGTAGGAAGAACCTGGCTAAAGATATATATATATATATATATATATATATATATATAAAATATATATAATATATATATTTATAAATAGGCTTCCTTGAGATAATTGAAGATGTTTCCAAGATCCAATACTTTCCAAGAATAGATCAGAAAGATAAATAAGTTATTTTTCTAAATAAATTGTTAATGTTAAGCACACTGAATTTTTCAAATTAAAATAGGAGAAATGAACTTTTTAAAAAAGTTTGCCTTATATCTTAAGTTTGTATTTTACATGAGAGTAATAGTATGCCTCTACACAGGAGAAGCATGGAAACAGCAATGCCCAATTTAGAATCTAGTGAAATATTATTTACAGTAATATTACATACAGAAACAAGCAGCTGCATTAAGAAGGATTTATTGGGAAGGGAGGGAGGGAGGGAGGGAGGAAGAAAGGAAGGAAAGAAAAAATATTTGGCTATTGGGAACAAAGTTTTCCAGTTCAGTTTTATAGGGTTAGCTCAATTGAAATCATATTATTCCAGTTATTTCAACTATTAGAATCATTAGGGTTAACTGATTTAAAGTCTTTTTTTTTTAGTCTAGCAGATGGCTAGATTCACCCAAAGTTTAAACTGAAATAGGAAAAAAAATCCTTCACTATCTTTATAAAAGTTGAAATACTTTTGCTGTCCTAGATATCTAGTGATCCCCCAAGAGGAAGGATATATGATAAATGGCCAAATACCCACTGATGTAAAAAAAAAAGTGGCTATGATGCATGACCTGATTTTAAAACAGAGGCTTTAGAACTATTGCCTTCTCATCTCCTAAAACTGAGTTAAAAATAGTATAATACAAAATTACGCTTGAATGTTCATCACTAATAAAAGTAAATTTATGTGGACCTTCTCAAACTTTTGTTTAATTCAGAAGAAACTCTTTAGACTATAATTAAAATATTTTAATTAGAAGATAAATGGCATATTTTTTTCACATATATAGAAACAGGTTTCTCCTTCTAAGTGATGAAAAATCATGCTTTTACTTAAATATGGTCCATTAATGGTTCATGTAAACCTGAAGGTATAGCTAATTGCAACATATGGAAAAGTTGCAGTGTTTATGGAGTCTAATCAGGTATGATATGACAAATGAAGAAGCTGAGGACTATAAAGGAAATTGCCCACAAATTGCAGCCAAGCAAAAGCGGCATTAATTTGGAAGGTGATGGATTCAAGATACATAGACCACTCCTATGGTCTTACTGAATTTCTACTTGCTTGCCACTAAATTGTGAATAAATGGGCTGTTGGTCTTATGTTAATAAATGTCATTCAAATACATATAACTGCAGCATTCTTCTGTGTGATAACCAGGACGGTCATTTCTATGTGATGTTTTCTACAAGCTGATATCACTTTTGCGCCTTACATTAAATTTTCAATTATGTAGAAAGAATCTCCCCCTCCCTTCTTTTTTTTTCTTAAGCGTTTTAGTTAAAGTTAAGGAGAAACTTTATTAAAAAGGAAGCAGTGCAAAACTCTGGTTCAGATTCCAGCTGTGGGATAAAAGGCTATATGCCGAGTGCTCATCTACCCCAATGCCTGTGTTAAACACAATTAGAATACTTCAGCTTGCTGGTCTCTGAAGACCTACACAGTTATTGAATAATGGTGTGAATTGAAGCTCTGAAAGCACTACCCATTATGTTTTCTCTAGTGGGAGACATTACAGCATGGGTCAGAAGTATTTTCCATCAAGAAAACAGCATATGGGAAAAGGGCTAATTCCCACCCCAACAGGTCTTGATTTGAGTATTTTCACAATCTAATTGACTTGCCTTTGAAGAAATTTAAAGAGGCAGAAAATCAGATTATGGATCTTCTATAGCAGGGGTTTCTAAACTTGGCAACTTGAAGACTTGTGAACTTCAACTTCTAGGATTCCCCAGCTGGACATGCTTGCTGGGGAATTCTTGGAGGAAGTCCACAAGTTTTAAAGTTGCCAAAGTTGGAAACCCTTGTTTTATAGTCTGTTGAAGTTCAAATCCTTGATTTAAAATTTATCGTGCAAAAAGGTGTGAGGAGTCTTTCCCTCCTGTACAGTTGTGCTGATAACAGTGGGGAAAAGCTGGTTTTCACAAATATAGTTTAATTATTTGCTGTGGGGAACTTTGTAGAGTTAGTATGAAAAGGCTTTCATGCAAGCTGAAATATTACCAGGGGAGGCTAAGCTTAGGATCACACAGAAACCTTCTGTGCCACAGAGTCTTGGGTTTACCTGTGAGAAGACTGCAATGAATTTGGATTGGATTGGATTTGAACTTTACTGCCCCCACTACAATCCAGTATGGTCACATAATTCATAGCTAAAGTATGGAAGGAAGAACTGACAGTGGTGACTAGTTTTGATGGCTTTTGGGTACCTTCTGCAGAAGCATAGTAGAGAACTATTGTCCTTGTGTTCTAAGTGAGTGGTGGCTGAACACTTTGTGATACAGATAAATAGGAGCTTGATTCAAGTATTATAACACCACATTTTTCAAAAATGAATTTGTCAGGGCTCATAATGTTTGGAGTGTTCATAAATATATGAGTAGAACAAGATTAGACATATTCCATTATGGTGCCAAAGAATGGACGGGATGAGTAGGAGATATCACAAAACTTGAGGACATTTTTCCATCTCAATTCTTTCATGGGCTTCTGAGTTCTGAAATAGCTTAAAAATACACAGAATCTTTAATAAGACTGCAGCTTTGGTTTATAAACAAAACTTACCCAATGTAATTTTTGTGCTGTCACCCAAAAAATAAGTGATTATTTATGTCACCCACACTGTAGACTTTTGACAACTAATCTATTTTTTCCATGTACCATGGTTGCAGTTTAAAATTGCAGTTTGCTATTATTATTTTTAAAAGTATTTTTTTTTATTATGCTGAGCATTTACAAAACAAGCAGCCTTGAAATATTTCTTGATCAGGCTGATATTACCATAAAAAGGAATTTGATAGTTTTCAGGCAAAATATTTTAGAGTGGATTAACTGTTCATCTACAACGAACCAAAGGCTTAAGTTAGTACTTTATAATGGAGGTTCTATTATACTTCTAAAAATTATTCATAAGAGATTACATTCATATATTTAGTACTGGAATTAAGTTTATAAGCATACTAACGTTGATAGAAGTAAATAATAATATAATCCAATGTATAGCCATGGAGGGTTATAGCAATAATATTATTTCTATTAAAGCACATAAAAGCCAGAAGGCAATTTAAGATTAAAGAAATAATACGAGTACCATCTATTATATTAGAGCATCAGTCCATCTAGTTCACTACTATATAGACACTGATTTGAAATTGCTATCCAAGTTTTCATTACATCTTCTCCAGCCTTGATAAAATGCCATTACTGAACTTGGTATTTTCACATGGGAGCATATTCTGTAGTAGGATTGAGCAACTTTTTAATGCAGAGATTCAGTTCAAAGCCTATTTGATTGAATTTTTAAATTAAACCAACATTCCAGATTGAATTGGAAAGTTTAACTAGGCTTGTGTGCCCTGTGAATAATGCCAAGAATGTATAATATCACAGTGTGGTCCAGGTATTGATGGCTTTGATCATGTTTCCATTGTTCAATTTTGTCTTTGGCAATTAATCATTTTTTGGGTGTATTCTTTATTAATGACATTTTAACTTGTCCATGCTTGATGATATCCAACTATAAAATGTTCAAATACCTGTAGGCTTCATCCGGATGGATTATTTTTGTTGCATCGATCGAAGAGAATATTTGTAATTCAGGGTTGAATTTTAGGATCCTAGGTGCTCTCTGAGCTTGGTTGTTTACTTAAAGACATTTCTTTGCCCAGCTAGGTAACATCATCAGTGCACTGTTACTTTGTTTGGTAATGAAATGTCTGCAAGAAAACAACGAAGTTTAGAGAGCACTATTGTTCTTGTTTAGCATTCTGGGAGGACATTATTGATTTTAGTGGCAGTGGGAGACATCTAAGAGGCACATGATTCAATTTTTGATCTTTTACTACCCCTATCTCTCAACCACTCATTTTAAGAGTTATTCTCAGTCCCTTTTAAAATATTTACATGTGCTTAAGGATTGGAATGGAAATAGGACATCTCTAAAAATTAAACTACTCCATTCCCATAAACTCCCCATAAAATTATAAAAAGCCAATCTCACAAAACAGCAATTTGAGTTAAATTTAAAAAATAAAATAAAAAAACAATAAAGTTTGGAATGGATTAAAAAAACAACAGCGGGTGTATGTATTTTTCCATGACATCAACAGATGGTTTCCTGAGGTCTTCTAGAAGACTGGGAGGTTGAGCTGAATTGCAGCCTGCAACTTCTGAAACATTGTCCATTCTAATTATTCACTCTAATTATTAATTAATTATTGTATTAATCCATTGCTTTTGTCAGATAGCAGATTATTTATATTTTTGTTCTCTAATCCAGCTGTGAAAAAGTCATTTATACAAGTTGTAATGAGCTATGTGCTTTATCAGACTCCTTCTAACATAGTAGTATTCTACAGAGACTGCAGTATAGTTTATCAGTTTAGAGAGGTACAACTTCCCATTGGGCTCTGATAACGTTCAAGTTGAAAGTCAGATGTATTGTAAATGTTTGACTTTTCATATTCGTTTATAAAAATACAAGAAAAAATTACCTCAGTTACCAAACCTTCAACTGAAAGCAATATTCAGAGAGGTTTTTTTTTAAATTCATCCATATGGCTATCATTACTATGTGCAGTATGACATACTGAGCCAATAATAAACTAAATATTTTATTCTTGATAACAAAAATCACATATTTTAAGTGGATTTTTTATGAACAGTTAAATATAGAGAAATCTATTAAAAATTCAATTATTCATCCTCCAGGGTACATTTTAACCCTCTCTTCCGCATGTAGAAAGTTTGCTATGAGGAATGAAATCTACAAATAAATTTACCAAATTTACAATCAAAATGGCAACAGCATTATTAATGCAGGGATGAAAGGAGCACAGCAATAAGCTCTTCAGACAAGCAAAATATTGTTACAGCTCACATCAGAAGATCTGTGATACGATATGTGCCTTGAGGATTCAATACTGCATGCAGAGAAGAGATTGAATTCTAGCTAATGAGAGTTCCAGCTAATGGAAACGACTCTGTTTTCTTTGATAGTACAATAAAGTCAAAATAACACTGGGCCCATAAAGGTAGATCATGTGTTTCTATCTCCAGTTAACTGGGTTTCATCATTAGTGACTATCACACTCCTAAATATTTCCCATTTATCAGGTTTCAAGATTGGCCTTCATGATGAAGAAGAGGGAATCATGATGTCTCTTTTCAAAGACGCCTATGGAATAATGTATACGTTTTATTTCTTAGGTGGCTGGCCATGTAAAATGTTGTGCCATATTTCATAATATCACAGACAGCGGTTCGGAGATAACAAGAAGTAATAACATCGCTGATAGCAGCTTTTGATAGCATGTCGCTGCTTACCCCAGCTGCTATTACGAGCATTCAAAGGTTATATGGAATGATAAAATCTGCCATATCTAATAACAAGTTTTATACATAGCTTATCTTGACCACCAGCTGTTTTATAGGTTATCAAAGAATAACCTTTTCTATCCAAGATTCCTTTATTATTAACAGGTATAAATGCATGAAGCCAATTTGCTCTAGAGGGTGCAAGCATACAGTACATTTTCCTCTTCCTTGGTTTATACAGGGAGAGACCAGAATTAAATGCTAGCACACATGCTTTTTAAAAAAAAGAAAATAGTTGAAGTCCTATTCCTGATATCTTCTATTAAGTGGATCATGAAGTACTAAAGAAAAGAGTTCTACTAATCATTCAAAAGAATCGTTCTGTTAATCTGAACGACCAGTAGTATATTTCTTTGTTTTGTAGAATCTTTATTTGCCATTCAGGTTTTAAAATTAAAATTAATTGGTAGACTAGGCAGTTCAATGGATAATAAAGAGCACATTGTTTAATGTTTATGATTTGATTATGTAAAAATTCCACAGACATGCAGCTGGATTTTGAAACTAGAAAGTGTTGTAATGGTCAGCAGGCTTCAGAAATATTAAGTTTCAGCATAACTTAATATTATACTTCTTTCCCCCTTACAAGAATTTTAATAGAAGCCTTAACTGTGCATGTGAAAGTTCACAATTAAATCTCAGGTTGCATTGGGGATTTAGTAATATGACAGCACTAGATGGATTCCATGTTGAGCAAATACAGATTAGAGTTAAACTACACTTAGATGAAATTATTGTTACTTGAAGTTTATTTTTAGTTTAACTTTCCTGCCAAAATTGTTAAGTGAACGGTTGCAGTTGTTTAAGTTAATAATATGATTGTTAAGTGACTCTGGCATCCCCATTGATTTTGCTTATCAGTAGTCACAAAAGTTGATCACATGACCCCAGGACACTGTAATTGTCATAAATATGAACCAGTTGCCAAGCATCCAAATTTTGATAATGTGACCATGGGGAGACAGCAACGGTCATAAGTGTGAAAAACAGTCATAAGTCACTTTTTTTCAATGCTGGAGTACCGTTTCCCCTAAAATAAGACATCCCCTGATAATAAACCCAATCGGGCTTTTGAGTGCATGCACTAAGATAAGCCCCCCCTGAAAATAAGCCCTCCCTGAAAATATTTAAATGCATGCGCAGCCGGTCCCCGTCATTTCCTCTGGTTTTCTCCACGCACTCCAAAATAATAAGACCTCCCCAAAAATAAGGCCAAGTGCTTATTTTGGGGTTCAAAAAATATAAGACAGGGTCTTATTTTCGGGGAAACACAGTACCATCAAACAGTCACTAAACAAATGGTTGTAAATTGAGCACTACCTGTAATCATGGTGGTGTATTAAGTTTTCCTTCTCCATTTGACCTTCTAAAATAGGAATTATTCATTGAAGGACTTTCAATGAGCTTTGTATCTGAGTGGAGATTTTAGTGATTTCCGTGTTGTTTCCATTTGTGAAGTTTGAATTCAAACATCTTCTTGCAAGACAGTAGTTTCAGCTATTAAGCAGCCATGACTTCATAAAAGGTTTTAAATAATTTGCAGAATTTCTGCTGTCCTACAAAATATGACACTGTATAGAGATTCTCACATCTTATGAATCTGTTCAGCCTTCAGTAGTTGAACTTGAGAATTTTGTAGCACAGCTTGAGTTCATCCCTTGCCAATTTCATTGTACAGTATAAATTGGTTTACAAGGGTCATCTATACTACAGCAAAAGAGAATTATTCTTGAACTTGGCTATTATGGATGAACTCAGTGTCTAAAAGTATTTTGATGCCAAAAACACAGAAAATGTCTTCTGACATACTGTTTTAAATACTGCAGATAGTGTTTTTTAAATCCTTAAATTCCTTAGTATTTCTGACAACACATATTATTTGATATTAATATTGAAGTAGGACTGTAAGTACACCCATTCTTACATTCATCTAACTTACACAGGTACTATGAAAGATATGAGATGCACTATGTCTACTTCCAAACCTCCAGTATGAAATTTAAAATAAGATCAGAAATTTTATGTAAATTCAGCCCTCCCTTTTCACTTCCACCACTGATATAATCTCTCATATCCTAGTAAGGATTCATCAGAATAACTATGGTATAATTGTTTGCAATTGTCTGTTGAGAACTAACAGATTTAAAGCAGCATGATTTAATATGAATTAGTAATTCAAAATTCAGAAGCAATATGATTCAAGACTGAGATTCAGTTTCACTTTTTTAAAAAATGCCCTTAGTCTATCAGTGGGAAAGTTATATTTGCAGCTGCTTCATAACACTACAGAGTACAAGGCTTATCTGGAACATACATATAATTTTAGGATACTGTGATAAAGATTAATCTTTATTCACAAAATAAAGCAAGTTTATACTTTGAGTTAGTACCACTTGGAAACTGCAAGTAAATCAGTTCTTTGTAACTTATGGGTGATCAGAGGCTAGACCAGTGGTTCCCAACGTGGGGCCCATGCCCCACAGGGGGGCAATTTGATTTTTAATGGGGGCAATTTGAACCTTGTTTAAACCAAGATAATAGCCTTTTAGGCTTCCTCCATGTGAATAGAGTTCACTTTTTGAGTAAAGTAAGAATTATATGTCATCGGGGGGGGGGGGGAGGATCAGGATTTTAGAGATGCTTAGGTGGGGCATGGCTAAAAAAAGGTTAGGAACCACTGGGTTAGACTGTCTGAAAATGCATGCCAGTAGTATATTAAAATTTACTTGATTTCACAATTTTAGCCCAGGTGCATTAGCAGCTTGTAAAATATCTAAATAACTATCAATATGTGTTTCAGATGATTCTAAGCCCACAATTTTTATTTAAATAGACACACATTATTGTTGAGGTGGGTAAGAACATCAGAAAAAAGAAATGGAATGCCCCTTATTGAGAAACCAACATTTAAATTTCTTGAAAAATATTGTGCTTTTTTATGAGATTAATTCAACCAAAAACCACATTGATTGGACGCCACAGATGTTATCTTTAGAAATTGGTTATCAATTTATTTATGCTAGAAATATAAAGTGGTCAACACTTGCATATAGAGCAGGGATCCCCAAACTTGGCAGCTTTAAGACTTGTGGACTTCAACTCCCAGAATTCTCCAGCCCGCATAGCTATGCTGGCTGGAGAATTCTGGGAGTTGAAGTCCACAAGTCTTAAAGCTACCAAGTTTGAAGACCTCTGATATAGAGCATGGCTGCTTCACAATGTGGTCCTATGTTGGTCAAATAAACCTCATTTTAAGAAATGCAGTACGATTTAAGGATGTTTCGACTCACAATATATACCCCCCAAATGGGAATGTATCAGTATATGAAGGACTATGGATTTGTTGAGCATGAGGTGTAGCAAAAGAACGTTCTGTTCTAATGGAAAGAATTGTAGTGTAGAAAATAAATTTAACAAACAAAATGCAGGTTTAAATCTTGGACTTCCGCTTCCGGTTCCGCGGGCGACGGACTCTGATCGGGCTAGCTCTGGCCCCAGAGTCCGATCCCCCCCATCTGGAGGCCCTTTGGGCCAAACGCCCCATTATTGGGGCGTTTGCCGTTTGAGGGCGGCTCGCCAGGGGTCCCCTGCCTCACTTCCAGGGGCCGGGAGGCCGATGCTGGCGCGCCCGAGGCTCCAGAGGGGGTGGGAGGCGATCGGCGGCCTTTTTTGAGGCCGCGGAGGCGCCACAGCGCCTAAGGGGACCGGTGCTACATAAGAAGGCACAACGGACTGAACGGACTGACTGGAGAATCGAACAGGCATCCTGGAGGCGAGAGGGGGGGTTGGAGTTTCCCCCCCCCTTGTAGCTGGAAAGATGCCGTGGCAGAGAAGTAGGGGGAAGGAGATGGACTGAAACCCCTTACTTTGCTGACTTTTCCTTGGTGGATGGCTGTGGCAGAGTTTGTTGGAGAGGTCTGGTGGCCTCTCTTCCCGGTGAGCTATGGCGGCAGTCTGACTTCCTGCTTCTTTATTTATGATTGAAGACAACATTCTCCTCTGGCTTCCTGTTTGACCTACTCTATACTTCGGACTCGTTGCTCCTGTGAGCGCCCACTGGTGGATATTTGAAAAATTACTTTGACTGTTAATCCCACTTTCTTCTCTGGAGGTTTGTCCTTTGATTTCTCATCTTCTATTGATGCAAGATGGCTAAGGGTCATAAATCAGCAGCAGCTGATATGGAAAAAATTATGGAAAGACTGGCGAAATTGGATCAGAAGTTGGACAAGTTGGATGATATGCAAAAAGGATTATTTGAAATTAAATCTGAAATGACACTTATGAAAAAAGATTTAAATGATGTTCAACAGCTGGCAGAGCAAAACAAGAAGAAGATGGGGGGTCTGGAGGGGGAGGTACGGGCACTCCATAAGGTGGAAGATGGGAGAGGGAATGCAATGTTAACTTTACAATTGGATAAGATGTCTTATTTCCTCAGGTTCCAAAACGTGGAACAACTTGACCAGGAAAATTTGAGAGAAGTGATGGTTAAAATGTTGGGTGAATTTTTAGAAAGAGATTTGGAGTCTATTGGAAGGGATGTGGATTTGGTGTATAGAGTAAATTCACAATTTGCAATTTTACATAATTTACCAAGAGAGGTTCATATTAAATTTGTGAGAAGGGAACTGAGAGATGAGATACTGAGAAAACAAAGACTGGGGGCGCTGGTGTACAGGGGCAAGGAGGTCACCATCCTGAAGCAGATTCCCAGACAGGTACGAGAATTAAGAAGAAAATATTATTTTTTATCAAACAAGCTGTACCTTAAGGGAGTAGGTTTTAGGTGGTTGATTCCGGAGGGTTTGATGATTTTTTGGGAGGATAGTAAGAAGAAAATTAATAATGTAATGGAAGCTAAGGCTTTTTTTGACCAACATAAATCCTTCCTAGGTGGAGAAGATACAGGAGCCGAAGAGGGGGAAGTATTAGACGATCAAGGAGCGGGGGCGGACGGAGCTGTGGCGGCCCGGGAGGAGGGGGGAGGCCAGACCATGGTTTTAAGAGCCAGAACCAGGAAATGAAGGAAGGAGGGGAATCTATTGTTTAATGTTTCCTTTAATTGACGTTTTATTTCCTTTTCTCTCTTTTTTATTGTATTTTGTATAATATTTTTCTGTTTATATAATTTTTATACAACTTGGTTGTTTGTTTTGATTTAAGATAATAATGTCTGTTGTGTGAGAATTTAAAAAAAGAAAATAATAATAGAAATATCTTTATATGAAGATATTGAAAATTCAACATATTGTAAACTATAATATTGTACATTTTTAACCAATAAAAACTTTTTAAATAAAAAAAAATGCAGGTTTAAATCTTCATCCATTCATCTCCACTCTCTGTCCTTTGGACATGACTTGGGACAGATCCTACTCATCTCTTTGTTTAACCCTTTCAGACCCAAATCAGTCCTCTACAAAACAAGCTCCTCTGCACACTCATGTGAACCAATGAATAGAAGCCTGTTCATGACTGGCTCTAATAATGAAGTTAGTAATAAGCTGATAGACCCCAACATTCCATCCTCAATCAGCCTGATCATCTCAATGTTCTACCTCCTTGGCAGTGGACTTTCCCAGTTCTGCTTTTTTCATGCAAGAGCCACTTTGTCTAACAATAAAAATAAACCCAGGTACAAGTTCAAGGACCTGCTTTGTCGTCTTCAAAAGTTGTCAGTAAATTAGATCCCTAGGATTTCCTATCTTATAGCTTTCAACTTCTATAAAAAAAAATCTTTGCTATTCTATTGTTTAGGGTCCCTCTTTCTTGTAAAACAGGAGCCCAATAAACAATAAACAATGTGATAAATTTGTTTCTTATCCTCAGTGTTGCGCTTTGTGCTTCTTAATTTTCCACAGCAGACTGTATCATCTTACAGTCTTGGATGCACTGCATATGTTTGCTCTCTCTTTTTGAGCTGCTTCACCATTTAAACAAAATGAAAAGACCAATTGATATCATTTGGTTTAGGGAAGATTCAGTGCTGTATTTTACAGTGGAGTTAATTGTTAGGAACATGAATATCCTCTTTTATTTGCAGTGATGTTAAAAATTCTGCAAATGAAGAAGGCAATTTGTTACTTTTGATCACTTTCAAATCCTCCCCAATGCAACTTGAATAGCCCAAATTTGACTTTTGATGCTTCATGTCTAAATCCTATAAGCAACTAAGAGTTTGAATTTGATGGGGCAGATGTATAATTAATAAATAAAATAAATCCATTTGCTTCCATACTCTGAAAATTTGATTTAAAGGTTATGAGAGCATGTTTGGATTGAATCCACTCTGAATTGAATCATCCTTTCAAAGATGTGCATAGTTCAATTCTAGTGTTGTTGAGCTTTCAACTTCTTGAAACATAAGCAATTTCTCCAAATGCTAATATTCTCTAACATTCTGTTGATATAATAACAGTCCAGGTAAAGAAAACTGGAACAATAATGATTCTTCTCCAGTATCTGAGACTGCTTTCATTTCTGAATAAATTGAAAACAGCTTGAAAACCTGAAATATAATTGAATCATCCCATACATCCACAATTTACAATTTTAATACTATCACTTATTGCACATGCCCTGTGTTACGAGTAGAAGGTAAACTATTCCTTTTCTGAATACAATGTCTTTGTTACATTCAAGGAACATAGATACAAACTTATACATACCACACCCTTTTAAAATTTTGTAGAGGTAAGCCTTCAACTCCTTGTAAATCTAAACCTGTTGTTAGCTCAATGATTTAAAATGTAATAACCAGAACACATTGGGAACAATGCATGTTATTTGTATGTTAAGAAAAAAAAAGCAAATGACATTGGCAGAGCCCCTTCAGGTATCACCGTCACTGTAATGGAATTGACTGATTGCTCATTGTTATGCCTACAACCGCAGATGGAATCCAATTATCTATACAAAGCATTGGGGATTTGAAGGTGCAACCAGAATAGCTAATAATTTACAAGATGGAATCCTCATACTCCTTGGCAAAACAATAGCATCTAACATAGTTCCTTTCACGGAGTATATAAAAGAATGTGATTCTGTTTTTTTCCAAAGCACATATTCAATCTAATTATTCTGTTTCCTGATTTCAGAAAAATAGGGACATTTCAGGTACACAGAATGGAAAGAAGTCAACTGAGGAAGCACCATTTATATGTTCAATGTTCCATTCTGAAGGGGTTCAGTCAAACTATGGTACCGTAATGCTTGTTGAAAAAACCTATCCATATACTACTAAAACTCTCATTGTCATGGGCAAAATGGTGCATCATAGGGAAACAATTTTTGAATTTTGAATTTGGTACTTCAATTTGGTTTACAGAATGCATTCAAAATTTGGGACCCATAATTCCTGAGGGAATGAAATTTGGGAACGTTGTGGCCACTTCAGTATACTAGCTGCTCCTGCAGTGTTGGGATGCTTCTGTGGTCATGTGGTCTTCATTTCAACATTCTGTGACAGTTACTCAGCCAGTCTAGCAATCCCTCACTTTCTCCCCCACCCAGCAGTAACCATTTGCCTGCCTGCTGGAAAGGAAGGGAGGGAGGGAGGGAGGAAAGATTTGTTTATATTACCTGCCAGCTTCCCACAAGAAAACTCAATGGGGAAGTTGACAGGAAGTTAGAAATTGCTCCTGCTCTCACTGTTGTTTTGTCTTGTCTTCATTCTGTTTCTCTGTTTAGGTAAGGAAATATCTCTGAAACAATGTCCCAATGGGGTGTGGGTTGTATAGTTGATCCTAAAGAATAGCTACTGTTGATCACAAGATTCTGCTGGCATCAAGGGACTCTACCCTGCCTATAATAAGATGGGAAGCTTGACTGGCAACAGGGCCTAAGCTACCATTGAGTTTTCTGTTTATGTATTGTTCCCCTGTTCTAAAGCAACATGTCTTCCAAGACTGCTTGACCTGATTGCTGCCATAGCAGTCAATACATTGGATTGCATTGGAGTGTTGTTCCCCACTTGCATATCAATTGCAATTCCCTTCTTCATAGAGAATCCTGGCAAACATCCTTTTCTAAAAAGGGCTACTGGGTAGTATTTGGGGGACACAATAAGGGGAGGCCAAATATTTCATTATTATTATTATTATTATTATTATTATTATTATTATTATTATTATTATTGCCTGAATCACCACTATGTAGGCTCAAAGATGAAATTGTAACAAAATCTGGTCAGACTCAAGATGAATCTTTTTCCAGTAGGCATCTTGGCATATAGTTAGCTGCTTCATCTCCATGAGCTTCTCGCTATACCAAGAAACAAAAACAAATCTATCCATAAGTACAGACTGTTGTGGTGCAGACTGTTCCACAATCCCAGACACTCTATCATTCCAATGAATGACCAGAATAGAGACTGCATAGATGATAGTGGTAGTTATTGCAGAGAACACGCAGATATTCTCCAGCATTTTTTTTTTTTTTTTTGCTATGGTGGTGTTGAAGGGACACTTTTAACCAGCTTAAGGTCCTGAAGATACATCTGGGCTGGCTTTCAGTTTGGCAACAAACAATGATAATTCTTCTAAACCACTTTAAACATGCCTTAGTTAGAATGCCTACTTTTCTTATTTCTTTTTCCATCCTCCTGTATTTTTATGTTTTTCAGTTCTGTTTTACCTTTCCACTTGTCTAAACAACTTCTCAAATGAAGACTCTAAGACTCCATCTTTAGAATGGCCACAGCTTTCCATTTCTCAGAAAACAGTAAATTTATAGTTTTCCACTGAATTTTCTACTGAAATCTTTCTAATTTATTCCCTTCAAATGCACCTCATTTCTTATTATTCTCTGTCCACCTGTGCCATTCAATAGAAAATTCAATCACCATTTTACCATTAACACTTTGGAAGCAAGCTTAGAGAATAAGGAAGATGACTTTGACAGAAATATGCAAGAATTGTTACCAAGGCAAAGGGAAGTGAAACATTTTTAAGCCCTCTTTGCCTAGATCAGGGTTCCTCAAACTTGGCAGTTTTAAGACTTGTGGACTTCAACTCCCAAAATTCTGGGAGTTGAAGTCCACAAGTCTTAAAGCTGCCAAGTTTGAAGACCTCTGCCCTAGATAATGATCCTTGCATATTTACATCAAGGTCATCTTCCTTATTCTCTATAGCAGTAATCCCTTTGAGAAAGGGGAACATTTCTGAAACTGAAGAGATTGTGAATACATTATGGTCCACTCATAAATAACATTTAATTTTTTAACCCTTTGAGATCTACATAGCTCTCTGACCTCCCTCCCACCCTGCTTTCTCCCCTTGTCACAGTGTGCTAGAGGTGACTAGGGGATTCTGTGAGCAGTCTTGGTCAGTAATTTGTTAATCATAGAAAAACATCCATACCCAGCTGGGGTATACACTGCCATCCATCTCACTGCTTTCCAGGAACACAAGGTTATAGCTGGGGACAGCTGAGTCTTATTAGTAGCTAAAACTTGCCAACGGTGGAATATAAATACAAAGAACATATAAAATTCAGTATCCCAAACTTGACCCAGTCCTCTGCAGTTTAATTTCCCTTTTTGGTAACACTTCAGTTACAGATGGTGACTTTCATAAAGGCAATTCTGCCATACCAGACATACTCCAAATTGGCAAACTCCAAATGCCAATTTCATGAACTTCACAAAGCTCACTCAGAAGTGAAGCACTTGCAGTCCTTTGGCTCAATTTGTACTATTTAACGTTGCCTGACCATGATCTCATATACAGTTAAAAACAACAATAACAACAACTCTGAGTAACTTCCAATAGTAGAGACTTGAATCAGGCAAGGATTCCCAGGGACTGCATTCCTTAACAGGCAGGGGTACCTCCCCCAAATCAGCTTCTTATCCTGGGTATATAGCAATAGCATCTAGCACTTAGACTTACATACCACTTCATAGTGGTTTACAGCCCTCTCTAAGCAGTTTACAAAGTTAGCATATTGCCCCCAACAATCTGGGTCCCCATTTTATCCACCTTGGAAGGATGGAAGGCTGAGTCCACCTTGAGCCGGTGAGAATTGAACTGCTGGCAATTGGCAGAATAAAATCTGCAATGCCGCATTCTAACCTCTGAGCCTCCATGGCTCAATATGATAGAAAACTAAAAAAAAAAACAAGATAAAAGTCCCATCAACTATTATAGAAAATCCAACAATCATTTCATTAAAGTTAGCAAATTCCAGTGAGTATCTGTTTGTTGTTGGGGTTTTTGCATAATCTTCTTGCACTTAAACAAGCCAAATACAAGAGCCCTAAGGTTAATAAATCTTATGTATAAACGTGTGATCATCTGCATATACTAACAGAGACCCCCATTCATGGAAAATTGTTTTATAGCAGATAAGACTATAAAATAGTTTTTTTTAAAAAACTATTTTATAGTCTTATCTGCTATAAAACAATTTTTAAAAGAGGGGAAATGGGGTATTTTTCACATAAGTGTGAAGATGTTTCAGACATATTCTCTAATTGGTATTCTAACAAGCTATCTCTGTGACATTTATGTGGAAGGTGGGAAGAGGTAAGATGAAAACCACATATCTTTGAATCTGCTGTGAAAGATATAGCTAAAAGTTCACATTCTATAAGTATTTTAATAATTCACAACATTGAGGCAGTAAAATTCCATTTTAAATAAGCATCAACAAATATATAACTAAAGAAATATACAACAACGGGAATAAGATTATACATGCAAAACAAAACTATAAAAAGACATACAAATCATGCTCAATTGTTTTTTTCTTTTATTCAAAATATTAAACTACAAACTTCCAAAAAAAGAAAGAAAGAAAGAAAAGAAAAGAAAAAAGTAATACAAAAGCAAATAAAAACTAAACATTATTTCTGTTTTCTTCATGGGACTATTTACTAAATTTTTATGGTTGCCCATTTCACTTGCATGTAACTCTGGGTAGCACATATACTAAAAATCTACATAAAATTGTGATTCATCAAAACAATTAAAAGTTAAAAACTATGCAATAATAAAAATATAGAGAATGCACTTGTCATGCCCCAGCATATAACTTTTATATACTGTTGTTGGTCACTAGCCCCATCTAGTTGCTGGAGGGACAAGTATGACCCAACATACAATCTTTATATACTGTTGTTGCTCTCTAGCCCCATCTAGTGGCCGGAGAGACTAATACCATGTATATTGTTTGAAGCTGACCTTACCTCTTTACCCATCAGCCCGCACTCTCAAAACAAGCGCACTCTGGGAAGCCAGACTCCATTTCCTTTAGCATTTGGAGAAGGCAGAAGCACAAAGAAGAATCCATCTTAATCTGTGGCATGTGGTCATCCAAGGCCAAACCCACATCCCACACACAGAGCATCGCTGGTGAGATTTGTATTTATTCATTGTTATGTTCAGCAGTAACTCAATACTGCCTATCTTGTGTTTGGTTCTCATTGTATGTATTCCTATTTTCCTCAGATTCACCATATCCTGTTCTTTCAATAAAGCATTCAGATCTACACACATGGTCTGTTTTATTGGAGGATAGGTGATCTTAGCTGCATGTAGAGCTGCACACACAGATTAACGTGTAGTGAGGACAGAACAGCACTCTAACAATGCAACTATTTTATGAGTTCCATACTTTCTTGAGATCCCCAAATCTGATGGCACATCCAAGTTTAAAGGACTTTCCAAAAGCCTGGAAGCATTAGGCCAGTCTCACCTGGGGGAAAATGATGTTCCAGTGAGTGGTTGAAACAAAAAGCTTTCCTTCCTAGGTCCTGTCAAATAAAGCTCTGGGATCAATGATACCCATAATATGTCATTTCTGCTGGACCCGATGTAGATATATAATTGGGGAAACACCAAATACCATCCTCAAGTAATTTGGACTACAACCTTCTCAGATCTTCAATCTCTTGGTGACTCTTGACACCCTTAATTATTGTACCTATATGGACTCATGAGGATTTAGAGTACAGAACATGACCTTGCAGTAGTCTTTCACCTTTCTAAACAGTTGGTTCCAGTTGTACATTATGGGAGGGGAAAGATATACCTGGAATCACTTGATCATGTTTCTCAGCATGCCAACTAGGATTTGCTAAATGTATATCTTATGATTAAATGTATTTTTTGTTTCTTTGAATTCAGTGCCCACACCCTCAGATTAGCATCATTACATTGTTAGTGTTTCTGTTACATATTACAAATCATCTGACATCTTGCATCCTAAAATATGTCATATTTTGAAACTAAAATATTTCACTAAAAAGAAAATGTTAATTTTCTTACCTTTGCCAGGAAAAAAAAAAGGCAAGTCCCAACAATTCCAATTGGTGGCTTGAAGTATACTCAAAGACTTCTAGCTTGAACTCACGTGAATAATGTTCTCTAGGCCCACTTTTCACGCATAAGAGAATGATCCATTAAAACTGGAAAGTGGCAGGAAACAATTTCAAGAAAAAGCAGCCCCGTCTTTCCATTCTATCATTTAACGCACTGCATTGTCACAACTGAGCTGACACAACCTTAAGTAAAATGATTCAAAGAGCGGTGATGGATGCCATGTGACACAATATAATTACAAGAAAGCCATCAAAAGAACATTATATTTCCAGCAACTACCACTTCCTGTGCATACAATGCCTAATCAACTAAAAGCAGATATTTCAAAGTTTGTTTTTTTGCTGGTCTAAGTGCAGCAAAATGAAAACCTAACAAACAGCGAACAAGGTGGCAACAAAAATAGAAAGAAAAGACAGGGAGGAGAATCAAAAGGCTTGGCTTTTTTAAACTTGCTAAGCAAATTTAGAGTAACAGATTAAATATATACCTGTGGGTAAAATTTAGGTGTTTCATGAGAACAAGTGAATGAATGTTTAATGTAAACAATCTAACAATATTGTGTATTTTTTCTGTTTTCTTTTTCTAGTTCTAAGTGCATAGACACAGAAAAATATTAAAGACAGTATAGGAACTCTACTGATAATTAGTCAAATAATTATACCTTTGAGTGGGAAAAAAATCTATAATTCACAAATTTTTGAAAACCAACAGTGAAGATTACACATTAAATTATAATGTATTATATTGGTCTCTCTCTATCTCTGTATGTTAATTAAAAGCATCAGATTGGAAATTGATAGACCAGCTGGGCAACTTTTGGCTGGTTGAAAGGAAGGTGGCAATTGCAACCAAAAATATTGCCAAGAAAATTGCATGAACTTGTTCAACCTTTTTTCTTTCCTTTTACTCTGGTATTTGGAGGCAACTGGATTAGCTAGCTTGTTGAGACCAGAACCCAGCATGCCATGAGTGACTGGAATCACAACAGCAGCAACAATAGCTAATTCAAAAGCCCAAGCTGCCACAAAATGAGCAGAGAGCAGAACCCAGCAATCAAGCTATCTTCTACAACAACAGCAGTAGCCAGCAGCCGCTAAGAAACTGATGACAATTAAGAGGTGCCAAAATTTCAATGGCAGCTGAAGGCAGAGGTAACAAATATCCTGTAAGAAAGTCTACAGGTACTGGTAGGTATGGTCTAGCCATGAGACAGAAACAGCATTGGTTGCTCTGATCAATGACCTGAATTAGGGCCTAGATGGAGGTAGTACACCTGTCCCAGTTGATAGCATTTACAATGGTAGTGTATGGATTGAGGCCTACAATGTTTTACAGTGGTTCCATTCTGGTTACAGACATTACTTATAAACTTTTGAATTACAAACTTTAGCCAATATGAACAAAACTGTGTACAGTTCCAACCTAAAAGTCAGGAGAAGATGAAACAGTGTTATTTTATAGCGCACTGCACATTGCATAAACACCCTTGACAGCACTGTTACACAAGTCTTTACCACAAGTGATAATGGATGGTTGTGCTCAGTATCTGAGGGAGTGGGGATAATGGGACACCGGAAAGAAGGTCCAATGATTCTGAAAGGGGAGAGGGCCACCAAGGCAGGAAGGCTGTTTTATGTGAGCATCACCCAAGGAGGCGCAGGCCATAGAGTCTGCAATTGACCAGCTCAAGAAGAGAAAAAAAGTTGAGCCATACCTGGGACCATCTGGAAGAAGAATCAGCACCCATGTCTCCCCTGACTATCCATAAGAAGCTCATGGCGGGGGAATGAAGCAGCATGAGAAAGGCCTTGTGTCACCGGAAAACTCTACCAAACATACTTCCAGTATCCTTGTGGAGAATGGAATGATACAGGACTGCCCACTGCTGCTGGTAAGGTCAAGACTGACCATTATGCACACCACTTCTCTGCCTGATGGCAGCCCTTCCCCATCAAGGCCCCCGAAGGCCTGTGGATGACTAGCCTACCCTGGCACTGGCAACCAAAGCCATGATGGATCAATATAGGAGAGGACCTGAGCTCATCCACCACTAGGTGGGATTGAGAGGTAAAAGGAAGCTAAGGCACTTGCTGCTACTTGGAGAGCATGAGGGTTATTGTGAATCTTGTTGGGCTAACAAATGAAAGAGATTTATGAACAGTCTCTCAGAACATAATCCTTTCATAAGTACCATCTTTTAATGGTGGTTAAAACTGAGATATTGGCAGATTTAATTTATATTTTGATTATTGTCTTCATGTTGTGAACTGCCAAGAGTCTGGAACATAGATATGACAAGTAAATGAATATATAAATAAATAGTAAACTGCCAATCAACAAAAAATAGGGAACCGAAGGATCCATAGAATTTGGGCTGAGGAGAAAATGACCTTAGTGTGTTCTCAGGTGGGGAAAGCAGCTAAATATAATCCACATTTCTGATAATCCATAGAAATGTGGACAATTCAACCCCGTTTGTAAAGGAAAAAAGGAGAAAGAAAAATAAATGTTTAGAAATTCATAAAAAATCATGCATGCATTGTAAGATATGTTCTGTAAGATACACAGAATAAGTAAAATACAGAAAAATAGTAAATAACATTCAGAAAAATAAAATACATAAAAACCCATTAGAACTGAATAAGCTATAGAAGTTAACTGAAGAAACCCACAGAATAAATTGTCGAGTAAATATGATTTAAAAAGTTATATATACGGAGAAACCCTTATAAATAAGTGGATAGCCTCAATTTTGTTTGAAATAAAACATGATGTTTGCACAATAAATCCTCCTCTACAGCAAAGGGAGGCAATGCTATAGTTTTTGTCTGCATTTTTTTTTTACAATTTTGCAAAAACAAACAAACAAATCCTCCCCCCCCAAAAAAACAACAACCCTTATTATATTCACCAACACATTTTCTCCTGCAATGTTTGAAAATACATTTTCTGTTCTCATAATCTGCACATCTATAGAAACAACTGAGTTAAAATGTCTGACCCTTTTTATTCTAGAAAAATTTAAGAAAAAACAGAGATAATAGACCTTGCGAAAGCTTAATGGTCAAACTACTTTAACAAAACAATTCGAAGTTTTCCCACTGAAAACTGCAGTTTTACTGCCAAATTTCAACAATGTGATCTTGGGAAAAATACAAAAATGGGATTAGAGCAATAAGCAATCTATTTATTGTATGTTGCCCATCTTTGACTTCAAACAAGAAATTATATAAATTCATATTGGCAACAGAAAACATTTTAAAGAATTCTTCCAGGAGCCTTTGTCAGATTAGGAAAAAGAAGTATGGAAATTGCAGGTCAATGGGAAGAATTATACAGAATTAGTAGTTTTAACTTCTCTTGAAATTAAGTAAAAAGCCACCCAGGAAAAAAATAAAAAAGCAAAGATAGCTAGCTTCTGGGAAACCAAAAGCCCAGTTCTGCAAGAAAAGGAAGGAAGGAAGGAAGGAAGGAAGGAAGGAAGGAAGGAAGGAAGGAAGGAAGGAAGGAAGGAGAGAAAGAAAGAAAGAAAGAAAGAAAGAAAGAAAGAAAGAAAGAAAGAGAAAGAAAAAGATAGAGAAAGAGAAAAATAGAGAGAAAGAAAGAAAAGGAAAGAAAGAAAGAGACAGAGAGAGAGAGAGAGACAGAGATAGGGAGGGAGAGAGAGAAGGAGAGGGGGAGAGAAAGAGATATTTATCTAAATCACCGATATGCCTACTACTTTCCTTGGGCAGATTATCAAAGGAAATACATTGAATGTTCCTATTTCCAATGAGAATAATGAGAACAGTCTATCTCCAGTAAGTGTGTTATGTTGTAACAACATTAATGCATGAACGGCTGAATCATTTAACTTATTTCTTGCATTCACCCTTCCCATTGGCAAACATTTCTGACATCTGAAACGACTTCCTCCTTGAATTTTAAATGTTATTGCTGCCAAAGGACCTACATTCAAACATTCCCTTAATGCTGTCTGACATGAAAGTAAACAACTGAATTCCAGACAATCCGTAAAATAATGATATGTGGGCATGATACAGCTGCCAACAAGGCATCCCTAAAGAGCTTTTATATTGAAGAGGGATAAGAAAGGTAATGAAATAAATACTTTTTTTAAAAAAAATGCATCCGAAAAAATTATTTTCACCACCAAAGGTAGCATTTGGACACATTTTAAACATATGGAAAAAGAGAAGAAAAGGCTAATGGTAAGGAGGTATATTATATTATATTACATCTTGTGCTTTTGACACTTGTCTTATTTTTTTTCCACTTAACTTCAAGAGTTTATGAGCAATCTCTCGCTCCCTCTCCCTCCTTGTCAACCTATTTTATCAGCTTTATTTTCTTCAGCAAGTTGCACAGGCTGTAGAAGTATGAGATTGTCAGCCCTTCAAGGTAGAGCACACTAGGAAACCAATGCCATGTAAGATCAGGACATCTTTGATTCTAAAGCTTTAGTAACAGAATTCTGTAAATCTGAACGTGTTTCCCCCACTTCCTCTTTCTATTCTCATAAGAAATTAGGGAGGGGATTGTTTGAGATGTTTATTCACATTATCAAACTGCAAGATGGGCAGCAGGTAAATTTAATAATAATAATAATGTTCTTGTCCTGAGCTCAGATTTCTTTTATCTGACGATTACCTTGGTTATGTTTCTTCCTCCTTCAAAGGAGGAAAGTCTTCAAAGTCATTTCCTTTTCCCTCTGCAGAGATTGAGGAAAGGATATCATGCTGACTGGGGAATTCTGGGAATCAAAGTCCATCCATTTTAAAGTAGAAACATTGCTGTAGAAGTTTCTAAATCAAACTTACTGTTTCAAACCATTCCCAATAACAGTGGGGCATCCAACTTCACTTGCTTCCATCCTTGCTCAAGAGAAAACTGTGAGACGAGATAACATGATTTAATGTAGCTTTAAATGGAGTGGTGTGATGGCCTCACATCCTGGACATAAATTGTTTCAACTCCTATCCTCAAAACGACACCATAGAGCACTGCACACCAGAATAACTAGACACAAGAACAGTTTTTTCCCAAACACCATCACTCTGCTAAACAAATAATTCCCTCAACACTGTCAAACTATTCACTAAGTCTGCATTACTATTACTATTAATCTTATCATTCCTATCACCCATCTCCTCCCACTTATGACTGTATGACTGTAACTTGTTGCTATACCCTTATGATTTATATTGATTGTTTCCTGGTATGATTTGATTGCTTATTTGTACCCCATGACTATCATTAAGTGTTGTACCTTATGATTCCTAATTAATGTATCTTTTCTTTTTATGTACACTGAGAGCATATGCACCAAAGACAAATTTCTTGGGTGTCCGATCACACTTGGCCAATAAAGAATTCTAATCTGATCTGATCTGATCTAATCTAATCTAATCTAATCTAATCTAATCTAATCTAATCTAATCTAATCTGAGATGCTCACCTCCCACTCAAAATCCTAGGTAGCGGCAGATATTTCTGTCTTCCAGGGCACAAAGAAATATCTGCTGCAAACTTGGTGAGGTGTCAGGAAAGGCATCAGCCAGTAAATGCCCCAATTCTACCTGTTGCCCCAATTCTACCCCAAATTAAGGGATAACAGGGTTGTAAAAAGGGAGTTTTAATGTAGCCTTAAATACTTAAAACTGATGAGGAAGTTGAGATTCTAAAATGCGGGTATCAAATTTATGACCCGTGGGCAGGATGCGTCATGCGCTGGCCACTCCCACCCCTGCTTTAGCAAAGGGGGGAAAGGTTGTGATACGTCACGTGATGACAATGTGAGTTTGACACCCCTGCTCTAGAAAGAGCAACAAAGATGATTAGGGGACTAGAAGTTAAAACATATAAAGAACTGTTGCAGGAACTGGGTATGTCTAGTTTAATGTAAAGAAGGATTAGAGGTGACATGATAGCAGTGTTCCAATATCTCAGGGGCTGCCACAAAGAAGAGGGAATTGAGCTATTCTCCAAAGCACCTGAAGGCAGGACAAGATGAAATGGATGGAAACAATTAATCCATGGAAAAAATTGCCTCCAGAAGTTGTAAATTCTCCAACACTGGAAGTTTTAAAGAAGAGATTGGATAACCATTTGTTTGAAATGATATAGGATTTCCCGCCTGAGCAGGTGGTTGGACTATAAGACTTCCAAAGTCCAACTCTGTTATTCTGTTCTGTTCTGTTCTGTTCTGTTCTGTTCTGTTCTGTTCTGTT
>WNWU01000003.1:16957667-16975986 GCA_012654045.1 Ptyas mucosa
ATAGAATAGAATAGAATAGAATAGAATAGAATAGAATAGAATAGAATTCTTTATTGACCAAGTGTGATTGGACACACAAGGAATTTGTCTCTGGTGCATAAGCTCTCAGTGTACATACAGGCAACATGATCATAATCATAAAATACAAACATCATAAATCGTAAGATACAACACTCAGTGATAGTCATAGGATACTAAATAATCAATCAACATAAATAATAGGATACTAAATAAAAGCAATCAATATAAATCATGAGAGGCAAACAACAAAGTTATAGTCATAAGAAGCTAAGGAAACAGGTAATAAGAAAGATGAAAAGGATAATAGCAACAGTAATGGAACCCTACTAGATAATTTGACATCCCAGGGCATAAGACAGTGTTATAGGAATTAGTTGTTTAGCATGGGGAGAGGGGAACTGTCTTTATACCTGGTTGTTTTAGTATGCAATGCCCTATAGCATCATTTTAAGAGAAGAAGATGAATCAGTTTATGTCCAGGTTGTGAGAAGGCCTGTAGAACCAGTTGCCAAGCATCTGAATTGCAATCACTTGGCTGGGACGGTAGTGTGATGGCTGTAAGTGCGACTACAAGCTGTAAGTCAATTTTTCTGAAGCCACTTTAACTTTGGATTGTCATTACATGAATGGTCCCAAGTTGAGGACTACTTTTATAGCCTCTCTGGATCCCCCTGCTTCAGAAAAATTTCAAGGAGAAACGTTAGAAGGGAACTCATCCCATTTCAATTCGAAATGGATGGACAGTTGTGGTGGAGTGAAACTTTCTATCGCTGTGATAAAAGATGGCTAACATGAAAACAGTAAACCTGCAGTGGTGACGTCTGCCACATCTAATAACAAATAACACTAAGAGAACTGTGACAGAAATGTTCAGGTGCCATGAGAGTAAAAGCTTTGGCAGACAGCCATGGATCAAATGCTACACAGCTATCCAGACACTCAGTGCTGTTTAAATGATATCACTGTGGCTGGAGACAATGAGAAGCTTAACTGCAAAACCTCAAACCAATATTGCAGAGATTGTCAGACTGAGGCATTTGAGCAGGACATAACCCATGTGACTTCTTGAAACCTATTAACACATATCGTGGTCAAAGCAAGGTCTGCAAAAGTCTACTAGAAAATTGAATCGGTCACAAGTGCCTAGGACCACAATATGTGTTACAGCTCTGCTGCTTTTTAGGATTTGTTAATTATTATAACAGATGTCTGCCAGATTTAGCTACCATGCTCCAACTTTAAACACTTTGCTACGAATGGGAAGTGCTTGGCAGTGGACAAAATAGTGTGAACAAGTTTTCGCAGAAGCAAAGAAAATAATGACATCAGGCATGGTGATGACATATTGCTGTAAAATTCACATTTACCAGTAAAATCGGCTCGTGATGTCTCACCATATGGCATTAGTGCACTTATCACATATCATGATAACATATGAAAGGCAGCAGTGAATGCCTGATAGCTTTCACATCATGTTCGCTGAGAGCTGCAAAGAAAAAATATAAATGCATAAATAGGAAGTAATGAGATTTGAGGTATTACATGCTTCAATCAGGTGTGCTGTCTTGTTCACACACACACAAACATAACTGTGGTTTAGTGGGTTTATTAAAATTTCCCCACAACCCCCTTCTCCAAAGCCCCCGAACTGTCCCAGTTAAGTCCAGCCATAAACAGATCAATGCTAGTACACAGAGCAATGGCCAATGAGTCCACAAAGCACTTAAAGTTTCCCAATCAAAATAAACCCACCAGGCAAAATTAAATCCACAACACAAGAGGGTACAATCCAAGTCAAGGCACACAAGGCATGATCCAAGTCAAGGCACGGTGTCAATCCAAAGCAAGGCAAGAATCACAATGACCAGAAAACACACAGCTAGGAAATGAACATCTTCCCATCATTGCTTCCATCCGTCTGCTGTGCTAAATAGCCAGCTTCTGGTGCAGCCCATCAAGAAGGGTGAGGCTTTTTCCTCCTGAGCAATCTAAGTGACCTTCTCTGCTCCTTTCTTTGTTCTGCCCTATGCGTTCTTGGATCAATTGCAGAAGGCAGTTTCTTTCCCTCATCACTGTCTGGCTCCATCTTCATGCTTTGCCCATCTAAAGCCTCAGGGCTGTTCCTGCTGCAGCTGTGCTTTAGCCAAATCCCTCTCAGATGGCTGCTTGGAGCTATTGACCAGGTCTGCTCTAGATGTACCTTGAACTGGTTCATCTTCCTCCAAGCTGACATCTGGAGTGGTATCTGGGGAAGCATATGGGAGAGTCATATTTATGGAAGGGAATTTAGTGACCTGCCACTACTATCTTTCTTTTTCTTTTTTACAAAACTAATTCTCCTTATAGTGGCTGTTTGGGTGCTGTGGTGAATTTTATTCCTTGAGGACTGAGGACTCTTTCTGCACAAAGCAGAATTCAAAAGAACTCATCATGCAAATACAGACCAACTGATTTATTTACACCTAGAGAGAAACAATATGAAAAATCCATACCTGGTGAAGATTCTTTGAAAAGTTTTCTTTGACAGTCTCCCCATCACTGAGATGATTCAAAGAGAAAATAGGGGAGGCCTAAGATGGTCTGAAGTCTACACAATAACTCAATTGACTGAAATATACAATAACAATCTGTTTACAATCAACACCATGCTACATTTAAACTTCACTATGGTTATCTTGTGGAGGCACTGAAAGTTCAGTGTTGGGGACCTACATTTAATGTAGCAAAAATGAAGACATTTGCTTATAGTTTGTTTGCTGGATAGAAATCAATCAACAAATTCAACATCTTGGAATGAGTTTCTCAGGTTTTTAAGTTTTGACAACTGTCCAAAAGAAGCCATAAAAAAGCACAATTTCATTTATAGGAATGGCCTTCATTGCCAAGGCAAAGAATTCATATATAGCCAGAATCATGTATTGGCACAATGTTTTTAGTTATAGATGTGTTTTTAGTGTGGACCAGAGGTGTTTCCAATGACTTCAGCAACTCCAATATACTGAGAGAATGGTTTGCGAGAACAGGTATACCAGAAGGATTAGTGAGTGACAAATAGGCTACAATTTGTAATTGGACAGTTTCAGACTTTGAGAATGAAATTGGTGATATAACATCAATATTCTATCACCAAACTACAAATGGAAAGCTGAAGGTATGCTCAAGAATGGTTTGCAAGTAATCTATGGGGGAAATATTACACCAAATCAAAAGCTTGAAAATGTTATATGTGCATATCACAACACAGGGCATGCCACAATAAATCAAATATCCACAATGTTATTCTTAGATCATGCCTTACATTCAAAGTAGGGCATTTTCAAACTTAATTTGAAAAGGAGCATACAAGATAATCAGCTCAAACAAAGTGAGTGATCTTCTCGTGTTGAAACTAAACATCTTTTAGTGGATAAACAGAAAGAATTTGAATTCTTTGGAATTTGGAGGTGACATATCAATTAACTGAAGAGAACAGAGGTAAAGAAACACATTCCCTCTGACATGGTTGGATCCACAATTACAATTCCTGAGAACCATCACTTAGCTATCTCTCTGCAATAGTAGGAGGCTCAATGACTCAGTAGTTAAAGACACTGAGCTTGTCAGCTGGAGAGGTGACAGCCTGGGTTCAAAACAGGGTGAGCTGAGCTCCCATTACTTGCCTCAGCTTCTACCTACCTTGCAGTTTAAAAGCATGCAAATGTGAGTAGGTTAATAGGTACTACTTTGGCGGGAAGATAATAGCATTCCATGCACCTTTGGCATACAGCCATTCTGGCTGCATGATCACAGAAATTGTCTTTGGACATCACTGGCTCCCTCAGCCAAGAAACGGAGATGAGCACCCTGCCATAGAGTTGGACGCAACTGGACAGGGAAAACCTTTTACCATTATAGTTTCTGCATCTTGGCAAGCAGGAATTTAATCCATTGTTTATCACTGTTGCTTGATTAAACATGCCAGTGATTTTAATATTATTATTATTATTATTATTATTATTATTATTATTATTATTATTTAAACAGTATACACAGCAAACGAGATGACCATGCTGGATTTCGTATCCCAAATCACTAGTCGAACACTTCCCAAGTGTTTAGGATTATGTGATGTATCGGCGGATTATGCGAGCAGATCCCAGTAAGGTGGCCTTCTGCAGCTGACCAATGGTGATCTTGTCAGCGCCAATTGTTTTTAAGTGCTTGCCTAGGTCTTTAGGCACAGCACCCAGTGTGCTGAGTACCACTGGAACCACTTGCACTGGTTTATGCCAGAGTATTAATAAATAATAATAATAATAATAATAATAATAATAATAATAATAATAAATTTCTTTTATCCATTAAACATGAAACTCAGTCAACTGAACATTTAAAGATGTGTCACAAATACCACTGACTGGCGCTAATGGTTGATATGGATTGCTGCCAGCGTCCTAGATATCAACCAAGTATCTTCTTAAAATATATGATCCGAGTAGCACAGTTTTTTGCAGTTCTGCTGGTGGTACTGCAGGAAGCTGCAATTTCTTGATGCATTTTGTAAAATTCTTGGACATAGTACCAAGTGCCATGACAATGGATATCACTGTTACATGTTTCATCCATAGCCGTATAGTTTCGATGGCCAGGTCGTGATATTTCATGATTTTTTCCAGTTCTTTTTCTTCGATTCTGGCATCTCCTGGTACAACGATATAAATAAACTGTTTGCTTCGGCCCTCAACAACCGTGATATCTGGCGTGTTGTGTTCCAAATGACAATCCTTCTGTATTTGAAAGTTCCACAAGATCTTCACCGTTTTTTTTTTGTTTGTGTGTGTGGCAATCATTAAGTAAATACTGTGATCATTAAGTGAATGTGGTAGTTGTTAAGCAAAACCATGGATCTTAAGCAAGTCAATACATTTATATGGATTTATTTTTTTACCAGAAACTGTTCAAAAAGTCTGGAATCTAGCAAAACAAAAAAATATATTGTGATCACATGATCACAGAAGACTACAACCAGTACTAAAGATGAACCAGTTTCCAAGCATTCCAGAACTAGTCATGTGACCATGGGGATATTTGCAGCTGTTGTAACTCTGGAATTGGGTTGTAAGTAGTTTTTTGGGGGGGGGGGGGCTGTCATAATTTTGAATGGTTGGTAAATGACCGGTCCTAAGTCAAGGACTACCTGAAAGTGACAAAATGTTTCAGGTTTGTTTTTATGATGAGCTAGAATGTTCTTCATTTGTTCTTTTCCATTTTTCTTTCAGTGGTGCTTTTTTATTATCTCTGTAGAGCCTTTGGGACTCTTCTGCCTGTCAAAAATTAAAATCTACCACTATTTATAGCTTTGGAAAGAGTGGGAAGGAAGGAGGATCTGCCCAGCATACTAATAGAATGTCAATGTTCATTTAAGCCTTTTAAAACTCATTCTCCAAAATCAAATTTAGGCACATAAATTAATTTTGCATTTATATGAAGATTGACTTCTACATCACCATGACCTCTTATCCTGTTGTTTATTAGATCTCCTGGAGAACAATCTCCAGATTCCTTTTTATTCAGCACCTCCATAAGCTTCCTGTTGTTGACAGGCATTTAAACATCACTGAGGTAGGACTTACAAATAAACCTGGCTGAATCTTCTTTAGAAGGAAAAAATAAATAAAACACTGTGCTTCTATCCTGTGAAATACCAGTAGAAAGGTGACTTACCCCCCCCCAAAAAAATATCATTCCTTTATCAACACCTGAATAATGACCACAAACACGACCCAAAATTCATTTATTTAGCAATGACTTTCCACAGTAAACTGATTGAGCCAAAGAGGGGAAAATTAAAATAAATAAAAAGAGATGTGAACTATCTGTGTTTAATCTCTAGTTCCATCAGAAATCGATTAACCAGCTGACTTTGGGTCCAAAAGAATTAATTATACTTAGTCTCTGGTATAATTAAGAACACTATAGCCAGCTCCCCAAATATTCATTAAGCAATCAGAAACAATTCAAATTAAAATAGGAACAGAGATTGAATAGAAACAGTCATCGCTAAAAGAGAATCAGTACACATCTGAGACGGAATCATTTGAGCAATACAAAATATGGAAATACATCTTGTGTTACATTTAATTATCATTAATTCCAGCACTGCAAGCTGGCAGTTATTTTAGGCTCATTACAAGCCTAAAACGGGTCAGAATTTTAATGTGAATCAAGTCTCACTAGAATAATAGGGATATGATTTAAGCTTTCGGGAAGTTTCAGGCTAAAAAAATATATATATATCAAAGTTCTCAGGCTTTCATTTCTTGTGCTTGGTTGCATTTTAGAATATTGTTTGTTTTTTTTCAGTGCATTAATGCAAAACAAAAGCAAAACAAAACAAGACAGAGTGAGTATGAATGCACCTTGAGAATTCTGCACTTTCAGCATTAGCAGTAAGGTACACTATTTCTGGGACAGAAGCAGATTTTCATTCTTTGCTTATACAAAACTAAGAACATGGCCTTTTACAATAATGATCTGATACTGCACATAATGTATATGGATCCATACCTTGTTTGCTGAACTGTAATGGAACGTCTCCTTTACTTATGACAGAAACAGACTATATCTATGAAGGGCTTCCTTTTTCTAACCTATCTGCGGTCTATAGTAGTGGCCCCCAATCTTTTGGGTGCCAGGGACCAGCTCTGTGGAGAGAGGTTTTTCCACAGACTGGAGGGGGGCATGGGTTTGCATGCTGCCTGCATCCTGCAGATGGGGCTTCATTTGTTTGTGTGGCCCTGTTTTTGGCATGCCATGGACCAGTGCTGCTCCATCGACTGGGGCTTGGGGACCCTTGGTCTCTAGAACAATCACACACACACAAACACTCACAATTTAATTGTGTACATTATGAGCCATGGTGGCGCAGTAGTTAGAGTGCGGTACTGAGGCTATTCTGCTGACTGCCGGCTGCTTGCAATTTGGCAGTTCAAATTTCACCAGGCTCAAGGTAGACTCAGCCTTCCATCCTTCCTAGGTGGGTAAAATGAGGACCCAGATTGTTGGGGGCAATATGCTAACTCTGTAAACCACTTAGAGAGGGCTGTAAAAGCATTATGAAGCTGTATATAAATCTAAGTGCTATTGCTACAATTTTGAAGACCTCGAAAGATCATTTTGTGCATTTCATGTTTTCTACATTTCAGTATTTGAAAGGTGTGGGCAAGCACAGTGCAATACATCATAAAATAAAACAAGATTTTATACTGGGTACATTCTGCTAATGTTAACAGCTACCACATTTATCAGATTATCCATTTGCTATCAATAGTAAACTCCAACAGACCGAGTGGTTCCATTCACCACTCATTTCCTATTTGGGTGGCAAGCAATTTCCTGCTAATACAGAAAAACATGCTTTTCTCAAAAGGAAAAAGAAAAGGAAAGACACAATTTTGCATAACAACTACATAATTGATTTTGGTCTGCTAATTTTTTAAAAGAAAAAAAATCATGTAGCAAGTACATAAGTGATTTCCTACATTATTTTAACCCTTTGATTATATCTCAGTTTATATTATTTTTCTGAAATTTGGACCAAAAGGTCTCCTTCTGCTTCTCCTTTTCCTCCTCCTTAATCTTCATCTTCTTTTTCTTCTCTTCCATATGGAAGATAGATGTCAGTTTTTTAGTTGTATATTTGCAAAACTATGTGCTGGATCAATTCCAATAAAGGTAGCCTACACCAGATATAACAAATATAAAAATGCAGTCATACAAGATTATAATCATATTTTATCATTTAAATAAATGTCAAAGTTGAATAATACCTTAAATTATATTCTACACACAGTTTTTGAAATTACAAAATAAAATATTAGTAATAGAGCAGCATAATCAATCAAATGTGTTCATTGAAAGTCATTAGAAAGAGATAAATTCCAAAGTAAACTTTGTGTTATAGTACTGATAAGCTGGGGGATCCTTAATTTCCCCCCATATTTCCCACTGTTGGTTTCTATAAAATCGGAATAAAATATGCATGCTTGGAAAAACTTTGCTGTCACTGTAAATTGAGCAAATGAAATTAAATT
The DNA here is from genome assembly GCA_012654045.1 of Ptyas mucosa. NCBI lineage: Eukaryota > Metazoa > Chordata > Lepidosauria > Squamata > Colubridae > Ptyas > Ptyas mucosa. The sequence goes on from WNWU01000003.1 coordinate 16,965,761, forward strand.
GGATTAAATTTTTGCAGTGACTGTACAGGAAGCTCAGTTTAAAATGAATCAATACAATCCATTCCTTTTTTCCTGCTTTTTTTTTTTAACAACTTTTGCAACAATGTTTGAGATACATAATCAAGTGAAGTTAAAGGTAAAGGTAAAGGTTCCCCTCGCACATATGTGCTAGTCATTCCTGACTCTAGGGGGCGGTGCTCATCTCTGTTTCAAAGCTGAAGTGCCAGCGCTGTCTGAAGACATCTCCGTGCTCATGTGGCCAGCATGACTAAATGCCAAAGGCGCACAGAACGCTGTTACCTTCCCACCAAAGGTGGTCCCTATTTTTCTACTTGCATTTTTTACGTGCTTTTGAACTGCTAGGTTGGCAGAAGCTGGGACAAGTAAGGGGAGCTCACCCCATTATGCGTGGTGAAGTTAGAACAATTATAATATTTTTCGAAACGACAAAAATTTCAGGAACCTCTGAAATCTGTTTAACCATACCAGCAAAAGCAAAGGAGCGAATTCAACTCTTCAGTTTAGAACAGAGGAAAGTAACATGATGCTCAAAGACACCGAGGGACCTCAGGACATTACTCTTGATGTACGTAGGATTCTGTAATCCATCCAATTTTGATTTTTTTTTTATTATAGATTCCTCTTTTAAAAATAAAAAAACCCACAAAGTTTCTAGTAAATCACAAGTTTCTAGCATCACCAATATTTAAAAGCATATATGTGAACCCATCTTGGGCTCCAGAGATTTTCTTACAAAATAAAAATGGCAGGTAGGTGTAGCTCAGTTATTTCTTTGGACATGTGGTCACTTGCCAGACAAGGTAAATTAGAGTTGTAAAGAACAGTCTAAAGGGATGGGAACAATCAATCACATTTACTTTCTCCCATTGATGGGCAAAACCTAGCATGGAATATAATTTGTGAATGGTAAATCTCTTGTCATGCTACTTATTTTGTCTAACATGCTCTCAAAATTCTGAAGTGTGTAGCCATCCCAAAAGATTGCTTCCTCTGCCTTATGTGTAAAAATTACAAGCATCAGGGCCAGTCAAATTTTAATGACAAGAGATTATTCCACGTGAGCTGATCACATGCCTTGATTCTGAAGGAGAAATGAGAGGGAATCGTCTCTAGCTCTGATGCATTTCTAGCATACCAATACCATAGGTATTAACACAAGAGCTTTCTTTAAAAGAAAGAAATACATATAATGTAATGAATATTAAAGATTTTTTTGCTCTATTCAGGGCATACTCAGAGCTCTAATAAACTCTAATAATAATCTAATAAGGATTGTGCTGCATCTATTCCACATTAATATTCATTCTACAGGAGGGAAATTTCCTAGATTTATTTTATATTGATTTATCTTTATTATAAATAATTAAGGAAAATCACTTGTATCACTCATTGTCAAGAGAATGAGAAGGGCTCAAGCTGCCTTCTCCACACTAATACTTTATAACTTTGGGAAGACATCTATTATGAAGGAGTTCCAAAATAAAACTTTCCCTGAGCTTCATTTCTAAAATTAAACATTTGGCAGTTGATGTCAACCGAACCCCAGGAAGAACAAGGTGGATAATCAGATAAGGGAACAATCAGGCAAAAATGACAATTATCTTCACGAATTCCTTAGCAGTTAATAACAGTTTCACATTCGATGTGAAATATGTGTAATTGCCATTTGTTTCAAGTAGTTGTGCTGTGCAATGATTTCAGCAGTGTTGCTTCTGTATAAAAATATGGAGTTCTCCTTATTAAGTATTGTGTTTTGTACAAAAACCTAGATTAAATTTGAAAAAAACAAGTATAGAAATTGTTATCACTCAATGTAGGCATTCATAACACATGGATGAGTATAAGATGCTCCAAAGTATAAGACACACCTAGCTTTTGGGGAGGAAAACAAGGAGAAGAAAAAACTCTGCCTCTGCCTCCCAGCAATTTGCCTCCTTGCAGCAAAGAAACAGCAAACAGCCTGTTTCAGTTTCAGCACAACCTGATTAGCACAAGCAGCTGATTTCAGGCTGCAGGGATTGCCATAGCCTACTGCTGCCTCCATGCACCTCATTTTCCACCCATTCTGATCCCCGCTGCTTGGAACAGGTGCAAAATGGAGGCAGAGGCTGAAAACGGGATGCAGAGGCAGAAAACGGGGCGCGCTGAGGCAGCAATAGGCTATGGCAATCCTTGCAGCCTGAAACAGCTGAAGGTTGGGAGGCCGATCCAACCGACAATCATCTGCTTATGCTAATCAGGCTGTGCTGAAGCTGAAACTGAAACAAGCTGTTTGCTGTTTGCTGCAAGGAGGCAAATTACTGGGAGGCAGAAGCCAAAGGGTGGGGGCTGGTGGATGGGCAGGGCTACATTCGGTGTATAAAATGCTCCCTAATTTTCAGCATCTTTTAGGGGGGGAGGCAAAAAAGTGTGTCTTATACTCCAAAAAATATGGTAGTTTAAATCTGGGCATTCCTACATTTAAGCCAACTTGAGGTTTATCTGTACTGCACTTCTAAGCTGTTCCTGTTATGGGCTCATGTTGTCTTGATTTTAAGAATCAAGTTTAAGAAAATTCTGCCTGAATTGAAACATTTTGGCAACATCTTACAAGATATACAGTTTGGATCGTTGGACAGTTCTTTTACTGCTGTGCCCTCCCACCTGTATGTTCCAGAAAATCCATGGCCATCAAAATTAAAAGCATCTGCCAGGCTATCTCAACGCCTTTCCATACATGAACTGAAGCTATACGGTAAAATACCATCTGAATTAGAATCACTGCTCAACATTGACCATATAGACAGCCAAGATATTGCAGTGGAATTTGGACTGGACAAATGTGTTACTCTCAGCAAAATAGGGAGCCTGGATGAAGATGATCACTACAAATACCCAAGCATCCTTCAAGCTGATAAGCTCAAGCCCACTAGACAAAGTAATAAAAAACAAAGAAGCTAGTATGCTCTGGAACTTCAGAATTCAAACAGACAAGTACATGCCATACAACATGTGAGTCATATCAATTATGGATGGGAAAGGTAAAAAGTCTTGATAATGGACATTGTGTTACCTAAACAGCAAAATAGAAGAAAAAGAACTGGTGAAAATCACAAAATACAAAGATCTGCAAATAGAAGTAAAATGACAGGCAAAGAGAGTAATAGACACTTTGGGTGCAATCCCAAAACATCTGAAGCCTCATTTCAGCACCATCCACAATGACAAAATCATTATCAATTTCAGGAGCCTGAGTGGCATAGGAGGCTAATGCCTCCTACTAAGGCAGCATTTAACATCCAGCTGCCTGCAATTACTGCGTGTTCAATTCTCACCAGGCTCACAAGTTCAATTCTCACCAGGCTCAAGGTTGACTCAGCCTTCCATCCTTTCTATGGTGAGTAAAATGAGGACCCAGTTGTGGGGCCAATAAGCTGACTTTGTATAAAAATATACAAAAAGTATGAAGGCTATTGCTTAACACATTGTAAGCCGCCCTGAGTCTCCGGAGAAGGGCGGCATATAAATAAAATTTTAAAAAAAAATTCAGAAGGCATCCTTACTTGAATCAGCTTCTGTGACAATACCTTTGACAGCATCAAGCAACAACATCTGCCTATCGCAGGCTCATGGGAATAACTCAATAATTGGATAAAAATGCCAAACCATCTAATTATTGGCTGACTGTATGGCTAACCATAATAATTAAATTTAATTGGGGACAACTGTTTTAATATTTCCAGGTTTTGCTTTATTACCATGGATTTTCATTCAAGATTCTGCTCAGCCAGACCATTTCATTTTGCCTTCCATATTATATTTTGCTTTTCTAATTGCCAATTCAAGTTTAATGCCATTAAGCATGCTCAAAACAATGTTCTGGCATGTTTAGTGTTTGTGCTTTAATCTTTTAGATACATAAGTTTCCAACCATTTATTCTCGTTACTCTTGCAGGCTTTGAGGTTCACCAAGTATAATGATGCTTCCATCTTCATTCTTAGTGGCCTACTGAGAACCCATTTGGAGTAAACAGTGGGATGCTGGTACATTCCTAAGTGGATTTAAGAACATTCAAAATACTTAGCCAGTGAATGCAGAGGCATACAGTAAATGACTGCAGAGATATGCAGTATAATTATGGAACACCCCGGGGTCAATCAGCAAGGCAGGGTCCTTTGTTCAACATTGTAGCCATAAGCCAAATGTCCTTTTAGGGCAGGAATTGTAAATATCACGAGTAAAATCATACAAAAGGAAGGTTTTAGGGAGATAAAGGCCCTTCACAGACCCCCTTAGTATGCTCAAAATAAATGTTTAATAGGCAAGATCCCTTTAATTGCATTTTCTTAATTAAGTTAATAAAGCTGAGAACTGTGAAAGTGCACAACATGGTATGAAGGAAATCTCGCTCCCCAACCACCATGTCTCCCACTGAGGTGATAAAAATCCACAGAACGGTAAATAAATAAACACTAACTGTTTGTATTATAGTCTTAAACATCCCATGCTACTTCAGAAAATGATTAAAGGAATTCTCTTAGCAAGACATACTGGTACACACAAAGCATCCCTTCTGTTAGCAAGATTGTTTCTTGGGAAATAATTTACTTAAAGGTAGCCAAAAGGCCTGGTGACACATTAAAGACTACCAGATTTATTACATATAGTGTAAATCAGTGTTTGATTTGTCAAATGTAGAAAAGAGGACAGATGTCACTCATAGAGAAGAGGAAGAGGAAAGTCTCACAAAATGAGGGCAAAAAGTTAATCGATGCCAAAAATAGCGGCTGTTTTGTATAGAATAAATTAATGCAAATTCTATCACACAAACACATTTCAATCATTTATCGGTTTCATGCATATGATTAAGCCAAAATTTGCTTCAAACTTTTTGTGTGGGTGACTTCTGAATAAGCTACAATTCTGTGGGTTTCACAGACTACCTCAGCCATAAAAGCAGGATTTATCAACTTCAGGAGTTGGTTTTGCATAACATACAAACCCCAAATCTAATGCCATGAGATGGCTGGGTGTCATATGTGAACTCTGTCACTGAATACATCCAACTTATAGCCACTAATTAAGTCCACTTTTAGCAAGGTTCAATCTGTACATTTGATTCCGCCAGCAATTTTACTAATCTATATATAGCAAGCTGTGTTTGCGCACACAAATATACAAACAAATAAATGCAAGTATTTCAATGTGCTTTCCACAGGTTGTTTTTAGAATAGCGTTTAGTGCATTTTTAGCTCATTTTATGGTTATAGACAAAGAAACGCTAGCATTGTTGTAGTTGTTTTCTGCTACTTCCGATGTTTCTTCATTACTCTTGATCTGAGTAATAGGGTTTCTTCATGAGGTCTTCTGTTGGGTTGAACTGGATGATGGGAAGCCAGGATGGCTATAAATTGCTGAGGAAAAGACTGGATAGTGGAAGAGAGGACTTTCTAGCTACTTTATGAGAATGTGTGGTCAGTCATTCAGAAACAACAACCAAAAAATGATGCAACATCTTTCTTCCATCAAGCTGAATGAGAACGAAAAATTTTAAAAAAAACCTCAGAAGCAATTTTTGACAAAGGCTAAGAGAAATATATTCATAATATCCAAGCTGACAAAATTGAAAGGGGGTTGATCCTGCTTATTATGGAAAGCTTGACTGGTAGTTAAAAATAGACGGATTATCTGACTTTACCACAGTGTCTTAGAATGCTTTCCTAGGATTAACAGAGCCATTCAGTGCACATCTGAATTGTAGAGGCGTGCATCTATCAATACAATTTTCAGCCATTTTGACCATGAAAGTGTATAGGAGCATATGAAAGTGCAGCTGCCACAAAATTCTATCATCACCCACTGTGCTATTATATCAAAGCAGACTGAGCAAACCACAAGGGAATAAATGAGAAAAATGTTGTTTCTTGCATCTCAGTATGGAATTAAAGTCCCTACAATGAAAATGAAGTGTCTAACAAGATTGCTTCCTAAGCATGCACCGTCCTTTCAAAATCTCCAAGAATGCTGCTTTTGATATTCTAATTCTGTAATGAATTATTCATTGGGGGACAGTTTATCCATTAAACTAACATTGAGATGCACCCAAAGAAATGGTTTCTGCCTATGTGTGCCTCCAGCACCACTTTCAATTCTTAAATGTCCCATTTTTAAAGAGTATTTAAAACCAGGGTTCATAACCTTCAGCTCCCTTGAGCCCTGACTTTTGGAGCTGACTTCAGAACCCCTGAAAACATGGCTATCGTAATATTTTTAGTGTTGCAGATGTTGAAAGTGATTAAATATATGAGGAATAATCATATTAACTGTATAATATTAATTTGAACAGACTTAGTCCTGGCTCTGTTCACTTATTTTTCTGGCTATACCCACTTATTGGAATGCAGCCTTTGATTTCCTGCTCATAATTTAAGTGTAGCCACTATGCCCCACACCATTACGTATCTCTGAATAAAGAAATAGTGTTATAAAGTGCTAAGAAGGGATAGCTGAAGACTAGATTCCCATCTCTTTATATACAGCTTCATACATAACATTTGCGGATTCACAAAAAATAGGAATAATACACAATGCCGCTAAGATGCTGTTCATTTTCTCAGTAGTTAGTAACATTTGTTTGGTGAATCCCTGGTAGTCACAAACCTATGTATGAAGACTATGCAGTGAAGAAAGTGGCATCATTTGTTGATGTCAACTGTGACCTTCAGGTACAAATGACAACCAAGACTGTAGTCCTGCAGAACAGTGTGGTTCTGTTTTTCCTGTCATTCATTCATTCTGATATTCCATACTAGTCATAAGTAGAAAAGACATAACAAAATGAAGGAGAGGAAGGGATTCCTGTTTTAGAAACTCAACTGCTGGTAAACTAGGCATCTGTGAGTTTCTTGTGAGAAATATTGGTAGTCTTTAAAGATCATGGAAAGTATGGCCATCTAATTTGAAATGTATCCAATAGAAGAAACCGTACATATTGTGACCAAAAGTTTTTGGAAGATGCAGTGGCTAATTTATATTGTGTATTGCTCTCAGCTTTGCAAAGTTCTTAACTTATTGTAAAGGTCTGCTGAAATAACCAGGAACTCATGTTGATCCTGCCTTTTCTTCTGGAATGTCAAAATGGGAAGTGTCAAAAAGTCACAATGCCATCATTGATCTTAGCTCTATCTTGACTTGTTCTGAAGCCTGTTCAGAGTTCCGCTTCCCTGATACCTTCTTCTTTCAGACATTGGAAAGAAGATTTGAAATGGAAGGCTTACTCCATCAGCTCTGACTTTGTGCATTATTTAGAAATAGTGCTCGACTATGTTAGCAATGCTTCTTCTAATCTTCATCTGTGCAAATATAAATCTGGATAGAAGTTTTGAGTATTAATAGCTACCTAAACTGATATTTTCTTCAAATCATGCATGGGTTTTTTGCACACATAAATATGTACAAACACTTCCAATGTTTCTTCTTCTTCTTCTTCTTCTTCTTCTTCTTCTTCTTCTTCTTCTTCTTCTTCTTCTTCTTCTTCTTCTTCTTCTTCTTCTTCTTCTCCTTCTCCTTCTCCTTCTCCTTCTCCTTCTCCTTCTCCTTCTTCTTTTTGTACTTGCTTTTGTCATTGGTCATTCTTTTCAATTCTGTTTTTTCTTGTTGTTGTTTTTCTTTTTTTAATACTTTCTGTTATTTTATACGCATATGCATACATGCACACACACATGCAGTAATGTATTCAGTGAAACAAAAAACAAATACATCCTGATTTGATTTTGGCCTTTGTTCATCAAAGAACAAGGCCAAACTGAAACAAAGCATTAAAAATACGTCCATCAGCTTGTCATTTGTTTTTTTTTAATTATTATTATTGAAGTGCATCATTATTTTAAATGCTGATCATATAGAGTTTTAAATCACAGATGAAGGCAATGGTTATAAATCAGTTTTCCCACCTCAGATTTTCCCATTATAATATTTGACATATGGTAGGTTTATACAACAGAGACAGGCCCAGAAAACATTCTTCCTAAAAAAAAAATGGTTGTGATTCCTCAAGGGAGAAGCACAAGGGCTTAAATTATCATTTAAACAGGGTTAGAAGAAAGCATATGTCTGAAGGGATGAAGTGGGAGAAGGACAGGGCTGCACACACAACCTTGCCATCTTTACACAGGCAGCCTCCTGGTATGTAAAAGAAGTGTATGCCATATGTTTGTACGGCTTGAATATAAGTACAGTTCTCTTCATAATTCAGGCAACCAATACAGAAGGCTCCCAGCTTGCTTGAGTTACTGAAAAGTCCGGCATAAATGTACCTTCAACCGTCCCACCTGAATAAGAGGGAACAGGAGAGAGATCAAGGCAGAGTTGTAGACTTGCTTACATAGCTGCCCCATTTGAACAATTCCATGCCTAAATAAGACTACTCTGAGGAGATGTCAAACAGTTTTCTCATAATGTATGATAAACGTATCTAGCATTTAGTAGCATACCGAAGTATACTACTAAATGCCATATAGAGAACTTGACCCAAGAGGGCTAAATTTCCTATTGGTTTCAAAACTTTACCAAATACCATTCACAAATACAAATTTTCTTGAATATAATAATTCAAGATAGGAATAGCATTTGTAATATATAGAATTTACTCTTGAAACATAATTATATTCCTTCATAATATTTATTGTAAAAATGTACTACAGTATTTTTTATAAACTGAACTAGATTTTTTTTAATTCAAATGTGTTTCTAACAACATTATGTTCACCTACTAGTTCCGTTATATATTCATATGCTAGCAAAATAATGTTTAGGATTATTTGACACAGATTAGATCTTTACATGGATAGATGGCAGTTGCTGAAGCTGGTTTTGAAAATGTTTGAGACATTATTGCTGTGCATATTTCACAGATTATAGAAAGGTCTGTGGTTGTGTTGACCAGGTCAAATTTGGGATGTCTTTAAGACAATTAGAAACCCATGAAATGGGAAAAATTATGGGAAATAAATATTAAATTGACTCTATCGACAGCATTCAAAGAAAACCAGTTTAAAATGTTCTACATTTGGCATTTTACACCAGTACGGCTTGCTAAAATGTCTCCTAACAACTCTCCAAATTGTTGGAAATGTAAAAAAGTCCCCAGAACATATTACCATCTCTGGTGGACATGTCCTAAGGTGAAAATATATTGGGCTAAAATTAGAAGTTGGATAGAAGAGATAATTGGTTACAATGTGGACTTGAAACCAGAGACATTTTTACTGGGGATATTGAACAGAACCTACAGTAAAGAAATTAGATATTTGATTTTGCATATAATTACAGCGGCAAGGATAGTCTACGCACAGTCCTGGAAAAACGAAAAGGTACCAACAGAGGAAGAAACAATTAAGAAAATCCTGGACTGTGCGGAGATGGATAAATTAACGAAAGAAATAAAAGAAAAGGAAGATACAGAATATTATCAAGTATGTACTAAGTGGTGTGATTGACTCAAGATTAGGGAAAGAAAAAGTGAATAAATGATGTGACAAATGTGTAAAATACTGTAAATGAATAAAACTGGAAATAAAGGGACGATAAAGATAATAAAGGATGAGAAAAATGGGAAATGTAGAAAGTAGAAAGTAAGAGGAACGAAACTGATATGTAAAAAGTAACACATATTGTGTGTTTGTGTTTTGTATGTTGTGTTGTGTTGTTGTAAAATTAATTTTAAAAAATTAAAAAAAGAAAAAAAAACCATAACACCTTGTTGTCAAGGAGCACTTTCAAAACAGTACTTCAGACTGAATATATAGAAGACCAGGTTAATGACAACAACTAAAAAAACCAAAAAACAGCTAGAATATTGATACTTTTGAACTTGGGTGTTGGAGATGACTTCTAACAATACCATGAAAACACAAAAACAAACAAACAAATGGATCACAGAACAAATCAATCCAGGGTTTTTACTTGAAACACAAATGACTAATTCGTATTTCAGATCTATTGTGTGGAGAATGAGCTCTCCTAAAAAGTTCCTAACCCTGGGAAAAGTGAAGAAAAGACTCACTAAAAGCATGAGGAATGGACAGATTATTCTAGAGAAGGTCTATCTACAGTATGTGGTTGTTAAGAATCAACATTGACTGATAACACATAATAAATTAATCAATCAAATGTACTATATACCGTATTTATCGGCGTATAACACGCACAGGCGTATAACACGCAC
>WNWU01000003.1:16976386-16986544 GCA_012654045.1 Ptyas mucosa
ATTTTCAGGGGGGAAAAGTGCGTGTTATACGCCGATAAATACGGTACTAGATTTGTTTAATTCTGTCAAGCATACTGTTTTTAAAATCAACTATGTTAGGGAATATTTAAAATAATTAATGTTAAAAATAGAGGATATGAACACCTAGAAACTTGTGCCATTTAGTGAGAATCAGTAAAACACGATAGAATGGAAATTTATAAATGTGTCGAGTTTTTGACAGAAAGTTAATTAAAAGGTCACTTAGGGTGATCAGATTATCTGTCAGAATATCTAGCAGGCTAAATGATCCAAATCTCATTGGGATGGTGTTTAATTCATTTGTAGAATTCATTATCCCAACACATGTTGAGGGTCACTAACTTGAATGGTTTTAAAAGAGGATTAGGTGAATTCATGAAGGACATAAATATTGAGGAGTGCTGGTCTTGAATACTCAGTATTGTCTCAAGCAGCATGTTTCCAAATCCCTACTCTTACAGGTTGGAAAATAGATGAGGGGAGTATATCTTCATTTCTTTTTTAAAAAAATAGTAATTTTATTAAAAATTATAACCACAAACATAAAAGCGTAACATATACTATAAAAATATATAGAAAGTGCATAATGGAAAAATAGAAATGAAAATAGAAAAAAGAAATAAAAGTTTGAATATAGTAAAGAAAAAGAAAATAAATACATAAAGAAAGTATTTCCCCCTTTATCATAATACGTATAAACTATTTCAGCTTCTCTTAAAATACAACAAATGATCTCTTCTTCCCACATCTCATCTCTTATCTATAAACAAATCATTAAAGATTGAAAGAAACTCATCTAGTGTTTTTAGATTTGTTAATCCAAAGTTCCTAATAACTAAAATACAGTTAAAAGCAATTCTAAAATTGCTTTTAGAATAGAAAAGAAAAAGAGTATAGCAATAGCAATAATACTTATATACTGCCCTATAGTACTTTACAACACTCTCTGGGCAGTTTACAAAGTCAGCATATTGCCCCCAATAATCTGGGTCCTCATTTTACCAACCTTGGAAGGATGGAAGGTTGAGAGAATCTTGACCTCTGTCAGGATTGATCTCCAGGCTGTAGGCAGAGTTAGCCTGCAATACTGCATTCTAACCACTGAGCCCCACCAGTATGTGAACTTACTCCTTTTGAAAGTATGGCTGTGGTTTGAGCAACATAGCTCTCCCATCATCTACCAGAGCTCTACACCCATTGCAGACCACTGTCTTGCAGTCTCTTTGTGAGGAGCAACTTAATGGAGCATTTGTGGGTAATCTCAAATTCCCTTCTTGAGATGACTTAAGAGAGAGATGAATTATGAAGAATCAATCTACTTGCCAAGTCTTCACTTTGATGCATTGATTCTGCTTTTAGTCTTCAGTTTGCTATTTCTTTCTCAAAAGTCAGGTATATTTCCGTTCATGATTGAAATTATTTTAGAGGCAATTGGCTAGCTGCTTTGATAAATAAAAGTAAGTTTGTTTTAACACACTAATGGACATGCGTAGTTTGAGAATAAAAATGTAAATCACAAGCACTCTAGTTCAATCACAAAATAAATTTTTCTAACAACACCTTGAGATGATTTGATATTTTACGGCTCCAGAAACAACTTCTAGCTTCATTGTCACAAGAAAATAGAAAAAGCCCATTTATTTATTTATTGCTAAGGATATATCTTCCGAACGGATTCTTTATTTTGTAGGCAATTCACTGCTGAAGCAAGCTAAAGCTGTTATAAGATGTTCCAGCTGCAAGTAGAAGAAACTCTCCCATCTAGATATTCTAGGTCAGATGGAGGAGTCTTCAGTGTTTGATGGGCTTCAGTAGGCCTAGTGTAGGCTTCCCTCTGCCTTCTGATTGGATTTTTATCTTCCATAGTCATTTGTTCTTTTAGAGAATCTTGCTTGGTAAATATTTTATATGTGTATCAACCATTTCATAGAAGACCTAAAGGGGGTCTTCCACAAAGTTATGAACTTCCAAGAGGAAGATGTCTTGCCAGATTAATTGCTTCTTTACCTTCCTTATACTTCCTTATACTTTCCATCTTTACAGAAAGGAGATGGTGGGCAGAGGGTGGATGAGATGACGATATTGATCAGGCAACACAATACACCTTTCTATTTATGTTGGGGGAGGGGGAATGAAAGCAGAAAAGTCTGAAATTAACCAAGTTGCAACAGGGAGGGAACCACTTCCCCAAAATGAGAGAAAAGCATGTTGGTGAAGTTGAGTAGTCATCAAAGATTCTTGACAATGGCAATGCTCATGGCTACATTTTGCTTTCTCATTTCCTGGAAAATTTTGCAAAGCAAACATCAAATGAACTTTCAGTGTTGGAAGGGGCCAGGTGGTGATCAATATGAATATGATTTGGCAGCATATCAAGTTTTGAAGGTCTTTTTCACTCTTAACGCAACTCACACAGGCAGAGGCTCTCCCCTAGGATTGACTGACTTTAATACAACTTGATTGCTATATATTTAATTGGAGCATTAATTAGCATTTTCTTTTCATTGCTCTTTCTCTCACTTCTGAGGATGTCTTTAGAGGGGGAACTACCACAACATTATACAGGTTTGCTTCTCACAGTTCACTGAATCTCCTCCCACTGACATGTATATTGTGCCATAGAAAAATAATGATGGCAGTTAGGGGCTATGAACTAAAACATAAACTGTACAGCTCACTCAGCTGACCTGTAGTTTGATACCAAGTCCTTGTATACAAGGGCATTTGCTTTACACAATTATGCAAAATAAGCAAACAGTGCCAAGCACAAAGATTTAAAGTCACAGATTTTTGCCATGAAGTGCTCCTGCCAAATTTTCTCTAAAACAAGACCTCTTTAAAATGACATTTTTATGTAGAAGCAGAAGTGGATTCAGATTTATAATGCTACCCTGATGTCAAGAGTTTTCATTCTCTGATATTTGCATACTGGGCATAACTGGCTGGAAATAAACCCAGTATTTAAGCAGCTGCTCATATGTGCTTTAAACTCCTGTGCAAATGGGTATCCTGATTAGGTTTAGCCTTAATAGACTCAGTTCAATAAGGGGATGTCAAAGAATGAATTCCAAGAAATACAACACAAGCCAGAGGTTGACAGGGTTGGGTTTGAGAGTCAATTTAATACAGCATACATAGATTTCAGCTACATAAGAAGGAAACAGGACAATTAAAATTGAGACTTAATGCATTGCAAGAGTTCTACAAGGCAAGTGGGTGAGGAGTTCAAAAAAAAGGGGGAGGGAAAGAAAAGAGGAAAAAAGACTTTCTTGTCCAATAATAGCATCAATAGTCTTTCAACATCAAGGAGGCATTCAAAGCAGGGGTGGGTTCTACTTACTTTTACTACCAGTTTGCAGCAGAAGCGCGTGCACAGAAGCTTCTGCGCATGCGCAGATCACCCATGATGATATCGTGGCAGGTAGACAGAGCCTCCCGCCAGTTTTACTACCAGTTCTATAGAACCGGACCAAACCAGGAGCAACCCACCACTGATTCAAAGGCATAATCATACATGCTAAAGGATAGCACCTTACCTGGAAATAAAGAATCAAGAAAGAAAAGTTTCCATTTTGTGGAAGGAGAAAGCAATTTACAGTTGAGGAAGGAGGGAAGGAGGGAGGGAAGGTGGGAGAGAAGGAGAGACAAAAAAGTTCAGTTTTTCCTAGTGGGGCTAGGTTTTTTTCATGTGTTGTTGGACTGAATATAATAGAAGATATCTCAGCTTCTTTGATAAGGGGAGAAAGGGAAAGAGAAAGAAGGGCTGATTTTATTGAGTAGGTATTTTTTTACTCTTTCATGGGGAACTTTAGCAAATTAAAAATATCCAAGTCAACGATAGGAATGCTAGGAAATCATTACCAAGGTGCCAAACAGAAAGAGTAGGAAAAGGAGCATTTTCTTACTGCTTCTTAGGGCGAGGGGCCAGGAAAGAAAAAGGGGACAGGGCAACCTTCAGCACAGTGCTAATTTAACAACCCAGTATATTTCTCTGAACCAAAAGATTTTACTGCAATGGCGCAGTGGTTAGAGTGTAGTACTGCAGGCTACTTGTGCTGATCATAGGCTGCTAGCAGTTTGGGAGATCAAATCTCACCAGGCTCAAGACTCAGCCTTCCATCCTTCCGAGGTGGGTAAAATGAGGACCCAGATTGTTGGGGGTAATAGGCTGACTCTGTAAACCACTTAGAGAAGGCTGTAAAGCATTGTGAAGCGGTATATAAGTCTTAAGTGCTATTGCTATTGCTACTGAAATTACTGGATTTGGCAAGGATATGAAAAAGTCTGTACATTGGAATTATTTTCAAAGTATAGAATTATGAATACACACATACATATAATGTATGTATATAATAAACATATAATAACCCTATAATCCTATACTCATGCATAATTCTACACACATGCAAACAGAAGCACATACAGAGGTATAATCTATCCCTCACTTTTTATTTTAAACAGGATAGTTCAAATCAGTATAAACTTTATGAGCTGACTACTTTGATGGCTCTCTCCTTGGGCAATGACAGCAATTATACGAGTGTTAACAAGGAAGGGGATGCATTAAGGGAGCTCATCAGGGAAAATGCTTACAGAAGGTCATACCTTGCTTGACTTTTAATAATAAAGAGGCTTCCTCTACACTTTTCACAAACCGACACGAAACCTTTCTGTTCAGCTGTAGACTATCTCTAACAAAATGTGAGAGTGCTCCAAGCAATTCTCCTTGGAATTGGGGTAAAAATCTGGGGGCGAATCACAGGCCTTTGGTACAATCCATGCTGGTTATTCATTGTGTTATTTCCAATGGCCCTGAAAAGTTCTATGCCAAATGATATACAGAAAATCCCTGAGTTTCCAACCAATTCTCAACAACTGATTTGTGCAGTATTTCTGCCTCCAGCTGATCACTAAAGTCACTTAGATTGTTCCATCTTGCTAATGGCAACTCTATCTATGATGTCTTCTTCAACATACCCATGATCCCTAAAGGCCCACTCAAAATCAGTCACTCTAAAGGCACAGACTGTCACTACCTCAGCACCATCCACACTCTTTGAAATGTGATGGCCCAATGGAGGAGCCGTGGTGGTGCAGTGGTTAGAAAGAAGTATTGCAAGCTACTTCAGCTCACTGCCAGGAATTCTGCCCTCATGGGCTCAATGTTGACTCAGCCTTCCATTCTTCCAAGGTTGGTAAAATGAGGACTCAGATTGTTGGGGGCAATATACTGACTCTGCAAACTTCTTAGAGAAAGCTGTAAAGCACTAGGGAGTGGTATATAAGTCTAAGTGCTATCGGTAGTGCTATTGCATCTCACTACAAACTCTTTAAATAATTACTTTCTTGTTCTAATTTTTCACATTTCAGCTTTAACTTGCAATAATGCAGTCTATTTTTTTTCAGACATAGCTATCTTAGTCTTTGATACATTAATTTTCAGTTTGACATTCCTCCTTTTATCACATTTGCTGCAAATTATTTATATTCTTAGCCAACAATAATGCATTGTCTGCATACAAAACTACACTCAGGTTTATATTCTTGACTAACACATCTCGAACATTATCCCACACATTCCTTATACTTTTATCCATAAATAAGTTATATAAGAAAGAAGATGTCATATACAGTACTCATCTTCCATATTAGTCACTGTTGAGCCATTTACTAATCACTCCATTCTGAGACATGCCTAATGTCAGGTTTCGGCATAATCTCAAATAAACTTCATTCTCAAACACAAAGTCTTTGATGAATCTCTCATTTATTAAAGAATTTACGATCCGACCTAAACTCATATGCAGCCAAAACTGATTCTCCGAAACCAAACCCCTCCCCTTCTGCCTCACAATATCTCAATGCCCATTGGCCATCTTCCAAGTCAGTCTCTTCTGCCAACTGCTTCAGATCACAGGAATGTCCCCCTCCCTTCATCACCTGGGTAACCCTATCTATTAAGGAAGGGGGAGAAGGACAATATCTCAAATGCCAAGCACTAAATTTCAAACTGTACTGCTCGCTCCAGTTTTTTTTTTCCTTTTCCTCTTTGATTATGGCAGCGATGAAAAAAATGCAACTTAACTCGCTGACACCTAACTTCTGGATATTATAACCATGATTTGTTCATCTTCAGAACCTCTCATCACCATTATATTCATTACTAGTAATACCAGTGCCTCCTTACCTACAATAGGGACCTGTCAGGTTTGGCACATTTAATATCACAAGTACAACTAAAACCATGTTTTACTCCGAGCATGTTTAGGACTGTCTAAGCCCGTGATGGTGAACCTATGACACATGCACCACAGGTCAGCACTGGTGCCACAAGCTCAGCACTGGCACACATGCACATGTTGGCCAGCTGATTTTTGGGCCTTCTGGGCCCACCGGAAGTAGGGAAACAGGATGGAGCCTGGGGAGAGCAAAAAACAGGCCTACTGGGCCCACCGTGCCATTGCGTGCCGAAAGCGGAAGAAGTGTGTGTGGGGGTCATGCACACATATACGGAGCACATGGAATTATGGGTGTGTGCATGTGTGACACCCCCCCCCTCACAACCCTTGCTTTTGGCACACGATGGCAAAAAGATTAGCCATCACTGGTCCAAGCAATCTAGGATCACTTTTGCATTTTTTTAATTATGAGGTGATGATTTGCTTGAGTCTTTTGTACTTCACTGTACTTTCATCTCTCCTGTATTCAGAAGCTTCTCTAGTTTCCAAGATTTCAATTAAATCCCAAAAGCAGACATCATGAGGGACTTCCCCTCTCTCATTTTTTATAGCAGAGCTGCTGTCATCTCTGATGGGGCAGTCCTGCCCTTAAGAAATTGTTGAGGAATTTCTATTTGTTATGGAGGAATTCAGAGAAATCATCCACCCAATTTCTTTCCCCACAGATTTTGAAAGGCCATTTGTGCTCAGCTATAAATCATATACCATCTCATCTTCATTGTCAGACATTCCAAAATGAATGTTCATTTATCACTGGCTCATATCGTGCATGCAAATTATGTACAGGAATTATGCAAAGGAGTTGCAAATGAATTTACAACTAATGCACAGAGACTAAAAGCCAAAGAAAATCCTTTTGTCTTTAGAGTCATTTAACTGCAGAATTAACTCAACACTTTTCCTTTGCCTCTTTTACCTTTCATATTTAGATAGTTTTCATAGAAATGTATTGATCTACATCTTTACACACAGAATAATAGGTGGCACAATGCACTCATGAGATTGGACTGCATCTAGAATATATGATAGCCTTTTTGAAAGGGTAACATCTGTAAAAGACCTCAGGCAAGTTGGGAAACTATGATGATAACAAACTTAAAAGAGCAAGAGGGAGAAGGAGAAAAAGAAAAGCAGAGCAAATGTATGTAATGTTAGGTAGCCATCGATTATTAACTATTTAATTTTTTTTCTAAATCCACATTAAAGAAAATAAATGATTCTTCTTCACTATTGTTAGAAAATATTGATGCCAAAAAGCAATCTACTGGGTCATTTTTCTTTCTTTTTTATTCCTAGGTAAAATTGCCTTTTTCAAAACATATGTTCTCGCCATGTGAGAATGGAATGTGAGAATGGAAAAAGCTGATTCTACAAGAGATTCAGAGACCAAGAGACCAAGAGATTCAAAGTCTGTTATGAATCATGATGTGTCAGCCCTGGTTTGCAAATGCAGGTGACCACATGGAAATATTCCCAACTGCGTGGATGGAATTTTGTTAGTGTATGATAGCCCTTTGTTAGAGACAATTCAGCAACACTCTTTGACTTTAGAACCTGGCTAGATATCTTATTCTCTCTTCTCAATTGATGGCAAGTTTTTCTTTAGTTTGTTTAGAATGAGCAAGGGAAGGGGGGGAGGAGCAGAGGATGTACAAAGAGTGTGTATAGGTGCATATATTTAGATGCTTAATATGTATTATTAGACTATTTAGGGAATTCTAATGAGAAAGTGAAAGAACTTTAACTAGAATGGTACCACTGACTATCATTGCAATGGCAGGTAGTCTTTGGTTAATCTTTCAGCAACGGAAATCACGATCTGGATACTTGGCAAACTGCTCACATTTATGATAGTTGCAACGTCCAACATTCATGTGATCACCATTTGCAATCTTCCCTCCCAGCTTCCCATAGACAAAGTGAATTGGGAAAGTGTCAGAATAGGTCACAAGTTGCTCTTGTGAGTCGCACTCCTATGGCTTTTTGTCTTGGGAACCTTGGCTGCATAGTAGGAGATCCCTAGGATCTCTACATAGCACACATACACCCTCACTCATCTGAAGCAGCCACTGCTGTCCCTCCCAGGCTCATACTGTGCCACAGCAGTCACTTACCTGGCTGCCAGACTGCTTGTCAAACTTCTGGGACTCTTGTCTTCCTTCTGCCTTCCCCATTGACATTGCTTGCACGAAGCCAGCAGGAAGCTGTGACGAGGTCCTTGCTTAATGATTCATGATCCTTGCTTAATAATAACAATGGGGACTGTCAGGACTGCCTTTGCTAAGCACTGCACTTCACAATCACAATGTTTAACTATAGAAATACTAGTTCTAATTACCACTGTTAAGTGAGAACTTCCTATATTACATTTTATTGTGGAAATGAGATTATCAGCCATTTTTAGCTTGCAGAGTATATCAGAAATATCGTAATAGCATGAAATAAACCAGCTTAACAACCTCTGTTAACTTGGGCCGATTGGTTCATTTCGTATCCATTCCAAAATTGAAGTGCATAATTTAATTTAACCTGCTTATGCACAAGAATCAACAATTCACCATTATGTTACGATCTTTGCCCAGTTTCTGAGTTTGAAATGATGAAGAATTTTTGATATAGAGATACAATAAAAACAGGGCTAATTCTTAATGCCAATTTCCAAGTTCTTTTCCTGAGCAGGAAATATCTTGGAACAGGAAGAGGTTGGTGGAGATAGTTTCTTAACCCAACTACTGAAATGAGTCTTCTTTTTTCACTTCCTCTGATGCCAAACAAAAGAGTTTCTACCGTGGAACAATTGACAAGAGAGAAAGAGGAAGTTTACATCTCAGCAGAGGTGGTGAAATGGCTCTGAAACCTGATCAACATTCCTTGTCCTGCACTAAGTAATCATCATTTTTATACTGATCTCTCTTTGTTTGCATAAATCCTATATTTACTGAAAAATCTGAGGGGGGACATGTGAAGATTTAAGAAATCTTAGCTAATTCCAACAGTAATTGTAATTTAGATGCAAACAAACACAGCATGAAGGGTAAGGTGTGCATGCATATTCATGTTAATTTTGAAATTCCAGACAAATCAACATTTTATGCTATAAAACATTAATTAGCATTTCCAGCAGCAACTAGACTAATCTTTCAAAAAGTCTAAAGGTTTGCCATGGATTTTAAGCATTTCTCTTGACTTTGGGATTGAAACCGAGACAGAATTTTGTTTTATGTAAACATATCATTAGCACTAGTTCTAGTTATATGACGGAGATGAAAGTATCATCCTGCAAAAATCAAAGTGTTTCTTTGGCTCCATGAAGACATGGAGGAGCAGATCAGATAAAATAAGTGTTTCTCTTTGAACAGAAAGAAAAGCCTTAAGTTATATGTGCAGTCCATTAGTGCCCTGTAATTCCCATCTTTCGCACTCTATCTCAGCTCTCTGTAGGAGATTGGCAGTGTTGTTTTTCAGTGTTTTTCTTCCTACCTGATAAATCATATCCAAGTGGAGATAGGAGACAATTTCAACATGACTTCAGAATGCCCATCCTATTAGGTCAAGGAAGCATTCTCCCACTTTTATGGCCCCAAGTATCATGATTTGGGGTAGACTTTCATGGTGATTATACCCTCATTATCAAAATCTGTTCACATGAGGTGCATTTATTTTCATCTTGTTATGTCAACTGGTGCCAATTTTTTGAGATCTATAACGATACATTTACCCACATACTTACAAGCATGTAAATTAGGATTGAGATCATGTATTTTTATAACAGAGATGTTATTCACAATTAAGTAGTCAGAAGTAATTTTAATTCATTGTATGTCTATTGCTGGTCGATGACCGTAATAAAGTTCTATTCTATTCTATTCTATTCTATTCTATTCTATTCTATTCTATT
>WNWU01000003.1:16986554-16996924 GCA_012654045.1 Ptyas mucosa
TCTATTCTATTCTATTCTATTCTATTCTATTCTATTCTATTCTATTCATCTTGTTATGCTGCCAACAGCAGTGTAACCTGTCCATGCATCAAGAGATCTTATTCCCCTTTGATCAAACTTCTTCATAATTTGTCAGTGGGGTATCATTTTAGTTTTTATTGTAGGTAATATGCTGATATTCTTCATTTATTATTTGACAGTTAAACACCTGAAGTTTGTTTTCAGGGATGATGTTATGAATTTTATTAAGCAGATAAAACAACCAGAGAAACTTAATACAAGAATGAATGAATATATCCATTTTAATATCAAGATGTGGAAGAACTATCTCCCCCACAAAAAAAATTAGTAAGAAAAAGAAACTCTCTCCTTCATCCACAGCAAGAATATTTGACATAAACAATTTATTGCTCTCTTAAATTACAACCAGATACATCTTCATTCCATACCTCACCACATATTTTATAAACTCATCTCTATATCTTCAGCTGTCCTTATTCATCAACAAAGTAAATGTCCAGTTAAAATTAGCCAGGATAGCTAACAACATAAATACATAATCTCCTTATTACCTTAAATCTCTCTCATCCCTCTCTTAACAATTAAATATTGTTTGATTACATTATAATCTGAAACCATCCTTCTCAACTTCAACCAATTTCCTTTATCTCAACCATTTTCTTCAACTTCCTGTGTCTGTTGGATTCTAATTTCCAAATTCCCATGCACTGACTTACTAAATTACTTCTATAGTATTAGAGTCATATGATTCTAGGAAAACACCTATAATGTTATTCCATTCCTTCATCTGTGATATTTCAGATGTTGTATCTAAAAGGTCCGCTTTTGAGAGATTGCCATCCTCTGTCTCCATCTAAGCCAGGGATGGCTAACCTTTTTGCCATCGCATGCCAGGAGAGGGGAGGCAGGGGAGGTTCACGTGTCTGTGTGCCCACACCCATAATTCTATACGCCTGCCCCTGCGCATGCGCGTATAACCCCCCTCCCCCCCGCTTCTGGCATGTGATGGCTGGTAGGCCTGTTTTTCTTTCTTACCTGGCTCCAGATCCTCTCTATGCATCTGGGAAGGGCGAAAACAGCTTTTCCCACTCCCTCAGAGGCTCTCCGGAGGCCTGAAATGGCCCATTTCCCAACTCCCAGTGGGACAGGAAGTGACTTTTTTACTGTCTCCAGTCTCCAGAGCCTCTCTAGGAATCTAGGAGGGCCTCTGAGGGAGTGGGAAAGGCTGTTTTCACCCTCCACAGATGCATAGAGAGGATCTGGAGCCAGATAAGAAAGAAAAATGGGCCTTCTCCACCCTCCCAGGCCCTCCGGAGGCAGGAAACAGCCTGTTTCCCTACTTTTGGTGGGCCCAGAAGGCCGAAAAATCAGTTGGCCAGCACATGCATGTGCACCAGAGCTGAGCTGGCATACCCACTGATATGGCTATGCGTGTCACCTGTGGTACATGTGCCATAGGTTCACCATCACGGATCTAAGCAATTCCAATCTAATTTAACATCAAAATTTGCAGTAGTTGAGTCACTTGGCTATGATGGCCGTCTCTAGAAATTGAATAAAATAAACAAATAAATTGCAGCATTAATATTATTGCGCTACACTATTAATTTATCCACTATTAATTTTTCTTCCTCAAGGAAAAATTATATTATTTCATATGAGAATTATTACACAGAGTCCTCAAAATACATCTTGCATAATTATTGGGAACTTCAGCTGATCCAGGTTGAGGCTGAGTGTATGACTCATTTGGTAAATCAAGATACGATCTCTGCTATTCACAATTATGAACTCATATACAATTCAGGACCAGCTTATGTATAAATCTGTCCAAAAATGAATTACTTGAAAGAGGTTGATCTTTTGAGTTAACTACAATTAAACACAAATTTGATAAGAAAAGGAGAAAGATCTTCTCAGATTCCCAACTTCTTGTGAAACTTCTACAAATAAAGATTTGTATTTTCTCTCCGTTACAATCATGTTATTTAGCTAAGCTTCTCTGTGTAAGTGGATTGGATTGGTGAACTGAGTCTTAAATGGGTGCTTCTTTAGTTTTCTGATTTTAATCATTTCTTTGTTTTTCTTATTTTAGAGTTGCTTGTCACTTTTCCTTCCCAGAAAGATGGAATATAAATTCAAATAAGTTAATCTATACAAACTAAATTGACTATAAAGGCTTTCATTATTATTATTTTTTTTAAAAAAACTAAGTCAGTGATAAAAAAATAGCTTTGTAACAAGTGCTGAAAATTGCTTGATTTTTTTTCTTAGCCTTGTAGATATATTGTTTTAGTTAGAACATTTTTAAATAAAAGAATAATCTAGTTATACACATTTCAAGTAAAATGTCATTCAATGTTAGGATAGGCAATGGTTCAAAAAAGTAAAATTCTTCAGCGGTATGAACATGAAAATCCTCTCATACTCTCAATTGGATTTCTTTCTTGACTCTAGGGAATGTTTTTGTCTTTTCATGATAGGATCCATGTCCCAAACTGACATAATTATATGATTTTTTTTTCCAAATATACCTGGCAAAGGAGATAGTTACTTTC
The DNA here is from genome assembly GCA_012654045.1 of Ptyas mucosa. NCBI lineage: Eukaryota > Metazoa > Chordata > Lepidosauria > Squamata > Colubridae > Ptyas > Ptyas mucosa. Next base: position 16,989,134 of record WNWU01000003.1, read on the forward strand.
TTTTTGCAGATTTCCTTGGCTGTCTTCCATCCCAAGAGCTTGTAAAATGTCTAAATAGATAAAAGATAAATATTTGGCAGTTACAGCTAAACTCCAACATTACAAAAACTTGTAGAACTGAAATGCTTGAAATTATTGCTTTAAGTGATATTGCGAAAGGTAACACGGAAACACCTTCACAGGTTCCTCTATCAAAACTTTAAAGTTTATTACGATAGGAAACCTTATAGTATGAAAGTCTATAGAAGTTCTCAATCATCCAGGTCAGTTTATCCCTGAATGCTGGATCAGAGCAGGAAATGCAAGCCAGTGTGGACAAATTCCTAGCAGCATGCGACAATTTCGGCCGCCTAATCAACATAAAGAAGACCAAAGTGATGCATCAGCCAGCTCCAAAAGCCCAACACCAAGAGCCCACCATCACAATGAAGCAGTGGTGGAATTCAAACTTTTTTCCTACCAGTTCTGTGGGTGTGGCTTGGTGGGTGTGGCTTGGTGGGTGTGGCAGGGGAAGAATATTGCAAAATTCTCATTCCCTCCTCACTCCTGGGGGAAGAATATTGCAAAATCTCCATTCCTACTCCACTCTGGTGCCAGCCAGAGGTGGTATTTGCCGGTTCTCCAAACTACTCAAAATTTCTGCTACCGGTTCTCCAGAACCTGTCAGAACATGCTGAATTTCATCCCTGCAGTGAAGGGAGAAAAACTGCAAGCAGTGGACCAATTTTCATACCTTGGCAGCACCCTCTCCTGTGCAGTGACAATCGACATTGAGGTCAACTGCAGAATCCCAAGGCAAGCTCTGCATTTGGCAGACTACTGACCAATGTGTGGGACCGTCATGGAATAAGCCTTGCTACAAAGCTCAAAGTCTACTTAGCAGTGCTAACTATCAAGATGTATGCCAGTGAGACTTGGACTATGTACAGGAGGCACACTAGGCAACTGAACCACTTCCACACGACCGCCTCTGTAGAATTTTGAGGATCTGGTGGCAGGATAAGGTGCCAGACACAGAAGTCCTCTCCAGAGCAAGCCTGGCCTCAGTTCACACCCTGCTGATGAAAGCCCAGACATGCTGGGCAGGCCATGTTGCAAGGATGTCAGACTATCGCATCCCTAAACAGCTCTCTATGGTGAGCTGTCTCAAGGAAAGCGATCACACGGGGGACAAAGGAAGTGATACAAAGACATGTTGAAAGCCCCTTTCAAGTCCCTGGATATTGACATCACCTCCTGAGAAACTCTGGCATAAGATCGATAGACATGGTGCACGCTGATCCACCAAGGCTGCCAGACATCTGAGGCAGTGGTGGGTTTCAAAAATGTTTACTACCGGTTCTGTGGGTGTGGCTTGGTGGGCAGGGCATGGCTTGGTGGGTGTGGTTTGGTGGGCATGGCAGGGGAAGAATACTCTAAAATCTCCATTCCCACCCCACTCCGGGGGAAGGATACTGCAAAATCTCCATTCCCTCCCCAATCCAGGGGAAGGTTACTGCAAAATCCCCATTTCCTCCCAATCAGCTGGGACTTGGGAGGCAGAGAATAGATGGGGGCAGGACCAGTCAGAATTTTTACTACTGGTTCTCTGAACTACTCAAAATTTCTGCTACCGGTTCTCCAGAACTGGTCAGAACCTGCTGAAACCCACCTCTGATCTGAGGACAGAAGAACAAAAATAGCACAAGAGAAGCGAGCACTCCGCAAAGCCAGAGCTGCAAATGCTTCAACAATAGTGAACTGCCCAACATGTGGCAGAATGTTTTGTGCCCATATAGGCCTTAATAGCCACCTGCGGACACATCGTTAACAGCCCACAACCCGTTAGATGTCAAAGTCCTCTTTGAACACAATGGACAAACATCATCCCAAAGGCTCTTTTTTTTCTTTTGAAGATGTTTTGCTTCTCATCCAAGAAGATTCCTCAGCTCTTCCGTTCCCTACTATCCTGTCAGAGCTGAAGAAGCTTCTTGGATGAGAAGTAAAACGTCTTCAAAAGAAACACAAGAAAGTTCAGTTATCTCCAGAAAAAGCACCTTTGGAACTTATAGTATGAAGACCAGGTATCTTGTTGTGAACCTAGGAATTCAAATTTAAGAGGTAGACCTTCACTATTAGGCCTGTATGAAAGGTCCTTCCTTCTACTCTTATAAACATTTGGAAATACACTTCCTTCAGGCTAAAGTTGGTTTTCATTCAGGTTTTTTTAAAAATAGAATTAAGATACATCTCATTTGCCTGATTCATTAAAATAAATAAATGAGTTAAATGTTTTTTTAATATTATATCACTATCCCACCCCCCACCCCTTTTTTTAAAAAAAACAACACCACTGTTTAATATGCTGCCTGTCATCCTTACCATATCTCCATGTTTTTTCTGGGCAGGTGGACACACTTCAAAACAATTTTATGGACTGCAACAAGTACAATATACTTTCTAAAGAGTTAATTTTACATAATTCAGTTTAATAATTTAATTTAATTTTTATGGCTGCCCACCTTGCACAAGTGATTCTGGGCACTGAATAGAAATGCATGCCTGTGGAGAAAATGTGGTACTCAGAAATAATAATAATGCTGAAGGTTGATGATTTGGTTTGCTGCATTCTCTGTACCATTTATTTTATTGGGTTTTTTTAATTAAAAAGGGTTTTTTTTCCTTAAAAATTATGCCAACCTTTAAGAATCCAAGATTAGAAAGCATCAGTTAGCCAAATAGACTTGCAGGGGACAGGGGTGGTTTGTATAGGTAGTCCTCAACTTACAACAGTTCATTCAGTGACTGTTCAAACTTACAACGGTGCTGAAAAAAGTGACTTATGACCTTTTTCACACCTACAACCGTTGCGGTATCCCCATAGTCACATGATCAACATTTGGGGTGCTGGCTGATATTTTTTATAGTTGCAGTGTCCCAGAGTCATGTGATCCTCTTTTGTGACCTTCTTACAAGCAAAGACAATGGCGGAAGACAGATTCACTTAACAACGGTGGCACAAAAGGTCATAAAAGGGGGCAAATTTCACAACTGTCTTGCTTAGCAACAGAAAATTTGGGCTCTATTGTGATCATAATCAAAGATTTACTGTATATGCAGAATTAGAATAGTACAGTTTGGGAAGATCAGGGATTATAAGAAAAAATGGTGGCTGCTGATTTAAGAAAAAGACATGAAGATTAAAAAGAAGAAATTGTGCACTTCTCTGGAGAACAGCAGCCATAAAAAGATCTAAAAGTGGGACTTTTGTGATGAATAGATAAAATCCCCATCGCTCGGCTCCAATTCCATTGAAGGAAGGAAGATAACTGACATTAGTTATCAGTAGATTTGGTATTACTTTGGTACTTAATCTCAGACTTGTTTTGTGAAAATTCTCCCATTCTTCTTCCAGTGCCTGAATGTAAAATAAACTACAGACTAAGGTGAATTTGACCAAGCCAGTAATTCTTAAAAAGACTGTTTGTGTCACCTTTGGGAATGAATCTTGGGCAGAATATATCTTGCTGTCAAAGAATCTAAAAAGGTATTTATTTTTCCTTACTGAAAAAGACCATCTGATATCAAAACTAATGTAGGACATATTTCACTCTGCACTCCCTGAAGAAACTCGCTTAAAAGGTGAGAAGTGAGAATGGTTTGAAAATGTATGGGGACGGGAAATTACCTGCTTCGTCTCTTAAATCCTAAACCCTGATTCTGACAACTGAACATTATTTCTCAGTTGTTCTTCCTTGCTCTTTTTCACTCCTTCCCTTTCTAAAGGCTGCTTTCTTCCACCAGGGCAGTAAAGGTCATGCAGGTCAGGAAGAAGTCTTCTTAGCCTTTGAATTACACTTAAAGCCTCCCAGTTTACTACTGAAAGCAACAGCCTATCCTTAAGTCCTCTTTATCAGATACAGCATCTAAAGAACTCATACATAAGGCATCTGGTTTCATTTGTGCGAATCACATCCTTGGAATTCTCCACCTTCTTCAGACACACTCAAATACTATTCCCCTTTCTTGATCATACCAACAAACGGTCTATCCCACATTCAGAATCTTGCATCAACTTTGTATCTTCTGTTTTTATTGTTATCTGTCATACTTTTAGATTTAGAAACATCTCTGATTATTTTTTACAATAAATGCTCTGTCCTACACATTGGCAAAAAAAAATATCAGAACACCAAATACAAGTTGGGCGGAAATGATCTCGTAGATGACCCTCACTTTGTCAAGGACCTAGGAGTATTCATCTCAAACGATTTAAGCCGCAGAGTTTACTGTAACAGCATTGCCAAAAAGGTATTAAGAATTGTTAACCTAATCTTGTGAAGCTTCTTCTCTGGTAACATTGTATTGCTAACTAGGGCTCATCTGCCTGGAATCCATACTCTATATCGGACATTAACATGATTGAGCAGGTCCAGAGGTATTTCACGAGAAGAGTCCTCTACTTCTCTGCTCACAACAGAATACTTTATACCACCAGACTTGAAATTCTGGGCTTGGACAATCTGGAACTGTGCTGCTTGCAGTCTGATCTAAGTATAGTATACAAAATTGTCTGCTACAACATCTTACCTGTCAACAACTTCTTCAGCTTCAACCACAATAATACACGGGCAAACAATTGATACAAACTCAAGGTAAACCGCTCCAAACTCGATTGCAGAAAATGTGACTTCAGCAACAGAATGATCAGCGCCTGGAATGCTCTAAAGGGGGTGTGCATAAGCACACCAGCGTCCCTACCATCCCTGTCTAACTGTCCCCATTTACTTCCTTTCTTTATGTTTATGTTTATACCTATATCTGCTATCTTGTACATGTGTGACAAATAAATAAATACAAACAAGCTAAATATGTTCCCTCTGAACGTGCTTTTATCTCTAAGTTGTTCTCCGTGCTTTGTTTTTGTGTTTTTGCTTTGATTGTATCAAATATTTTATCTTACTGTTATCTGCCCAAAGTCCATCAGGGATGGGAGAGAAATATAGAGAAAAACAAACAAATGTTTACAGACACACGTATGTTAATTGGTATACACTGAAGTGATGCACTTGAAAAAACAGACAAATCTTTTTCTCACCATTGTCTACATTATTCGGTTTCTGAATGGCCCATCCTTTTTCTGTATTCTTTTGTCTTATGTTTTATCCATCCTTTCATGTCACCTAATAGAATTTGTTTCCTCTTTCTCTGTTTTTCTTTCTTGCTTCATTCAATTCATTCAGAAATTTTTTGCATAGCTTTTTCCCAGATCACTTTCACCATTCATTGAAACATAATATACAATTATCACAAACCTATTGGTTCTTACCTTCATACATATCCCAGCAATCTTGACAACATTATATATAGCATGCTCCTTAATATTTAATGACATACATGCTACCCTTTTTATTCATAATTTAATCTGTACCTTCTTTTTCTTCTGAAGATTATTCAACAACTCTATGATGATCAGAACCATATCAGTTTCCCTTTCTTCTAAGGTTCACAGAGACGTCTTTTATTTTTTAAAAGAACGTCATTGGTTGGGCCCATAGATATTGACATCTGCCGTCTGTCACATTTTTGAACAAACAAGGCTGTCACAAAATACTTTTCAATAATGTATATTACTTTAGAGTAATATAAAGAACGTTGCTGTGATATTTACTTGTTCTGCATATTAGAAAATTGAAAATACGATTAATTGGTACTCTAATAAATAATAATATATTTGTCCAGTGGCTTTTTTTCAGTCCCTTCTTTTTTTCTTTTCCATATATCGATGAAAATCCTGAAAATATTTTGCGCATTTTTAAATTTTAAAATCTTTAACATCAGCAAAACAACATAGTGAAAAATACTTCTGCAATTATGCAATATGCTATAATTAACATGATGTATTCTAAATATGTACTATACACCTTACATGAAATCTACACTTTTGCTTTCAGAGTAAACATGGCAAATGACTGAACACAGTGGTTTTGAAAATAGTATAATTTATGATTGTTATGGCTTAAGATAATTGTTGCTATTGTTATTTCTTATTCTCGAATTAAAGTGACACCCTGTATTATAAACAGACTCATCTATGTTTACTGTAAAAAGATTATAATAATAAATCAGGGAGAGTATGGAAGGAAATTATATCATCCTCAAATTTGCATATACCATTAACTCTACTTTATAAATCATCATCAAACATATGCCAGGATGGTTCTATTCCTACTTGACTAAAAAAAAATAAGATCAAGGGGAAAAAATAGAATTGCTCATTTTTATAATTATCCTCAAATAAAAAGAGCCAACTATCATAATTTAAAAGCAATTTTTGAAAGTTCTGTCACGAAGTAAGACAAGCCTAGAAAAATTATTATCTTCCTCTTAATTACTAATATTGTTAACAGTTGTTTTTCAGCAATTAGATGGTAGTTTATAAATGCATCTCTATTTAAAGTTTGTATGGGGTCGGGTAGGGATAAATCAGCTCCAATCTGAAACTTTTATTATGACATTTTATGAACATACATGGTTTTAATACGTTTATATTTGTGGAATGGAAGAGAGCACAAATCATTTTAAAAATGCATGCGATATAGTCATCCAGGGCAAAAGAGTTAACATTAAATAGTATTATTTTTATATTTAAAAAGAAAAAAATAAAATAACTTCAAATCCAAATCATTTTCAAAGTGTGAGTAATCCTAATGTATACAATTACTTTAAAGAAGCAACTCTGTCCAGGAACTAAAAATGGAATGAATCAGATGGGGAAATGATTCAGTAATCGTTTAGCCATGATAAAAAGAAAGCAGCATATTGGTTTATTTTGAAATCAAGAAGCCCTTTGTCAAACTTTTAATAGCTGTTTAAAGATTTTTACACGTGCTTCTTTAATCAAATCTATTGAAAGAGAAAAGGTATCAGGCTATAAATAATGTGGCAATTGCATAATTGCTAAGTGTAAACATTAATACCCAATTAAGAAATCTCTAAATTTCTTAAGATGGAGATTTCTTAATTTTCTTTTAATGATGATTTCATGAACAGGTAGCTATCTATTTAGATAAATGGGTAGATCCAACCTGTACACTTTTCCAAAATAACATCTTTTTTCCAGCCTCTGAGAAGTTGATTACACCATTGTTTAATGATAACGAAAGCACAGTCTCAGAATGGGACAATATCATGTGATAAATAATAATACTACTCTATTTGCACACCATAAAACCAGTCTGAGAAAATATAGAGCAACGTCATTTAGATTCTCCATTAACAGGATTGAAATTTTAGAGGAAAAAAACCCCAATGCAAAATCATTAGAGCAGAGGAAAATCATGCAGTGAAACTGGTAGAAGTTTGTAAGGTATCTTTACTGAATATTTGAATGTACATTTGTGATATATGAAGGTTTGGATGTCCTTGAGTTGTTTTAATAGTACAAAGAGGATATTGTGTCATTTTTCCCCCACCAAATTTGCTTATGATAATAAATATAAGTATGCTTACATTTTGCAAAAAGCTTTTCATTGGGAAAAAGTGCTTTTTGGTGTTATATCCCACTTTTTCTCTTAGAACCTGAGACTTATCTAAAGATCTTCATTTTCATATAAGCAATAATGTGATGAGGCTTTGGCTAAGAAAGATTAGCCCAAAATAATCCATTAAGTTTTATGCTGGAAAATGGACTTGACTTTGGATTACCAAGTCAAACGCAAGTATCACCATATCAGATAAAGCATACTTTTTTTGAAGATATGTGTGTTAAGGATATTGATGTTGTTTTACCAACCAGCAGAGTAACTGCAC
>WNWU01000003.1:16998358-17025746 GCA_012654045.1 Ptyas mucosa
ATATATATATATATATATATATATATATATATATATATATATATATACACATAACTTCTAATTTCCCCCCCATAGTTATTATTCTTTATTTCTCGCCTTAAGCCATTTATACCATTTATTCCATATTCTGTAATAATCTGTCTCTTCTTTTTCTTTAATTTCTTTTGTTTGCTTCATCACCTTCTTCATTATTTGTATTGTTTTTAAAAATGCAGGCTAGGTTGCGCTGCCCTGGATTTTTTGTTATGCATGGCAAGAACAGCAAACACAACTATTTTCACAGCATGCTTCTAAGGGCTGATGAACAAAAAACTTGTAATTTTGATCTGGCCCCATGTTCATCCACATGAGTTCCTTATTCTTCCTCTCTGTGACATCTTCCACACTTTAATTTAGCATGGAAATAATGGGGACAATGTCATACAAACTGTTGAATTATTCAAAGTGTGACAGGACAATCTTAATTACTGTGAAAGTTTACCATTGGAGATCAGTATCGAACGTGTTCTAACTAATTTGATTGGCCTTTACATTGACATTTTAAGCTTCCTTGGCCCATTTAAACAAAGAAGTGGACCTGCTGCAAAACAATACCTGGCTAAGTTCCAACAAGTTCGGAGCATGTTTGAAAGAAAGAATGTGAACACAGAAACAAACTTCCTTTGTCTTAAAGCATACTCTGTATTCTGCAGAATCATTAAAATGTTTTAATTTTCTGAGCCATCTGCTCAGCAAAGAAAAGAATCGAAAATAAATGAGCTAAGTGACCCACCTCTTTTTGTGAAGAACTCTATAGATGTTGTGGTGAATTTTGTTGATCTATACATGACTATAATATACTGTACAAAATTCAATGACAGCAGCTCTCTATACATTTACTTCAGGAGAACTAATTGGTTTCTGTGGGGTTTGCTGGTTCACAGGTTCATGCAGAACTGGCAGTATGCATCTTTTTAGAAAGCGCATGCACATCAAATGAACGAATAAAAAATACATTCATCTGATTGTCCAAATCTTGCCAAGATTACTTTACTATACAATAATTTAATAATTATATGAATGATGTGTCTTTATCTTTTGATTGACAAATATAGTTTGTAAATAACAGAAATGCACTTATAATTTGCTAGATCAAGGGTTTTCATTAGTGGCCATAATATCTGGGGATACTTAAAGTTTATTATTTAACTACAATTGGAGGTTCACAGATTTACCTTTCAGTCATAGAGTACAGATTCATGTATGGTAATGTATGGGTGTGTGCATGTATATATTAGCATCATGCAATGATTCAGAATTAAAAAAGGAAAAAGTATTTTGGAAGGCATGTGGGTGCATACTTAACATCTGTTAATTCATTCAACTACATGTGTATCTTCTCAAAATAATGTTTATTACCCCAACAGTCCTTATGAGGGAAGACACAGCTGTTTTAAGATGTCTGTATGTTACCATGACTACATCACTCTCTGACTGCCTTTCAGCTCCCTCCCTGCAGGGAGATAGGGCCCATTTGATTGGTTCATATGGGCCCTTCTAAATCCTTCCACCTTTTAACGTATAAAAGTCTCGGTACCATTATCTTATATAAAAACAAATTTCCATAAATTGTCTCCATTTATCTGTCCATTAAGCTTTTCTGGTTGCTTTTACTTTCTTATAAACCCCTTAGAGTCACTTCTAGGCCAGATGGGCAATATATAAATTTAATAAATATATATAAATAAAGTAAATTAAATAAAGGTCTCTGGTTTTAATTGTGCACTCCAGGTTCCTTCACAGACAATGAGGTGGCTGGATGGAATCACTGAAGCAGTCGGTGTGAGCTTAAATGGTCTCATCCCCTTAAATGGGGATGGTAGAGGACAGGAAGGCCTGGAGGAAAGTTGTCCATGGGGTCACAATCAGTCGGACACGACTTTGCAACTAACAACAACAAAGGGTTCCTTCAATTAAGTAATGCCATCTATCAGCACCACAGAAGTGACTTTTGCTGTCACAGTGCTTGCCCTCTAGAATGAAATTCCTCTGAATCCTATCTATTGGTGCTTCAGAGGGACTAGATTTTCATCACCTAGGATTTGACAATATAATTAATGTCCCTTCTGGATAGTGTGGGCCTCTTTTCTTGTGGTCAGTTTATTTGCTATACTTTCCTCCGTATTTTTATTTTTGATAGTTTTACTGTTATTTTTCTGTATTTTTAAATTGTGAACTTGCCCAGAGTCATTGAATGCCGGATGGTGTATAAACTGACATAAAATAATTATGCAGCTGATATAAATGGATGAAAATCACATAACTTTTCTCAGTTGGGTAGGCTATGGAAATAACAGACCTTATCTTGCATTTTGGAGAATGGTGTCTGTATGTACCTTGGATCCTTTGTAGTACATTAAACGGTGATCCATTTAACCAAGGTTTCAGAATAATGAATTTTAAATGTCATGAGAGTCAAGCTCATTTGCCATTCAGATCAGTCCTCTGAATTCTTTGATGAATTGCTATCTCATTCCTCCTACCCTGAATAACACAAATGTTATCCTCCACGCAATGTCTTTCAGCAACATGGGGAGTTTGAATTATGAATGGAATTTGAAGAGGGTCAGAGTTAGAAGGGTTAAATGTTCATATTCATCATATGTTGAAGACCCTGAAATATAATTCCCTGTAAACTAAGCTTGGGAATGTAGATCTAGTGGAAATTCTGGAAGAGAAACTAAAGAAAGGGGACATAACTTTTCTTGAGTTTGCAGTCTGAGTGATGAAATTACTTTAGTTTCCTTTTTAATTCTGAGCAAAGGTTAGAGGCTAAGCATATTTCCGGGGAGATATCATATAACAGATTATGGCCTTTTTTTTTCCTGCTTGAATGAGTGGTGCTTGTTAACGCTACCACAATTTTAATGTTGCATTCTGTGATTTATGATGTAAAAGTAAGCAGAAATATGGTTTTTTTAAGAAACACCCTCGCACAGACACTGTTAGACATGGATCTGTTAATTTTATGGAATTACACTGAGAAAGTTATAATATACATGTCAATTACTTTCTAAGAACACCACTGCCCATCTAGTCTACAAAATTTAAAAACATACTGAGCTTAGCCTTATCTGTGACCTAAAATAATCCTGATGGCACCAAGATGGAATAATGTCAGTACCTTTTTACACTACAATTAATTTGCTGTCTCTGTTTAGCTACAGTACTAAACAGAATTTCCAGGAAATAAGCTACCCTGCCAATAAATAAGTAGACTTCATTATATAATCAAGACTTAAGAAAGATGAATGAATTTCTTAAACATTTACTCTACCATACAAGATAAGAAATCAGTAGTTCACTAGACAAATTATTTTAATGCTGTGGACTCAATGCTAGAGTCATCACAGAAGACATAGGATTATTTGATCTCCTTTTCCTAATTCAGATCATGATTCTGATTTTGAAAAGTATATCTGACATTGGGTTTTACTGCTTGCCCCATTGCTACACTTCTCTACAAGCAGTTAGGAAATGTCAGCTTCAGAAAATATGAAGTGATTCTAGCAGAAGATGGGACAGAAGTGGGAATGGTATACAGGACAGTCAAAAGATTTTAATGCTTCTTGCTTTCTTTCCTAATCAAAGCAGAAATGGTAAGCAAACTCTCAAATGCTTTTAAATGTATCCCCTTCTGTTGCACACAATAGGAAGAAAAGCTTTTTTGGTCACTAGTTCTGCTTTGTCCAATCACTCTCATCAAAGTATTAGAGAAGCTGATGCACTCCAAAGTCAGGAACTCTCATTTCAAAATGCTCTGAATTTAAACTAGAAATGCTCCATAGAAGCAGATAGTAATTATCCAGCTGTCCTCCAAAATGGGCCAATATGATTATGGAATTTCATCTTCTGATTTAATGTTATGAGCTTGCTTGAGATTCCTTGAAGTCATTCTATCTGTGACAGAGCAAATGATGTATATTTATGATGTGGGATGTGTTTGTCATAACATATATCAAGTAGATACTTTACACCAGGGGCAACTACCGGTTTGCAACGGGATTGGATTTGCCCTGGCAAGTCCCTCCGGTGCATCAGCAGCAGGCAATGGACTGCGCCTGCATGGCTGGCACATAGAACAGGGCAGTGGCAGTGGCAGTGCATTTGAGAAGCGAAGCAGAGCTGGAGGTCAATAATTTTCTCTGCAAGAAGCCTGCAGCTGCACCGAAAAAGAGACACGGTGGCTTCAGGCATCTTGTGACAAGGAGAGGTGAGATGTGGGCTGGCAGGGAGCCCAGTGGCGACGGCTCAGCCCTGGCTCGCCTTTCCTGGCAGCCAGCCATGGGAGTAAGGTAAGGTTGCAGCTGCAGGATGATGAAAGATGCAGTCATGGGGGAGAAAGTGGGGAGATTAAAAGACGAGGCCTCTGAAGGAGGGGAAATGGAGCAATGCATCACACTTAAGGGAGAAGGGGTGGTGACTGGGTGGAGGCTCTGGGACAGGGCTGGAGCCAGGGAATGGCACATTCCCCAACCCAGTTTAGGTGGGCAGCAAGCAGGCAGCATCTCTGGGGCAAGGCTGGACAAGGGAATGGTGCATTCCTTGATCTGGCCGAGGTGGGTGGTGAGTGGGCGGCAGCTCCAAGACAAGGCTGGAGCCAGGTAATGGTGCCTTCCCTGACCTGGCCAAGGCTGGCGGCAGCTCCAAGGCCTCATGGAATGCCATGTCCCTGGACCCCAACCCCCGACCCAAGGTGAAAAGTGAGCAACCAGGATGCATTGCTTACCTTTGGTGAGCTGAGCAGGTGGGCGAAATGAATCAACTGACGAGGTGAGTAGCTGGGCCATGTGGTGAAGTGAAGGCAACATATATAGGGCTGGGGTGGGTGGGGTGAGCATCGAGCAGGCAGGCAGGGTGAGCATCAAACGGGCGGGCGGGGTGAGTGAGTGGCGACCGGGTAACCAGATGGGGGGGCGGGGCCAGCCAGAGGTCACTACCAGTTGGACAACCCAAGTCAAATTTCCTCTACCAGTTTGCCTGAACTGTTGCAAACCGGCTGAATACCACCTCTGAACTGGAAAAATGGAGTCAAAACATTTAAAACGAACAATCAAACAGAAATTTAAAAAAGAAAGAATTAAGTTTCTTGATTTTACAGTCATCTGATAACTCTAACCATGCATATTGCTCTTAAAGGAAAAGCTTCTGAGGATATTTAGCTTAAACAATGATTTGAAATGCTGCTTTCTTTGGGATGAATATTAGTTCCAGCATTTCTGCCCTGCTGATAATGCAGTTGCTTTCTTTATTCTTATCTTTCAAACAAGGTGCCTGCTTACACTCAGAGTCTCCTCTTAACTAGAAAGCATATATCTGTGTCTTGACAAAACATGATGTTCTCTTTCTTTTTTCTCTCTTTTCTTTTTGAGAAACATTCCTGTAGGAAAGATATTTGTTCTTTATTAACCAATCAATATCATATTAAGCCAAATTCCTTTCTATCTTTTTCCTTTCTGCCTTATCTCAGTCTATTGGTTACATGGACAATGGTTATCCACCTTAGATTAAAAAGAAACAAAAGGGTGAGAAGTGGAGTGGTATAAACATTATTAATTTTTTTAAAATTGCAATCTTAAATTTAAGGTTACGTAAAGCAAAATAAAAGGGAAGTAGAGAACCAGAGGTTTTTTTGATGATACTACTAAGTAATTTGTTTCTAGTTTTGGTCTGATTACATATTGCTTCAAGCTGAGGACTATTATATGAAGAGCCGTTTATATGGAGAGATCCTTTTTAAAGAATGAACTGGGAAGGAGATCAAAACTCCTCATCCTGATTAAGTTATTAACTATCACCTTGACTGATAGTTAAAAGGTATGTCAATTCAATTCAGCCTTCATCTGGGCAACTTTGCAAACCAGCCAGTAGATTTCAGTTAGTTACTACTACTTGATACCAAGATAAACTTTCCTCAGATACCTACATGACCATCCTTTGCCTATGAACTATTCGGAAGAACAAAGCTACTTGTTACAAATGAGCTCCCATATTACTGAGAATCTCTTGCATATTATCTTTTATAAAAAATTATTCCATTGCAAATTTAAAAAGCTGTGGAAAATTAAGAAACTAACTAATTACATCAAATCAAACCTTGATTATAGTCTTCAATAAACCAATGTGCTTTTTCATGTATTTTATTATGGCTGGTGGCTGATGTATGTATGTATAATGAAAAATACAGTAGGACATTTGGTCATCTCTCTAGGAATTTATAGCCTTCCCATGCTGGAAAAAAATCCAGGGATTAGTTTTGTTTTCTTTTGTTTTTGTTTGTTTGTTTATTTGTTTTTGATCATTTTACACAATGTTTCTTCTGCCACAGCTAAGGAGGAGTCCAACAATTAAGAAAGCATTTTTGGAGAAATTCAAAATAAATCATCCACTCACCATATTTACCCATAAATTTGTTGAGAAATAAAACACTTTAGATGTCATTTGTGCCAACTCTAATAGTGGTCACAATCACACTTGTACTGCATTCCCATGGTCATTTGGAAGAGGTGAGCTTAAATTCCTTCCACCAGTAAAGAAAATGAATCTGTAGCAAAATCTTAAGTTCCTACTTCACTGGCCAACAACCATCCAAACCTAGATCTATATCAAATCAATCAACTTGCCTTCTAGGCAGAATTTCTAAATGTTCTAGATACCTTGTTCAACAAGGCTTCTAAGGCAGGCTTCTTTGACATCCATTGATGATCAAACACATTGAAAGGGCATTCAAATATCTCTTCCACCATGCTGAATCTCAAGAAATCCCATCTTAATGAAGACATTCTTCTGTTACAACCTGGGAATTCATTGGAGAGTGAAAGCTCCTGCTTTGGTTTTGTTATGGTTGGCCATACTTTTGTTTCTTTCTGCCTTCTGTTATGTTTAATAAATAAGTAAGGGCTTGAAGCAAACACAGAAAATATTCATACATCTTTTCATTAACAAACAAGCCAGCAAGAAAATTTGCAATTAGATTTGAATGCAAATATACAACAAATACGCATGTATTCCTTTTCTAATTTTTTTTAAAAAAATGTTTCATTTTGTCACAAAAGAAACTGAAAGAACCATCCAAATAGTCTACAATATTTGTTTCACTGGCCAAGAATTGTAAAAAAACCAAGAACAATATACTCTTAAGAATGTGTGCTCTTTCTGTCTTTCTTAATTCCTATCATGTGCCATTAAATTCATCTGGAGTTGTTTATTCATTCCAATTATAACTACCTAATCAACCATAGACTCATAGTGGTATGCAATAATAATCAACAATAAAACATCCAGACCACACAATCAACAATTCAAAATGCCCATGGTAAAAAAATATAGAAGGCAGAAAAACAACAAGAGCAAACTTTACCAATTAACAATAAATGTGCACATAATGATTGCTACTATTAATACAAAAGAAGATGATAACATACGAATCACCAAACACTCTCTGGAAAAGATCTGTATTATTATAACATATGGATCGAGGCTTAATTCTAAGGGGAGACTATTTTATAGGGCCATACTACAATACAAAAGCATTATCCTTTGGGTTCAGTTCCTTCATTTCAGAAAAGTGGGATATACTTAGATGAACATGCTGTCTAGAATCCCAGTGCTACCAAATCCAGATCTAAAAAATCTAGATGACCAGTAAAATGATCCCAATATGCTAGTCCTCTAGAAATTAAAGATTTCCATAAATACAATATGTGAGCTATTAGCATGTCTTAACACCGTGAACATATTAACATATAAATATGAATCAACTCAATACAGTACAGTTTGTTTCACTTTAATAAATGCAAACTTTTTTTAAAAAAGCCAAAGTTTTACAATTAAAAATATAGAAGAAAGGGGTTTGTTTTTCTCATACTAAATGTGAGCTGGTTTCATATCTCTTAGCTTTAAAGAATCAGAAGCCTAGTTTTTTTTTTTTCAATGCACATTTCAACTAACAGATTTAAAGATAAAATACACATAGGGCAGAGGTCTTCAAACTTGGCAGGTTTAAGACTTGTGGACTTCAACTCCCAGAATTATCCAGCTCGCATAGCGGACTGGAAAATTCTGGGAGTTGAAGTCCACAAGTCTTAAACCTGCCAAGTTTGAAGACCTCTGACATAGGGCAACATCAGTTTCTCATGGTTTCTCAAATTAGGCAATCCTGTATTCATTCACTTGCCAGTCTTGGACAGAGCCCTTCCCCTGTTTGGGGCACATCAAAGGCAGCTGGAAATTTCTGGAAGAAAAACATTTTCAGTTTTGCTTCAGGTTATAATCAGTGGAAGACTTTATGATATCCGCTTCATTATTTGTTCTTTCAGATGTAGCAACCCTATCTGTAGTTTGCTTATGTATTATTTTATTTATTTAATAAAATGTACCTGACTCTGAGCGACTTACAATGAAAACAGAATGAAAACGGTAAAAAACAACCAAAGTTCAAAACTGCAAAAATAACATAAAAATAGCAGTCAAGAAAACTTTTCAAACTAACCATGGTATGGGCTCACCCATACTGTCAGAGCCCCAAGCTTGATGGCAAATCCAGGTTTTCAGTGCCCTATGAAAGACTAACAAGTTTAATTTCTGAAGGGAATATGTCCCATAGGTCAGGGGTCGGCAACCTTAAACATTCAAAGAGCCACAAAAGTCCTACCTGGAAGCCCCCGTTCAATTCTGGAGGTGACCAGAAGTCCAGTTCCCCCATCATAGTCTCTTCCTAGCACGGCATCCTTTTTCCTCTGCTGACTGGAAGGTGGTTCTCCCCACCATTAAGTCTCCTAGCACAGCATCCTTTTTCCTCTACCTAACCGAAAGCCCTATCAATACTGGAGCTGACCAGCAACAGTGAGTCACAGCAGAGGGATGAAAGAGCCACATGTGGCTCCAGAGCTACGGGTTGCTGACCCCTGCCATAGGTGATCACTATAGCACAGTGATGGTGAACCTTTTAGGCACAGAGTGCCCAAACCAGAAGATGTGTGTGCGAGACAGAGCACCAGCTGGCCAGCATGCATGCGCATGTCAGAAACCTGACCACCAGCTGGCTGAGCTGGGGTTATGGCATGCATGCCCTCAGAGAGGGCTCTGTGTGCTACCTCTGGCATGAGTGCCATAGGTTCGCCATCACAGCTATACAGTAGCAGAAAAAACTCTCATCTTGGGTTCTCCTGGGTCCCAACAAATAAACATTGTCTCACAGATGAGACCTGGATATGCCAAATTAGTTCCTAAAGCCAAAGCTGTAGCAACAGAAGGTACATTCTTATATACTCTATGTATGTATCTATGCAATAATACTTTCTTCCTGGAATCCTTATACATAGATAAATAGCAATTCCAGTACACAATTTATTTCCTCTCTTCAGGTGTTCATGGCCCCAGTTTAGAACTTCTGGTCTGCAGAAATCTAGATGACCACTAGATACATTCAGTTTTTACACCCCTATTCATATTATTATTTTCAGGGACCTTAATTTGCAATACACTGAATCTTTCTAAATTACTGATTTAACATGCTGTTTTAAACCAAAGCCTAGCTTGTGTTTCCATGAAGGTACAGAGTTTCATATCTCTTTGAAGGGTATGCAGTATTTGTCCAGTTTCTCCATTGATCTAGGTCAAATATATAACCTGTCTTTCATCTTCCTCAACGAAACTAGTCTCATTGCATTTGTCGTATTATTAATAACATGTCAACTATGAAGACAAGCTATTAAAAGAATGACAGGAACAACACGAGGGGAATTCTATTGAACTCTATTAGGAAAGATTATACAATGATTAAATTATGATTAAGAAAGGTATGTTATAATAGGATCACACTGGATTTTACAAATGGGCAACCACTATTTATTGAACCTTACAATGAAGTATAGGTATTGACAATTTTGAAAATAATCACTAATGCTTTTGCCACAATTGTTGATGCACTTAGGAAAGGCAAGCTATAAGACATGGGTGTCAAACTCACAGCATCACGTTGCCATCATGTGATGTTACATGATGTTTTACCCCTTTGTGGAACTGGGGCGGATGTGGCCTGCATGTGACGCATCTGACCTGTGGGGTGTCAGTTTGACACCCCTGCTATAAGAGATGCATTTAAGAATGTTAACTACTGCACACCACACATGTGTGCATGCACACACACACACACACACACACACACACAAAGAAAGAGTGAGAGAGAGAGAGAAAGAGAGAGAGAGAAGTCTGGTGTGAGACAGTTTTCAAAACTGCATTTAAATCATTTTGCAATACGTTACAAAGCTAGCTGCTGCTTTTGTTACAATTTATGACAGCATTTCTTTGATTCAACTGAGTGTCTATCCATGATCAGGAATTTCAATTATATTTCATGTCAGTGATCCATTAAGCAAAAGAAAAAGTAACAAATAATATAGCACTCTGGGCATTTATTGCATACTTCTAGATTTTATTTTTGCGGTCTATAAGACAAACTACCATGTCTTGATAGAGGTTTTATTCTGCATCTTAATGACCACATTAGCAAAGCACCGGAGAGGAATTACTTCTCTTCAATCAAGGGTCAGATCTAAGGGTGGATTGGAAACTGTTGTGCTGTGGAATAACCTATATCTGGATTTGGATCAGAGCTGGGTTTCACATAATTTTACCACCGGTTCTCTATGCACTGAAAATATGAGCATGTGTGCGGCCTTCCACGCACACGCTTTACTCATGCACATGGCTTACACGCATGTGCACAGCTTAGAAAATGTGGTTAAATAGGATGGCATAGAGTCAGGGTGGGTGGGGACGCCCACTCGCAGGTCACCACTACAGGTTCGAACCGGCTGAATACCACATCTTTTTTCCTGTGTGGGCAGTTTCAGTTGGTGATGGTAAGATAAGAGACATTTGTAATAGCTTCTCTATGTGGGTTGCTACAGTATTCTTCTCTTTTTCTCTTACTGTTTAACATTGATATGAATCCACCAGGGGAGGTCATCTGTCAGTTGAGAGTGATAATATCCAGGCACACATCATCCTCTAGCCTATGCTAGACTAATGATGTGGTGAATTGAGCAGATGTCTGTTTCTTTTTTCCATGTCAAAAACACCAAAGTGCTTCTGTGGTGAAAGGATTTGCCAGTGACATCACCAATGCCCAAGGGACAACCAATTGGGGGCTCCTTTTGTATCTCCGTGAAGTTGTCCACTAAAGTTATACCCATTCATCTACTTTGCAGTAACCCACTTTCAAACTGTTGGGTAGGCAGGAGCTGGAGCATGTGATGGAAGCTCACCCCATCCCATGGCAGCATCAGGTCTCAAATGCAAGCTTGCCAATTGTCAGCCCAGCATTCTAACCTCGGGAGCCACCGTGTTCCTTACTAAGTGTCTGGTGTCAGTACAGATATGTATGGATGGGGGAAAGTGGACTCAATAGATAGACTTAATCTATCTGTTCTAGGGGTGACTATGCATTGTGTAAAACTCCCCTTGAAGGAGCAGGTCTGTAACTTGGAATCCTCTTAGACTGACAGCTAATAATGAATAGGCATGGAGAAGTCCTGGTTAGGGCAGATTTTTTTTTTAAGTTTGATTTATATGCCGCCCTTCTCCAGAGACTCAGGGCGGCTTACAGTGCGTTAAGCAATAGCCTTCATACTTTTGTATATTTATACAAAGTCAGCTTATTGCCCCCACAATCTGGGTCCTCATTTTACCTACTTTAGAAAGGATAGAAGGCTGAGTCAACCTTGAGCCTGGTGAGATTTGAACTTGCAGTAATTGCAAGCAGCTGATCTTAATAACAGTGAATTAGTCCACTGCGCCACCAGGATTCATAGACTTTTGTCTAACATAGGCTGATAAATCAGTTGTGGCTCTTTCTGCAGAAGGAGGTCCAGGCAACAATGGGTCCTGCCCCTGCTACTTCCTGTTTAGATTACTGAAATGTACCCCATATGGCTTGTCTTTGACAACAACTCAGAAGAAACATGTTGCTTCTTAATGGATGGAAGCCATTAACATCTAACATTGCTGCAAGCTACGTTGCTACATTGGTTGAAAGTTTTTGGGTACAGTTCAATGGGCTGTTTTGATTTATATGATTTGTCACCTAAATACATACAGGGCTGCATGCAGAGTGTTTCTAGTGCATTCTAGGTATCCAGTGTGCACATCCAGCATTCATGACCGATCCAGAGGGATATGAGAAAGTTATATTGGTGGTATATTTATTTTATTTTATTTTATTTTATTTTAATATAATTTGTATGCCGCCCTATCTTCATAGGACTCAGGGCGGTTCACCAGAAACAAAAACAAACCCAATAAAACATAAAATACATAAATATGCATACATAAAATACATAAATGTATAAATATATAATTTAAGCATATATTAAAACCCATTAAAATAGTATATGTCCCCTATAAAGCAGTTTCCCACCAGAGATTGAGTGATCTCTTGAGTGTAGATATGTTTAGAAAACCCTCTGGGCATTAAAAACATGTCACTAGATGCCTATTAATAGTAACATGTTAAAACTGTGTAGTATTTATTTATTTGAACTGACGATTTGAAGGAACTTACAATGTTTTTACTCTGTCATTTATTTATTGTTTTGCTGATAATTTGGTTTTATTGTGCTCTGCTCTGAGTATAAAAATGTATTCAGTACATAAATACATCCTCTAGGAAAATACAAAATGATATTTTATGAGGCTTGATAAATCGCCACATTTCAATAAATTTAGGTAAATTGTATTTGTGTGAACAAATGATTACACGCAGCCTTCTCTAAGCACTGAAATGAGTTGCTTGCATGTATGGAAAAGTCTCTGAGGATGGCTTTACAAAACACACTTGACCCTTAATCTGCACCGCTTATAGAATGTGCTTTGTGGCAAACAAATAAATCAGATTATCTTTTAGCATGGTCTGGTTCAATTAATATGCTAAGGCAGTGGATTTCCCACAAGACACTGAAACCCAAATAACCATAGCCCATTTTAGTTTAATCTAGCAAGTTGTATAAATATAGGCATTATCAGGCATTTGTGGAATCAAACTGGCACACACCTTAATTGAAAAATAAGAAGTCTTTCACTTGCCAGGAGCTCATTTGATCCTGGCTATATTTTCAGCACCCTAGATCATGGGTATGTTCACATCGTGCAAATCTGTTCATTTAAGGAACATCCTCAGG
Organism: Ptyas mucosa; assembly: GCA_012654045.1. NCBI lineage: Eukaryota > Metazoa > Chordata > Lepidosauria > Squamata > Colubridae > Ptyas > Ptyas mucosa. The sequence continues at coordinate 17,011,579 of WNWU01000003.1, forward strand.
TTGAATATACAATAGGGAAGAGAAGCCAATAAGTGGGAGCCCTTCGATTAGAAATATAAGGACCTTCTTGCAAAAGATTCTAGAATTAATCTATAGTCTAGTCTTTGAACATAGAATAACAGAGTTGGAAGATATCTTGAAGATCTTCTAGTCCAATCCCCTGCTCCAACTGGAGACCCTATACCATTTCAGACAAGTGTTTGGTGAGTCTTTTCTTAAAAGCCTCCAACGATGGGACACCCTCAACTTCTGAAGGCAAGACATTCCACTGGTTAATTGTTCTCACTGTTAGAAAATTTCTCCTTAGTTCTAGATTGCTTCTCTCCTTAATTAGTTTCCATCTATTGTTTCTTGTCTTGGCTGTCTGGTGCTTTGGAAAATATGTTGACCCCTTCATCTTTGTGATAGCCCCTCAAATATTGGAACACTGCTATCATGAAAGTAACAAGATGCTTACTTTCCTATGATCACCCGATATGAACTGCAAAAATCCACATAATCACTAGATGGCACAAATAATAGCCATGCTCTGAATATAGAATTGGTAACAGTAATTGAATTGAACTAAGATAATGCAATTTTCATGTCTATAATCAAAGCAGGCCTTAGCATGTTTGTTACTCTTTGCTAAGGGTAATTATTTTCATCAATAACATTTTGTTCTGCTTTGGCTGGAAAGAATAGCATCCAGGATATATTTTTAGTGTATTTTTAGTAGGAAGTTTGTGGCTACAGAATTACCATGGCAACTTTATACTTTTTCCCCCTCCCTACCCCCATTCAGCCAGACACATTAGAATGTTGTGCTCTTGAAGTGACAAGAGCTGAAGGGAATGTGAGGTACCCAGGTGACAGTGTCTCATTTGGAAATAGTCATTGTAGCATAGATGCACACTGCTTCTCAGCTGACAGGAACAACCTGCCCTTGGAGTGACAGGATCAGAATAGAACATTGCTTCCTAGCATTAATGCCAAAGTGACAGCATGCCTTTTTAATAAGAGCAGATTAAGAGCATTAAAAATGTGTGCGGGGGGATGTTTGTGTTGGGCTATGGTGAGGTGGGGGTCATTGCTTGGCACGAGGAAAAAAAAAACAATCTTGAAACCTGTGTTAATGTGGCATTTTTACCATATTCTGAAGTAGCAAATGTGCAACCTCACTGATGGCCATCTGCCAAGCATAAGGCAAGACAAACCGTCCATGCCACTTTAATAAAAGCTTTTTTTTTATTCCTGTTTTGCTACCAGTTTCTGTAGATACATTTCATGATGCCAGCATGTATCCAATGGAACACAAAATCACGCTGATGAGAAGTCAGTGAGATGCTGCTCTTCTAGTCAAGAAAATAGTATCCATTTCCCTTGCTGTGGGAAGTTCTCATATATTCCAATTCTTTCTCCTCACTGGGAGAGCTAGAGGTTGCTCATAATTATCAAGAACAAATCACACAAGTCATGAAAAAGCACAACAGCGCAGGTTCCGTTATATTAAATGTCAGGATATCTTCATTAGAGGAATTTTTTCATCATTCTTTAAACAATCAACTTTTTTAAAACTTTTTTTTTTTAGAGAATAAAGGCTGGTTGAAGACTTTAAAACACTGTTTGATAAGAGTGTGCATGAAATGTGTATTAGAAGATAAAAGGCCTTCCACTTTTAGCAGCCCTCTGAACCTTTAACTGCCGACCAGTCTCAGAATAAACATACAGTCCTCATACTTGGACTAGCATCTCACTGACTCCATCAAAGAGCAGGAAGTTCCCCCCAGGATAAAGGGAGACACCAGAGGTGAAATCAATGAGGGTGATCTTCCTTTCCAGATTTCATATGGACCTCAGGATCAAAGCCCAAATCAGGAGCCTCTGAAACATCTGCACAGGAAGAATACATGTTAAAACCAGCACATACACAAACCACACTCCGTAGCTCACACCAAGGATCAGTCCCCCTTATAAAACCAAGTCTCTGGACCCCATTTCCTCAGTAACTACTCCCAAAACAAATCTCTTTATTCTTAGGAATAAAATTTAAAATTATGTCTGGATTTCATATTTTTTTATTTGTTCTTGCACCACCTGGGCTCATGGAACCCCTAGATTATTCTTCTAAGATGGGAAATGTGCTTTGTTTTGGCTCAACACAAATATTGCCCCCCCCCAAAAAAACCATTTATTTTTGGATTAAGAAATTGGGGCGAGTCATAGTTCAACAGAAATAAAATTTAGAAATGGGGAGGGGATGTCATATGATTTTAATATGGAAAGACCTTCCCCATATCTTTTCAGAAGCTTAGTTGTTAGGTATAAGTTGTTAGTTTAATTGCCACCAACTCAACCACCCACTCTTCCCAATGGCTGAAATGCTGCTGCCACTGTCCCAAGCCTATGATACAGTGGTGAAATCCTGCCAGTTCTGTCCAGCTCGTGCAAGACTGTAGCACCAGTGATATGTGGTTCAGCGAACCGGTAGCGGTGGCAGCACAAAACTCCACCCACCCACCTGGACATTGTTACTTCCTGGTTTTTAACCCTCTGTGCAAAGCCTTCTGCTCATGTGCAGAGGGTCAAAAATCGTACATGATGATGGCGTTCGCACTTCCGAACTGGTAGGGAAGGTAAGTAGATTTCACCCCTGCTATGATATAACAGTCCCATCTACCTTCCCTGTAAATTCATTTTTCCTCTCTTTGGCACTGCCCACGGCAAGGCACATCCAACCATACCCATCATCTTCTTAGGCATTAATGATGCCCTTGTCTCTTGTTTCTCTTCCCACAATATTTCTACCTAGAACATCCATGTCTTAGGCCCATATCTAGACAAAACATCCATATCTTAGATCCGTATCCTGGCCAAGCATACATGTTCTAGCATGTACAAAAATTGACCCAAATTAACTGTTCTGCACACAAAATGGTGCATGCAGAAAATATTTCATAAATTCCTCCTGCCTATTTGAAAAATAAGCAGTCAAAGTTTATGAACCAATCCCCATTTATAATAAATTCAGAGGTGCTATTTCAGCCTTCTCTGAAAATGGGACCTTTATAGCATGCAGCATTATTTATTTACATATTACTTTTCTTTCAAAATGTGCAGAACACTTTAAATAAGAACTTTCAGAGAGACTTCATTTATGTGATACCATAAAAACATGTCTGTTTTTCTGACCGAATTTCTCTATTTCTTGGTTGAGCCTATTTCATGACTATAACTGACCTGCTATTTGATCAGTTTCTACTCGAGCTTGCATTGTGCTACAACCTACCAAGAAAACAAAACCAAAAACATACAGTGATTTAATATGCAATTATGCAATTTCAGTGCACACTGGATTACAGAATTGCAGACTGAATGCATCCACATGTTTGTTGGACCCGTGTTCCTCCTGGTTAGTGCTGGCTTCTCAGGAGGTGACGCGAGGCTGGCTCCAGGGGATTATAAATGCTTCATTGAGTGAGGGTGTCTTTCCCATCGCCTTGAAAGAGGCGGTGGTGAGGCCGTTCCTCAAGAAGCCTTCCCTGGACCCGGCAATGTTGTCTAATTATCGTCCGGTCTCCAACCTTTGCTTTGTAGCGAAGGTTGTTGAGAGTGTGGTTGTGCGGCAGTTCCCCCAGTACCTGGATGAAACAGTATATCTGGATCCTTTCCAGTCGGGTTTCAGGCCTGGGTACAGCACGGAAATGGCATTGGTCGCGTTGGTAAATGATCTCTGGAGGGCTCGGGACAGAGGTTGCTCCTCTGTCCTGGTCCTATTAGATCTTTCAGTGGCTTTTGATACCATCGACCACGGTATCATGCTGCACCAGTTGGAAGAGTTGGGGGTGGGAGGCACCGGGTTGCAGTGGTTCTCCTCCTTTCTCTCTGACCGGTGGCAGTCTGTGTTGGTAGGGGGGCAGAGGTCGACCCCGAGGCGCCTCATTTGTGGGGTACCACAAGGGTTGGTCCTTTCGCCCCTCCTGTTCAACATTTATGTAAAGCCTCTGGGTGAGATCATCCGTGGTTTTGGGGTGAAGTATCAGTATGCTGATGATACTCAGTTGTACATCTCCACCCCAGACCACCCCAACGATGCCCTTGAAGTGATGTCCTGGTGCCTGGAGGCCATACGGATCTGGATGGGGAGTAACAGGCTCAGACTCAACCCATCCAAGACCGAGTGGCTGTGGTTTCTGATGTCCCGATATAGTCAATTGGTGCCATCGCTGACTATTGGGGGTGAATCACTGGCCCCCACGGAGAGGGCTCGCAACTTGGGTGTCCTCCTGGATTCACGGCTGTCTTTAGAAAAGCATATGACGGCCATGATCAGGGGGATTTTTTATCAGGTTTGCCTGATCTGCCAGTTACGTCCCTTTCTGGATCGGGACTCCTTACACACGGTCACTCATGCCCTCGTCACTTCCCGTCTGGACTACTGTAATGCTCTCTACATGGGGCTCCCCTTGAGGAGCCCTCAGAGGATCCAACTGGCACAGAGTACGGCCGCGCGGGTGGTTATGGGAGCAACATGGCATTCCCATGTGACACTTCTCCTGCGCAAGCTGCACTGGCTCCCGGTGGTCTTCCGAGTGCGCTTCAATGTCCTGGTTACCACCTTTAGAGCGTTCCATGGCTTAGGACCTGGTTATTTATGAGACTGCCTGCTGCCACCAGTGGCCTCCCACCGGCTGGTTCGCTTTCACAGAGAGGGTCTCCTCCGGGTGCCGTCAGCCAAACAATGTCAGCTGGCGGCCCCCAGGGGGAGAGCCTTCTCTGTGGGGGCACCTACTATTTGGAATGAGCTCCCCTCGGAGATACGAAGGATCCCGGACGTATGCACCTTACCCCACGCTCTTAAGACCTTTTTATTTAACCAGGCCAGCCTGGCCTAATTCTCCTCTTTTAATAATCATGTAAATTTTAATTTGTTTTAAATTATTAGGGTTTTAAATATTATGGCCAAATTATTTAATTGGATTTTAATCTGTTTTAAATTTTATATGCATGTTGTTTTATTATATGGCTGTTCACCACCCTGAGTCCCTCGGGAGTAGGGCGGTATATAAATCAAATAAACCTCAAAACCTCGAAGAAGAAGTGAAGCGATAAGGATATGGACAGAGGGCATCATTCCTGCTATAGGTTTAAGTCTAGGCTTGTATCCTTCACCAGTCCCCTTGTCAGCGCTCTAAATCATTCTTGTTCCATCACTGACATGAAAGAAAAAAAAAGTTTAGAAGTAGCAGGTTGAATTTTAGCAGTTTGGCTTTTCACCCAGTTTCTTTTCCACCTGGCAGATAACGTCACCTAGGTGATGGAGGGAGGGGGGAAATTCCTGTGATTTGAAGCAGCCGGGATGAAAGACTGCTTTGGAAGATGGCCAATGAGACACTGGGTTTTGAGGAACGGAAAAGGAGGGGTTTGGGATCAAAGAGTCAGTTTAGGCTGCAAATGAGTTCAGGACAGATCGTTATTTTTCAATAAATGAAAGATTTCATTAAAGACTTTGTGTTTGAGAATGAAATTTATTTGAGATAACATCGGAACCTGACACCCCTTTCACTAGCTACATGAAACTACTGGGTGCTGTGATGTGATTCAGTGGCATCTAGACCCTTGGAGCTTCCAGGCTCTGATCAGCACCTAAATGGCATTATTTTTCCAACCAGGAGTGGAGATGTTTTACTGAGTTCCACCTGAATACTTGTGATACTTATCCTAGGCCACCAAATGGGTCAAAATGTAATAGCTTGTTACCCATATTCATGGAAAATTAAAATCTGATCTGCACACTGGATAGGTTCTTTCCCCCAAAAAATTACCAAATAATACATTCAGTAATTGAATACTTGACAATAATTATAAAGCAATGGAGAGAAAGCATGTGTGTGTATGTGTGTACTTGCACACATACAGTTTAAATGTTTATGTGTATATATTATATGTGTATAATAACATGAATTTCAATAAACTTTTAGAATTTATACTATGAAATTCACCCTTAGTAAACTCTTGGCAGAGAGAAAGACAGAAATTGGCTTCTTTCACTGAGAGGATGTCTGCTTGTTTTCTCCTTTCCATTTTTTAAAAAAAATTCTATTTCTATCATTTCTATTGTATTTTAAAAACTGAGATTTTCTCTGCTTGGTTTCTTAGGACTATTTTTAATGTGAATGACCAGTCATATGGCCAGGTTTGTCAGAGGGTACCTGTAGTTGATTTAATCAGCTTTGTCTACTCTGGATAAATGGTCTTCCTGTAACATACCAGACATTCTCCCTTATACTTCATGTTATATTTGAGAGCCAGGTTGTGTAGTTGTTGAGGTGTTATACGAGGATCAAGTAGACCCAGGTTTAAGTACATTTTCAACAATGGAAGCTCAGAGGATGACAGAGGGCTTGTCACTTTTTCTTTCACCTTAACTGACCTCACTTGGTTGTTGTGGTGGAGAAAACTGGAGAAAGGATGTATGCCTTTAAATTCTTAGAAGAAAGACAGGCTATGCATCTAACAATTAAATAAACCAGGGCTGTCAAACTTGTGGCCCACGAGCTGGATGCATCATGCACTGGCCACACCCATGCCAGGTTTCTTGTTATTGTTGTTAGTTGCGAAGTCATGTCCGACCCATCGTGACCCCATGGACAACGTTCCTCCGGGCCTTCCTCTACCATCCTCTGGAGTCCATTTAAGCTAACACCTACTGCTGCAGTGACTGCATCCAGCCATCTTGGTCTCTGTCATCCCCTTCTTCTTTTGCCCTCAATCTTTCACACCTGGTTTAGCGAAGGAGAAAAAAGTTGTGATATGTCAAATGATGCTGTGATGACACAAGTTTGACACCCCTGAAATAAACAAACCAGGTGCCTAATGAGATGAAAGGAAAACTTTGAGAAAGAGATGTCTTCTCCAAAAATATTCACAATTGGCTATCTATCTATCTATCTATCTATCTATCTATCTATCTATCTATCTTCATTATCATCATCCAAGTTTCAGTTATTCATAATTGTCAGCAGCCGTGCTTCTGAAAATACATTTGTCCTCCCATGAAAAGTTAAAGGTGCTAATGTTTTCCTTTTACACTCTCACATAGAAGCTATAATAAACTGATACATAAATAATAGTACTACATTAATATATTTGCTGCTTACATCATTCCATTGTGTGCTGTGTGAATATGAGCAGTGGTGGGTTTCAATTTTTCTTTTACTACCGGTTCTATGGGTGTGGCTTGGTGAGCATGGCATGACTTGGTGGGAGTGGCTTGATGGGTGTGGCAGGGGAAGGATACTGTAAAATATCCATTCCCATCCCACTCCAGGGGAAGGATACTGTAAAATCTCCATTCCCTCCCAAATCCAGGGGAAGGTTACTGCAAAATCCCCATTTCCTCCCGATCAGTTGGGACTTGGGAGGCAGAGAATAGATGGGGGTGGGGCCAGTCAGAATTTTTACTACCGATTCTCCAAACTCCAAACTACTCAAAATTTCTGCTACCGGTTCTCCAGAACTGGTCAGAACCTGCTGAAATCCACCTCTGAATATATGGAGACTGCAATACGTAGAGGTGTGTCAATAGCTTATTTCTATCGGAAGAAAGAAAGAGAGAGAGAGAGAGAGAGAGAGAGAGGGAGGGAGGGAGGAAGGGAGGGAGGGAGGGAGGGAGGGAGGGAGGGAGGGAGGGAGAGAGAGAGAGAGAGAGAGAGAGAGAGAGAGAGAGAAGGGGTTATTATTTACCAAAACTTGAAAACTAATGACGTGTCAACAAAACAATATTATTGATGCATCTTGCTGGAAACCAACTTAAACAAAAATCATCTATCAAGTCTAAGTGCCAAAGGACTGACACGGCAAAGAGAAACTACTTGCCAGAAGCAATAGCACAGTTTTCATATGGAAATTAAATATATTTTTGTAGGGAGATATAGAAACAGCTTTCATCAGCTATTTTGTTTTTGGTTTATTCATATATGAATATATCCTGGTGACTTTTACAATAGAAAATTCTAGACTCTCTGTTGAGGGTATAGTGTAGCTCGTATAAATATTTACAAAATCATACCAAATGGAGCTACCAGATAGGGGCTGAAATGTTTTGCGTTAGATAGCATTGTTTCAATCAATTGTGCATAGACCTGCACCTTAATGGTATATTTATTATGATATGTTTAGTTTGATCACATATGTAACCCATTAAGGTAATACTGCAAGCTTTTTCTCCTACTGCCACACAGACACAGACAGATACATATTTCAATTCTTATAGGTATGTTAACCTTGAGCTGGTTTTAAAAATCTCTCAAACAGAGCTGTTTTCAATGTCGTATCAGTACAAAACAACCAGGTTAAGAAATATGGGCCTCGTTCTGTCTTGACAATTAGTTTTGTATTTTTCCCAGTCTTTCTCCTCCCAGCTTGTGGAATAGAAAATAGCTTTTTTTTCACGAGGAAAAGAAACTAAAGACCTCAGATTTAGTGAGTTTAGTGACCTTAAAAAGAAAAGCATATTTTTAAAGCATCTTTTTAGCACAGTAGAATACAATGATAACATTATAGCCTCATTTTTTTTACTTACCTAGCATGTACTATCAATTTCTAATGACCTTAATTAATCAGTGAAACCAAAAGTCATTGTTTCATTTCCCCCCCCATCTCATGCACAAAATCCAGAAGCGAAGAGAAACAAAGTTAGATGTATTCTTTTCTGTGATTACAACAGTTAATTTAGTCATCTCTGCTAGTTCCATCAGCTTTTCTAGTTATTTATCCATTGTGGGAATTAGAGCAGCTTTCCATTTTTACGCATAAAGCATTCTTGTTCCTGCCATACAGCAATAGCACTTAGTCTTATATCCCACTTTATAGTGCTTTACAGCCCTGTACTGTACAGTGCTTTACAGCCCTCTTGTTCTGTTCCCCTTCCCCACACAGGCAAACACACAACCAGGCACACCTGCCAAGATTTTATTAAGCAATCAGACTAGAAACCCTTGCAGATAAGAGTTTTGGCAGTAAACTACGAAATACCTGCCAAGTCAGTTTTGACTCACAGTAAGCAAGAGAGAGTTTATCCTCAGTCCAGTTCAGTAGCAAAAAGTAATCCACGAAGCAAGACTTAGCCAAGGTCCAATCCAAATATTTCAGATTTCAGGTAACGTGATGTGACTCTCAAGCTTTTAACTTTGACCGTCACAAAATCTGAAGAGCAATCATACCCACTTTTATTCCTCATGGGGTGTGGCTCAGTGACACAGCTCAATCTCTGGCCCTCCCACGCCTCTTTCGTTGTGCACGCTTCTCCCTCTGATGTCATCCTCGCTCCCTATTGTTGTTCCGATATGCTTTCCTCCTGGCATATCCCAGACTGTTCCTCTTGGCTTTCGGATGGAACCTGAGGCATTGCCAGAGAGGGTCTTGGAGAGGGAGGCTTTATCAGTTCCTCCCCATCACCTTCTGAGTCCTCTTCCTCTGTTAGGACAGGCTCGGGAGTCGGGATCACAACACCTCTCTAAGCAGTTTACAGAGTCAGCATATTACCCCCAACAATCAATCAGACATCAATAGGTTAAATATACAGTATAGTAGAACAAAAGCTTGATTCAATCAATGGAAACCCATCCTGTCCTAGAATTGCCTTTAGTTACTTGATCCTTTTTCTTTTAACTGTACAATATTTAAATTGTGGAATGAGAATCAGTCTTACTATATTGAATATGAAATTGATAAAGGAATGGCATTTGCAGATAAACTTTGAAAACTGCTAATTCCCTTTTGGGGAAGCAGTTCTCTAAGGCCAAAATACCAAGAATATACAAGCCTCTTTTCTTTTTACGGAATGCATATTGATAAGAGTTTCTATAGTTTATTCAGAAATGCTATCTTTGCATGTTTTGTAGTGAAAGGAATGAATTATATTCTACATGACCTGCAGTCTAAATCCAGTGGAAACTCTTTAAGGAACCTTGATGCTAATACATGCATGTTAATAGATATATTCAATCAGTTAGTTGGTGGGTGCTTTATTACACTATTAGAAGCTTGAAAACAAAATGTTTTTTTTTCCCAGAAGTAAGCAGTCCTGAAGTAACACTATAAATGAAGTTCAGGCACAGATGGAACTGCAGTATTGCATTATAGTTATATTTCTCATTTCTTTTATTTTTCTCCTCTCTCTCTCTCTTTTCTTAGACTCAGAAATCAAATTTCGGCTGAAAAGTGCTTTTCCAAGCAAGATTCATTTTGAATTTCTTTGCCCCAATATGAAGCAATATACTGCCAATATACAGAACAGCAAGAGGAAAACATAACTTCGGAAAGAAAATTTATTGTGCAGCAAAAAAGTAAAAACTTTTGCCATAGGCCAGGTACAGCTTCTAAACTTTTCTCATAACAATTTAAAATCCAGATGTTAAAAGAGACAAAGGATACTTATTGATGTTGTGATTATTTTGATTATGTTTATAGTAGACGCCACAAAGTTACCTTAGACTGTTTCTTCTTTCTCTGTCATTTAGAGTAAATCCCATGTCTTAGTTATGGCCTATGTTCAGATGTCTGTGCTACTATGTAAGCCTGCCCTGTTTGAGTCATACTGAACCATGTAGTACCACAGTGGCTATTGGGTTCCTAATATGATGAAGATTATTCATGGACTGGCGTACTTAAGGATGTCATATTTTGGCATAGTTTATTATAGGAACATAGTAAGCAGGCTTGCACTGAGTCAGACTATTGGTCTATTTGGCCTCAAATTATTAACATTAAACCACTGAACATTTCAAGGATTGTCCCTGAGATCATTAGGAAATGGGATACTATTCTAGAACACTGGTCTTCCTTGAACTACAACTCCTTCTTACTGTTAATTATGAATGAAATTAGAGAATCCGTCTCTATTCCAAACTCTATTTCAAAACAAGGAAATAAATTTAAAGCAGTGGATATTTATATTACAAGTTATATATTTGTAATTTATATATTTGTGCATATTTATATTACAAGTAAAAAGGTGTTGAGACTCTAGAAAGATTGCAGAGAAGAGCAACAAAGATGATTAGGGGACTGGAAGCTAAAACATATGAAGAACGGTTGCAGGAACTGAATATGTCTAGTTTAATGAAAAGAAGGACTAGGGGAGACATGATAGCAGTGTTCCAACATCTCAGGGGTTGCCACAAAGAAGAGGGAGTCAAACTATTCTTCAAAGCACCTGAGGGTAGAACAAGAAGCAATGGGTGGAAACTAATCAAGGAGAGAAGCAACTTAGAACTAAGGAGAAGTTTCCTGACAGTTAGAACAATTAATAAGTGGATCAACTTGCCTGCAGAAGTTGTGAATGCTCCAGCACTGGAAATTTTTAAGATGTTGGATAACCATTTGTCTGAAGTGGTGTAGGGTTCCCTGCCTGGGCAAGGGGTTGGGCTAGAAGACGTCCAAGGTCCCTTCCAACTCTGTTATTCTATTCTATTCTATTCTATTCTATTCTATTCTATTCTATTCTATTCTATTCTATTCTATTCTATTCTACTCTACTCTACTCTACTCTACTCTACTCTACTCTACTCTACTCTACTCTATTCTTATTCTATTAAGTTTGTTCTATGCAAACTTAGTTAGCATCACTTACTTGGAAGATACATCCAGCATTCATCACATAGTGTTATTTCTGGGTTGTTTTCTTTTTTTAAAAAAGTTTATCTGAGTCCTAAAATTGACAGGTAGTATCATTTATGCACAATGTGATTGTGTGCATGTATCTGCCCACTTGACTATTTCAAACAGGATGAAAAAGGAAACAGAAAAGATGTTTCATTAGTTTTATTACTAAGCAATGTACATTATCTGGAAATTTTGTAAAGATTAGGAACAATAACAAGAATAACAATAAAGAATGGTGATTCCAGATTAAAAAGCTAGTTCAAAAATAATAATATAAATTTAATAATATTAAAAATCCAACCAAACATTATTGTGAAATGCTGTTCAGTATTAAAAACTGTATCATATACCAGTTTGGTGGCTTCTATCCTTTCTTTTAGGAAAACCATTATTAGAATTTGTTGATAAAGATAACAGCTAGAAGGAAATTTTGCCAGCAGAATTGTTGGCATTTATTCATCCAGTCTGCTGTACTTCATATCCAGTGGGAACAGAAAAAGATTTGTAACAGGTACTGATAAAGCTATATGTAGATCTAATTAATATTATTATCCCTGTTCAACCTGTAAAGGATTCTGTGGTGGATATTTCTGTTAATGGGACTTCTTACAAGTAAAATATATTGAAAATCGGTAGAAAAAAAATATTGCCAAATACTGATTGTCATTATATGTCAATCATAAAATATGAACTACGGGGGGGGGGGGGGGAAATCAATATCTGATATTGAGAATTATTTTTAGACATGTAACAAACAAAAAAACCCCAAATATCTGGAGAATATTATTTAAATGATTGCCAAATTCAAGTACAGAATATTTGACCTCATATTTAAAAAAGGAAAATGTTTTGTGGGAAAAATAGGTAATATATTAATTGCATCTGTAAAGGCAAATCTTTTTTTCTCGTCTTCAGTAAGGGATACATTGCTAAAATGAAGCCTTGTTCCATTTTAATTCATTTTTCCTGTAATTTTAAATCCATTCCGATTTATTCTAACCCTACTTCAGACTAAAACATGATCCTTCACCTTTATTTTTCTGATGACCTGAATGAAATCCATCCATCTTCTATGGGGAAATTTAAGAGCTACCTGGCGTGAAAGTGGTTAAACTTTACCTATGAGCAGGGGTGGGCTGCTAGGGGTTTGTAGAGGTTTGGGAGAACCTCTAGCTAAGATTCTGTGCAGTTCGAAGAACCCTCAAATCCCACTCCTGGCTGGCCCCACCTACCCTGCCCCTCCCCTCCTCACGCGGCCCATTTTGGATACAGGTAAAGTGCAGGACATGCATGGAGGTTCGGGGAAGGCGAAAAATGGGCCTACCAGAAGTTCAGGAAGGCCAGAAATGGGTCCATTTCTGGCCTCCAGATGGTCTCTGGAACTTGGGGAGGCCATTTTCGCCTTCCTGGAGGCTCAAGGAAAGCCTCCGGAGCCCGGAGAGGGCAAAAATGCTCCTAGGCCATGCCCACCCAGAAACTGGGCAGAGAACCCCTTGCTAAAAAATTTGAAGCCTATCCCTGCCTATGAGCCATGTAACTGACAGAAAAAAAAGAGGTGGCTCATCTTAGGCACTACTGTCATGGAAGGACTGTCTATATAGGAGGTTAAAAAAGTTAAGATGATGGTCATGAGCATTTAGTTGAAGTACCACTCCTTTTTATATGCTTTGTAAAAACAAGATGAAACTTCAATTCTGTAGCTGCAACCACCACCAATCAATCAGAATAGAACTGGAAGGGAACTTCCAGGTCTTTTAGTCCAACCCGTGCCCAACCCCCTGCCCAACCATTTCAGACAAGTGACTGTCCTGTCTCATTTTAAAAACGTCCAGTGATGAAGCACCCACAACTTCTGTTGGCAAGCTGTTCCACTGGTTAATAGTCCTCACTGTTAGGAAGTTTCTCCTTAATTCCAGGTTGCTTCTCTCCTTGATTAGTTTCCATCTATTGTTTCTTGTCTTGCCCTCTGGTGCTTTGGAAAATAAGTTGGCACCCCTCCTCTTTGTGGCAGACCCTCAAATACTGGAATACTGCTATAATGTCCTCCCTGGTCCTTCTTTTCTCTAGACTTGACTTGACTAGACCACCATCTTGATTTAAAAGGGAGATACTTCTCCTATCATCACCACCTCATGCTTTGTGGACACTTCTGGGTCTGGGCCTGCTAAAAGTTGCAGTTTGTACAATCCAAGTGAATTTGCCATCCTGGTTTATAAGAATGGAGAAAGCATTTTTGTGGTTTCAATTTAACAATCTAGATTATTATTGACTGAAGATAGCCTATGCAAGCTCCGTCTTATTCTTGACTCTCCTTCAACTGAGAATTTAGATATGCTTTATCATAATTATTACACCGGCTGCATTGCTATAAATCTTCCCAAATACAGTGTGAATTACAGCAACATGGTTGAAACTACCTAGTATGTGGGATAGATCAAGAGAGGATAGGGTAGGGTAGGGTAGGGTAGGGTAGGGTAGAATAGAATAGAATAGAATAGAATAGAATAGAATAGAATAGAATA
>WNWU01000003.1:17025756-17055044 GCA_012654045.1 Ptyas mucosa
ATAGAATAGAATAGAATAGAATAGAATAGAATAGAATAGAATAGAATTTTATTGGCCAAGTGTGATTGGACACACAAGGAATTTGTCTTGGTGCATATGCTCTCGTTGTACATAAAAGAAAAGATATTCTTAAAAAAAAGATAGAAATATTATGTGCTGTACAAAGTTCTCTATTGAACATTTCCTATGGATTAAACATTGACTCCAGTGACAGTATTGTACCTATGTTCTGAAATGTCTGTTGTCTCAAGATTGTTCACACTTGCTATAATGCTAAATATGGCCATCTTTCCATACAATAACTCAGGAACCCTGGTGATATTCAGCATTGAAAGTCTGTCATTTTTCAGATAGCTTATGGAAAGGATATTTCAAATCTTGCCACTAGATGGCAGTGCACATGCAACTGTGAATGTTTTTGAGTAGTCTTTGTGAACTACAAGATAGCTTTAAAACTGACCAGGATTATCTCTCAATGGCAACTTGCCCTTAAAGGTTAGCCAGAGGACACTATAGAATATTATGTAGAAACTGCAGTGTAATATAACAAAGAATGTAAAAATAAAAACACAAATACTCAGCTGCACAGCAGTCAACATGTTGAAGAGAACTGCCTTCTCTTCTGTAACGCCTGTGTGCTTTTTGACTATACACTTAGATGCAAGATAAACAGGTTGGACAGATTTTTCTCGGACTATCACATTTCTATTAACCCTGATTTAGCTTTCTATGATATAATATCTCTGATTTATCCTTCAGCCTAAGAAAGCATTTTTTTGTATATGGTGCTAAGCTAATGTTGCTGGAGAAATGAGCATATTTATTACAACAGTTATATTTTTGAAATGAGAAACTGGAACATATTGGGGCAAACCCAATGTCCACCCCCAAACTTCTGTAAGGCTTTCTTCTTAGCAGAGTGGATTGCCTTGTAGATGTTTCTTCCTTTCTTAAACAAATAGATCATAGGTTGTCTAAGACAGTCAAGATAGCCAAGAATTCAAACAAATTAAAGTGAAGGAACATTAAAATACAATAGAATACAATTTTTTTATTGGCCAAGTGTGATTGGACACACAAGGAATTTGTCTTGGTGCATATGCTCTTAGTGTACATAAAAAGAAAAGATACATTTGTCAAGAATCATAAGGTACAACACTTAATGATAGTCATAGGGTACAAATAAGCAATCAGGAAGCAATATCATTATAAATCGTAAGGATACCAGCAACAAGGTTACAGTCATACAGTCATAAATGAAATGAGATGGGTGGTGGGAACGATGAGAAGATTAATAGTAGTGCAGATTTAGTAAATAGTTTGACAGTGTTGAGGGAATTATTTGTTTAGCAGAGTTATGGCATTCAGGAAAAAACAACTCTTTACAAAGAGTTGGTTTAAAAGAAATGGGGCAACTTTTTCTAATTTTGGCACCCCCAAGCTGATGTGTATGTGTGTGGGGGGGGGGGATTGGATTTCAAACCAATATGGCCATTGCTGAGAATTCTGGGAACTAGGCAAACTTATCTTGGGAAATGAATAGTTTTCATTGTGCTGTGAACATAAAGTATGCCTCCTTATCTAAATGCTCATCCAGTTTGCTGTAGTGGTTAAGGCACCAGGCTAGAAACTGGGAGGCCAGGAATTGTAGCCCCATCTTTGGCATGAAAGCAACTGGATTGCTTTGGGTCAGTCATACTCTCTCAGCCATAGGAAGAAGGCGGAATAGCAAACACTTAAAAACATTCCTAGAAAACCTCAGGGATCTGTTCAGGTAATCATCAGACAAAGGCAGACATATCAGTGGTGGGTTGCTCCTGGTTTGCACCGGTTCTATAGAACCGGTAGTAAAACTGGCGGGAGGCTCCGCCCACCAACCCCAATGTCATCAAAACACTTCTGCGCATTCTCAGAAGAGTGTGTGGCTCCATTGCTAACTGGTAGTAAAGGTAAGTAGAACCTACCCCTGACACATATGCCTTCTCTATATATGAAAATTCATGGATTTGGAGAGGACTGGAAGATAAACTCTTGTAAGAAAGAGGTGCATGTATTTGTACCAGACCTTTTACAGTCTAAATCACTAAGCTCCCAAGTTAGTACACTGAACTCTCGCTGAGAAGTATCAAGCTTGATAGAATGCTTGATCACCGCTATTATTTCCATAAATTCATACATTCCGTACTAGATTTTCAGTATTTACCTGATTTTCCAGAGGTATCAAGCCTACAGCTTTAAAGATTATGCTTTCTCCTAATGAACCTTTTAAATGCATGTGACTCTTACAGGAAAAAAGAAAGATGAATCTGCTTTAATGATTTCAAGAAGACTCCAGATACATGTTTAGTTTCTCCTGATTCTTTGCTTCAAAAGAACAGTGCATATCTCATGCACTCATGAAGAATAATTGACATGAATAAATATATGTTTCAAGGAAGGAAGGAAGGAAGGAAGGAAGGAAGGAAGGAAGGAAGGAAGGAAGGAAGGAAGGAAGGAAGGAATAGTTGCTAGGAAGGGAAGGAAGGAAAAGCAGCAGGGCAAGCAGTTTTGCCAGGCAAAAAGTCCCTTCCAGATAAATCTCCAAAGCCTTCCAACAGAAATGCCTTCAGCCCAAGGGTGAAATCCAGCAGGTTCTGTCAGGTTCTGGAGAACCAGTAGTGGAAATTTTGAGTAGTTCAGAGAACTGGCAAATATCACCTCTGGCTGGCCCCAGAGTGGGGTGGGAATGGAGATTTTGCAATATCTTTTCCCCAGGAGTGGGGTGGGAATGGGGATCCTTTCCCTGCCTTGCCCACCAAGCCACACCCACCAAGCCACACCATGCACCCAGCCACACCCACGGAACTGGTAGTAAAAAAAATTGGATTTCACCACTGCTTCAGCCTTTTACATCATCTCTCTATTCTCTTCTTTTCAACAGCATTTGCTGTTTGTCTCAGGAAATGTAAGATGACATTCCCCTTTCCCTTCCATTTGCAAATAATTATTTTTGTCTTCCTGTTGGCTCAATTTATAAAATTGGCTCTCATAAGAAAGCAAACTTTAATAGAGAGAGTTACCTCTCCATTCATTCTTAATAATAAATGAAGTAAAAACCAAAGAGTTTTCTTGATATGTTCCCTGCAGTAAGGTACAGTTGCTGTCAGGTGTAAATCAATGTAGTTTACAATAGCAAAACAAACAGCAGTGATTCAAAAGGCTACCATCCTTATGCACTCTATAAATCATCAGCTAACAGACTGGATCAACAGTGGCTTCCAGTAATAAACAGAAAGGAAACATTCAATTTCACTGAAATCTAATAATGCAACTCAATATTTTGTTAAAGACATGTGGGCTGAGATAATATGAACAAAATCAAAAAGACCATACTTGTTAACTAGAAACTGTATATATGGATCAAATATAGCCTCTGCCTTCAGTTTTTTATTAATTATTTTTTATTAACTTTTAGTGATCATGTAGACCTCCGGAATGTTGTATCATTACAGGTCTCTGAATGGTGCACACATTGATATGGTAAGCATGTCTAGCAAGTTCATCCACCTTGATGATAGTCCTTCTCTTCCCCTTTTTCCTTTGACCTTTCCCAGAATTATGGTCTTCTCAAAGAATTTAAGATGTTGGAGAATTGGAGAGAAATAGAGAGGAGAGGAGAGAAGAGAAGAGGAGGAGAGGAGACGAGAGGAGACGAGAGGAGAGTACAGAGAAGAGAGATTGAATGTAGGTGAATGAAGATGTTTAACAAATATTTGTTGACAGATATATTGCTATCATTCTTCGGAAAATGTAAATAAAATCTCAGCCAGTGATGGAGCTAGGTTGCTCATCCCTTAACTTCTGAACAATTGGCTCTATCTAAAAAGAGTGACCTTTTCATTGGGTCTCAATGCCAGATAAATTTTCATGGAGAAATACATAAGCTGTTTTCGGTTACACTAATAAATAATTGGTACTGTCTTAGAGGCACTTCTGAATTCCAATAGAATTTTGAACCTGATGGAGGAACTTTTCCATTTCTTTGGCTGGGCTTTCTTTATTTTTAGCATGCAACAAAGTCCTGATAATAATTCCAGCAGTACTTTTTCAGACAGATTCACCTCGAGTGAATAACATTCACCATTGCTTGCATTTAGCAGGAAAACAGATTGGTTATCTCAGTATTTTCACCTGACAATAAAGCTGTAAAAATGTAGATTTCATGTCTTATGAGAATATTTTATACACTAAGAGTCTCTGAGACTGGCATATTTTTAAAAGTAACACAGGTGCAAAAATGGAGGTGCAAACAGATGGTATAAATTTAGTGAACCCCTCATGTTCCAGAACATTTCAACATTCAGATTTTATAGTGAATAACAAACAAGAATTGCATTGTAAAACTGTACTAATAAGCACACAAATATTATGAAATATGATTGTCGTAACACAGTATTGAACACTACTTTGGTATCTAATTATGTTGGCATGTAAATACAACTCTCTGTGTCTCTGTATTTACTGCTGATGAGTTATCTGAAATCGTTCTCATCAACCACAATATCCTTCTATACCGTCTAAACAAAATTTGGAAATATTGCTCTAAAATCATTTAGCTCTATAAAGTACTTAGGTGATATTGAGAGGTTGAAGATCTGCCCTATAGCATTTCACACCTCTGATGCCAAAAGGTTCCATATTGCTATATTTTTCAACATCTCCATGTAGAAGGTCAGCTAAAGATATGGATTATGACCAATTAATATGACCAATATGTGAAAGACAATCAGCAATACGTCTTAATTGTCTTAGTTATTCCTGCAGAGACAGGGAAATTTCATGGAAAGTTTTGGACTCAAGGTCAAAAACCATTTGAATCTTCATCCAGAAAAAGGTGCATGTATGCATGTATGTATGATGCACACATAAAAGACTCAGGTTGGTTGGTAGCACATATGGAGCTCCCCAGAGTCATTTGATGAGATGGACAGCTATAGAAATCAAATAAATGAATGAATGAATGAATGAACGAACGAATGAACGAATAAACAAATAAACGAATAAACGAATAAATGAATAAACGAATAAACGAATAAACGAATGCCGTAAATAAATAAATACTGTAAGTAAATAAACCAACTCCCTGCCAATACTGCCATACTGTACTTTGCACTCAGATGCTGTATAGTGATAATGTTTGATAATGACACTGACCAATATTTTAAAACCACGTCTATGTATAGTGATTCATGGTAATCCATCACAACCAAGGTTCATGGATGGAACTTCATTTGAAGCAGTGCTTTCTTAAACTGTGTAATTATCCTCACGGGGTTATCCTGGGCATATCCTGGGACTAATAGAACAATTCGTAACTGCTTGCTTGTGAGTTGAGGTTTAACCATTTAAGATTATTACTACAAAGACACTTGTGTAAAACAACAAAGTGTGGGGTTTTTTTGCAAGAGGGATAATGGCATTATTTCAGATGAGGAATAATTGAGATCACTTTAGGAACCCCTGCTATGAAATTATGAGGCTACAGTGGGAATTAGTCACTGGTAACATTTTTGTCATACCCTACAAATGTAAGGGATAGGTTTATAAATATACTTTCCATATTGCTTCTGAAATTTGATAGATCACTGGGAATTCTAGTATCATTTTTACAGATTTTTTTTAATCGAGGAATATCCTCACAATTTTCCAATGATCTTCAGACATCTCCTTTTATCTAGTATATATAGTATAATTGGACAAATTCCATTTGCAAGAAGTTGGAAATAATGCCAGAATAGACTGTCCTACTTTGAAAAGTTACCGAGAGATGTGACCATAACAGATCCATATTTACCTACTTCCCTGAAAGGTTGTCAAGATTAATTAAACATTTTTTTTAAATAATGAATGATAGGCAGCCATCATCAGATATATCTGTTCTGACCTTTTATATTCCTACTGGCTATGGCTCATTGACCTCAGTTGTAAAATGTTGTTATGTTCTAATTGGCATTGCACCTTGAATGATCTTTTTACCTCAATTTAAGATTATTCCTTGAGCCTACTTTTAGAACTAACAACAGGTTGGTATATTTGTTTCAAATATAGGATTCCATATTTGGGGAAGAGGAACTAGAGAAATAGCATTGCTCTGAATCACAGAATATGTTCAAAGCAAGAAAAAAAGAGACAGAAACTCAAAACTGTGCCCTGAAGATTTATCTTGCCTTATCCCAATTCATATATTTACACAAACAGAGCAAAACCTGTATTTTTAGAGCATTTTTATATAATTCTGCATATTTATCTATTTTGTGTCATAAATGGCAGATGTTTACATTTAAAACAATTATTACCTGCCTTCCATTGAGGATCTGTATACTTCACGAGTCAAAAAGAGGGCTGTGAAAATATTTACAGACCCCCTCACATCCTAGGGGGGTCAATAAACTGTTTCAACTCCTACCCTCAAAACAACCCATAGAGCACTGTACACCAGAACAACTAGACACAAGAACAATTTTTTTCCCGAACGCCATCACTCTGCTAAACAAATAATTCCCTCAACACTGTCAAATTATTTAGTAAGTCTGCACTACTATTAATCTTCTCATCGTTCCTATCACCCATCTCCTTCCACTAATGACTGTATGACTGTAACTTTGTTGCTTGTATCCTTACAATTTATATTGATTGTTTCCTAATATGATTTGATTGCTTATTTGTACCCTATGACTATCATTAAGTGTTGTACCTTATGATTCTTGACGAATGTATCTTTTCTTTTATGTACACTGAGAGTGTATGCACCAAGACAAATTCCTCGTGCGTCCAATCACACTTGGCCAATACAATTCTTTTCTATTCTGTTCTATTTATC
Organism: Ptyas mucosa; assembly: GCA_012654045.1. Lineage (NCBI taxonomy): Eukaryota > Metazoa > Chordata > Lepidosauria > Squamata > Colubridae > Ptyas > Ptyas mucosa. The sequence continues at coordinate 17,032,616 of WNWU01000003.1, forward strand.
ATTTGTCATTCCTAAAATAACATCAGGGACTTTGATCATAGAGATTATTTTTAGAGGATAATCTGGTATCAAACTACTCCAATTTCCATCTCCAACGTCTGAGGTCATATTTGTCACAAAATTCAGTAATGAGAAGGGAAATCCACAGGGCCATTCCTATTCTGTTCGGACAACAAAGGACAATGATACTCACATCCCAATATGCCAATATATTACCAGCAGGGTAGGCTTCTAGAATTCCTAAAAAGAAAATGGGGGGAAGGAAAGATTATTTTATAATGCAAAGCTAGAGAACAAATCAAGGATTGTCACTCTTTGGGAGCTGATCGATTCAAGGTTCAAGGGTAACCCTTCCTATAAACAGCTCAGATTAAAATATTTGTCCCAAGAGTCTTCCAGTGTCCCTTCTCTTCCCATCCCCTTGTCTTATTCTAATTCACAGTGACAGATAATAGATATATAAAACATATATCTATTGAAACAACATTTTCATGCTTGCCTAATCTTTGCTTTTAGGTAGTTACCTCATATGCATTCTTTGGGTTCTTGGCACATCCGTGGAACCAAATTATGGGCCTATTTTATAGGCAAGAATATTCTCCCAAAATGGAAGGGTTTGCTCAGTTGATTTATTATGGCAGACAGACAAAATAAACATCCATTTATTAGAAGGCTAATGGATAAAGTTTCTCACTACCATCTCCTCAATGCTTTTGGATTTATGTATTTTTTTTAGAGCTTTTCTAGTTCATAAATGATTTTTAGGTCTCCATCTACACTACATCTTCCCATGGACTTTTAATAATATACAAGACTGGAACTGGGAAGATGATTCCAAATCTTTATCATTCTTTCTTATACAAATTCCATCAATGAATTAGAGACATATTTTGAATTGTCCCCTCACTGAAATACCCAAAACTTCACTTTCTTCACTAACTTTGGGGTATCAGATGTTCGATGACCAAAGAAAGAATAGTATTACAGAAAAGTTACATAGTTTAGCTTATTATTTTTTATTGAATTTTAAATTGTCAGCCATCCAGAGTCAAGGAATTTAAATAGGCAGCCATACAAATGTGATAAATAAAATAAATAATAAACATTTGGCACTATTATTTTTAGCAAAAGAAATATTAGAGTTCTGACTGAAAGTTTATTCAAGCTTTTGTACCTGCCATATTCAATTTTTTTTAAAAAAAACACTCTGAATATGTAAATAGCTGCAAATAAATAATACTTATCACTTTAACGAAGGAAGGAAGGAAGGAAGGAAGGAGGGAGGGAGGGAGGGAGGGAAGGAAGGAAGGAAGGAAGGAAGGAAGGAAGGAAGGAAGGAAGGAAGGAAGGAAGGAAGGAAGGCAGGCAGGCAATGGTGGGATTCAAGTAATTTAACAACTGGTTCTCTGCCCTAATGATTTCTTCCAACAACCAGTTTGCCAAACTGCTCAGAAAGTTAACAACCAGTTGTCCCGAAGTGGTAAGAACTGGCTGAATTCTACCACTGAAGGAAGGATATCTGAGTTAACAAGAATGTTTCAGCTGAATACAAAACATTAGTGGCAATGTTTTCGCCATCTTACCTCCATTGGTGTGTAGACAGGCATTACATGAAACTGTAATACTCTCAAATCTTTTGATGTAAAAAACCACAACAACAACAAAAGCAAAAACCAGACCACCACAGGAAGATTGGTTTCCAGTGTTCACTACCAACTTCCGACAAATAAGTTCAATGGGAAAGCTGACAGGAAGTTGCTCCTTCTCTCATTGTTTTTTGTTTGTTTGTTTGTTTGTTTTGTTTTGTTTTTTATTTTGCCTGCCTGTGACCATTCTGTTTCTCTGCTTGGATAAGGAAGTATCTCTAAAACTCTGACCTAAGGGGCAAAGATTGTCTAGATTGTCTAGTCTAAAATAAATCTCACTTGTGAGATAAGAAGGATTAATTACTTAAGTCCCTAGAAAACAGAAACCTTGATAGATATAAAAACCTTCAATTCATTTAATAGTCTCAAACAGCCTGTCTTTTATTTAGAACAATTTAAAGACAATCTTATTTGACAATAGAACTGTTTACAGGTTTTGGATATATAAATACTAAAACCTACAATGCAAATCACTGAATCTTCAGTTTGAAGCAGAGAACTAACAAAGGGGGGGGGGAGGAAGGACTTTGTATAGTAATACTCTTCAACAAAACCATTTTCTACTGAAAATGATGTCCTAGTTGTTTTTACCTCTACAACAGGGGTGAAATCCAGCAGGTTCTGACAAGTTCTGGAGAACCAGTAGCGGAAATTTTGAGTAGTTTGTAGAACTGGCAAATACTACCTCTGGCTGACCCCAGAGTGGGGTGGGAATGGAGATTTTGCAATATCCTTCCCCCAGGAATGGGGAGGGAATGGGGATTTTACAGTATCCTTCCCCTGGAGTCGGGTGGAAATGGAGATTTTGCAGTATCCTTCCCCTGCCACGCTCACCAAGCCATGCCCACAGAACTGGTAGTAAAAAAAAATTGAATTTCACCACTGCTCTACAATATCTATCTATTAATCAATAGATCGATCAGTCAATCAATATTGATATGGAGATAGATAGATAGATAGATAGATAGATAGATAGATAGATAGATAAATAGATGATAGATGATAGATGATAGAAGATAGATGATAGATGATAGATGATAGATGATAGATGATACATGATACATGATACATGATACATGATACATGATACATGATACATGATACATGATACATGATACATGATACATGATACATGATACATGATAGATAGAGAAAGAAAGAAAGAAAGAAAGAAAGAAATGCATCTATCTTTCTTTATAAATGATAGATAGAAAGATATAGATCTATTGATACACACACACACACACACACACACACACACCTAAAAAGGGTGACAATTTGGGAGAATGGCATTCAGTGGCAAAAAGTAATGGGCAAAAAATATCTTATCTTGCATTGTTTTCCACCAATTCTCATTCAAGTTGAAAGACATTACATTTTTTAAAAAACAAAGAATATCTCAGAGGATTCTTCAAGTTGTTATGGGTAAAAGAAGGTGCTGTTGCATAAGCATTGAGTTACATTGTGACCAAGAATTATATGAGAACAAAATGGGTTTCAGGACATGCTTTTTTCAGGCTCTTCTCCTGGTGTATGAGGTGTGCCAAAAATGCTGAATTTAACTTTACAATGGAAACACACTTCACTTATAAATGATTTTTTTTTTTAGATTGAAACAATTAAGATTGCAATCCTTTCATGTGAGCAGGACACACTTTGAGTTTCAGGGGTACTCAAAATGTGTCTGGGAGCAGGAAATGAAACAAAAAGTAACCCAAATCTGAAGAGTTACAAGGAAGAAGCATTTTAAAAAGATTTCTATGATACATTTAGTAGGAGACTTCAGTTGCTAAACAATAGTATTTTGTAGAGTTCTGTGACCCATGATTTGCTGTACATATTGATCCGAAAGTGAAATCCATTGGCCAATAAAGGAGAATATTTGTAGCACAGGATTAAAATGAGGCAGAGATGGGCTTCACATAATTTAACAACCGGTTCGCTCCAGCACCGAAAATGTGAGCATGCACGCACATGTACGCTCACTTTGCTCTCGCGAGCACCTTCCATGCATGCACACGGCCTTCTGCACATATGTTTTGCTCATGCGCACACTTGTGTGCATGTGCATGGCTTAAAAATCACAGCTAAATAGGACAGCATAGCGCAGGTCACAACTACCCGTTCACCCAAATTGATCCGAATCGGCTGAATCCCACCCCTGAAATGCGGAGTCCTTTGTGCTCTCTGAGATTGCTTGTTTTCTTGCAGATGTTTCATTACCCATACTAAGTAACATCATCAGTGTTAGTGATGATGGTATCTAGTTTGGGTAATGAAATATCTGCAAGAAAACAACCAAACTCAGAGTGTACCAAGGACTCCTGAAAACCATTGAGCTCAATATATGTGTTTATTAACACACAAACATTCCACATACACACCATCCCAAATACACTCGGTCTCAAATATATTTCAAAGTTTTAAATACTTTGAAGCAGCCAAGTAATAGTAATCAACCTGCTGTTCCTTTAAGATGAAAATAGGCTTTAAATATATTTTACTATTTACATCAATGCCGCTCTGAAGCTACCTTGCTGTAATTAGAAGATAAATTACCAAGTAACCCAATGTATAAAATTTTAAATATTGTTGTTCATCATCTGGTACCTTTTCTAATGTGCTACAACATTGCTGTCTGTATGATATGCTTGAACTGGCATATTATTTTTCTGCTATCCAAAGTTGCATGACCTTTAAAATAAAGTAAGCAAAAGCTTTGTTCTTGAAGAAAATTATGTGAAAGCAGTTAACAGACGTTCACAAGATAGATGGTAACTTCTTGTTAATCCCCACACAGAATATAAAGCGGTGACATCTGCATATAAAATACATTTATCCACCTCATTTATTGGAAAATATAAGCTAAAGTTTAAGCTAAAATGCAGTCCTTATATGTTCATTTAAAGTTAAAGGACACCATATGAGATCATTTTATTTTGTGTTCCATTCAATCAAATATCATAATTGGATAGAATAAAAAGACCTACTTTAAGTGACCCAGTAAAATTCTCCCAGTACACTGAGTAACCTGTTTCCATACTATGCCTCACAGTGACTTCCAAAGTCCTTCTTAAAAGTGATTAGCAGTTTGAGAAACAAGAGGGACTGCTGTGTGACAAATCCAATCTTCAAGGCCTGTGAAACACTTGAAACTGGTTATCAGTTCTTTGAGCTTTGCAAATTGACGTTTAAGAAAGGAAAACGAATGAGAGGCATGATGCTTATTCTCCATGAAACGATACAGCCTTCTCTGGGCATGAGCAAATATTCTGGTGAAGGGAATCTGTACTTTTCTTAGTGTCTTTTTCCAGAGCAGAATGGCACAGTAGAGATCTTCCTATGGACACAAGAACTCTTCCAAAATTGCTACTGAACTGTCATTTCGCATCAACTTCATTCAACTGAGTTTTTCTCTCGGGCGCTTAAAAAAAAAATCAACTTCAACTACTTTTCACACTGTAACTCCAGCTGTCTGCTCAAAATCAAGCAGAGCTCTCAGTCTACAAATGATTAAATGATGATGATCAATAATTTTAAAAAGACTTTTAAAGACTTGAAGTGATGTCCCAGTGCCTGGAGGCTGTGCGGACCTGGATGGGGAGGAACAGACTCAGGCTCAACCCCTCCAAGACTGAATGGCTGTGGCTCCCAGCATCCTGATATAGTCAGTTGACTCCATTGCTGACTATTGGGGGCGAGTCTTTGGCCCCCACAGAAAGGGCTCGCAATCTGGGAGTCCTCCTGGATAGGCAGCTGTCCTTAGAGGACCATCTGACGGCTGTCACCAGGGGGACTTTCTGTCAGGTTTGCCTGATTCACCAGTTGTGGCCCTTTCTTGATCGGGATTCCCTGTGCACAGTCACTCACACCCTTGTCACCTCTCGCCTTGATTACTGTAATGCTCTCTACATGGGGCTCCCCTTGAGGGGCACCCGGAGGCTCCAACTGGTCCAGAATGCGGCCGTGTGGGTAGTGATGGGAGCAATGTGGCGCTCCCATGTAACACCACTCCTGCGCGAGCTGCACTGGCTCCCAGTGGTCTTCCAGGTGCATTTCAAGGTGTTGGTTATCACCTTTAAAGCGTCCATGGCATAGGACCTACTTATCTACGGGACCATCTACTGCCACAGACGACCTCCCATCGACCTGGGCACTCCCACAGAGAGGGCGTCCTTGGGGTGCCGTCAGCCAAACAATGTAGGCTGGCGACCCCCAGGGGGAGAGCCTTCTCTGTGGGGCCACCTACCCTCTGGAATAGTTACCCCCCCCCCGAGATAAGGAAAATCCCAGACCTCAGTGCCTTCCGTCGTGCCCTGAAAACTTACCTCTTCAAACAAGCCGGGCTGGCTTAAGCAGCATTTTAAATTTTAAATTTTATGGGGATTGGTATTTTTAATTTGAGCTGAAATTTATTATTCTATTTTTAATTGTTCTTATTGTTTATATTATGTGTTTTTTAATTCTGGCTGTACACCGCCCTGAGTCCTCAGGGAGAAGGGCGGTCTATAAATTTAATATAAATAAATAAATAAATATAAATTTATGCGTACAGTTGTTGGCATACATAGGTTCCCCTCGCACATATGTGCTAGTCATTCCCGACTCTAGGGAGCAGTGCTCATCTCTATTTCAAAGCCAAAGAGCCAGAGCTGTCCGAAGATGTCTCCGTGGTCATGTGGCTGGCATGACTAAATGCCAAAGGCACACAGAATGCTGTTACCCTCCCACCAAAAGTGGTCCCTATTTTTCTACATGAATTTTTTACGTGCTTTTGAACTGCTAGGCTGGCAAAAGCTGGGACAAGTAATGGGAGCTCACACCATTACGTAGCACTAGGGATTCGAACTGCTGAACTGCCAACCTTTTGATTGACAAGTTCAGCATCTTAGCCACTGAGCTATCACATCCTTTATAAGCATACATATTTACCTCAATATGCAAACTTTCAAAAAGTGCTTTACTTTTGTAGCAGCTCATAGGATGAAACAATAGAGGTTTCAAACCACTTCTCCCACAATACCACTGGTTTAACCCACACACCCGCTTCAGTGTGGGTGGATAGCTACCACTCCCAGCCTCCAAGTGAGGCCTCACCTGGTATTTTCTCCCTACAACTCCCACAGCTTACACTGGTATCTAAAAGGATAAACATTACAAGAAAAGGAGGAAAGAAATTTAATAGTACTACCTCTTAGCTCTGTAACACGTAAACTGTATTTAAAAGAAAATGCAACCACCCAACATTATAATTTCAAACATGGATGGTTTCAGGAGGTAAATTTCTGTAGTTTCCCAGAATACAATGTACAATAAGTAGCAATGTACAATAAGTAGCAAAAAATGCAAAAGGCCTCAGTGTGGTGTTGGTTGGTTATACACGAGTGTTCCCATGGTTGCTGTTAATATTGATGAGAAAAAAATTGTAAGAAAATAATATTCACCATTTAACATTTTATCTGTCAAGTAAAATAAAGACTACTAGGACAGCCATGTTCAGAGATGGTATAAGTCTCTTCCCTTGGGCAGGAGGTTGGATTAAATAAATTTCGGGATCCCTTCCAGCCTTACAGTTCTATGACTATGTCTCTTCCCCTTTTTGAGCAGTTGTATTAGCTGGAGGAGATTTTATACATACACAGAAGCATCTTTCAATGTTATATTAGATACTAGAAGTCCAAAACAGAAACTCTCTGTGCATGCAAACTTGTTATTGGAAGTTGGACAACATTTTCAGACAAGACAAAGCACCTTGAAGAGAATAATCCCATTAGCTTTTTACCCCAAAACATAAATTCCATTTCCTTCATGCCCCAAAGCAACTTTTCAAGCCATAATAGCACTTCCTGTAGACTAAATATGAAGATATGTCCTGATATAATATCCCAAGTGTGGTGTTGAGAAGGTAGAGGGTTTTTTTGCTGCAAGTTATAATGATACTTGCAATCTACGAATAGGATTCCAGTGACACATGGTGTTTTGTTGTATATGGTTGGTAGTTATGAAATTGAAAGAATTAGGGGAAGCCAATGTAGTTTAATCCTGAAGTGCACTTATTGCAAGCACAAATCCCCAGGCTGGTTCCTGGAATCTCCAGATAAGATTGAAGTGTCTTCTATGCAAGTCTGCAGAAAATCAGCTTTGTCTATAACAAGCTAGTCTTGGGATGAAACATTTCTTTTATTTGCTGAAAATTGTGCTTATTAAATGCTAATCATAATGTTTTCCAAAGTGTAACCTGAATATTTGCAAGAGCATTAAAAGATACTTAGTAGACTATGCAAATCCATCAAAAGAGATCCTTCATAATGTGCAGGAACAACATGGTATCACCTGTCATAGAATCAAAGAAGGTATCTTTGTTCCAGACCCATGTTTCTACTTTAGAAACTGTTTTTTGACTGTTTTCACTTGGGTGGGCATGCATAGTCATAATAAGTTCTCTTTTTCACAATCACAAATACCTTAAAACAATGAAAATTATACTGTAGGTGAACACAAGAAAACGTTCTCACAAAAAGTTTATTGGAAGATACGTTTGAATCCATAGAAAAATATATTTATTACTGGACTCAACTCCTAGATAAATCTAATTAGTATTGGACATGGATGTTTATGTGTGTACATAAATATTTCCTTTTCCTTTATTTTTTTTTCCTTTAATTTGATTTATATGCCGCCCTTCTCCGGAGACTCAGGGCGGATTACAATGCGCTAAGCAATAGCCTTCATACTTTTGTATATTTATACAAAGTCAGCTTATTGCCCCCACAAACTGGGTCCTCAATTTACCTACCTTAGAAAGGATGGAAGGCTGAGTCAACCTTGAGCCTTGGTGAGATTCGAACCTGCAATAATTGCAGGCAGCTGATGTTAATAACAGGGTGCTTTAGACCACTGTACTATCCAAAGCTCTTTTATTTATTTATTTCCTCCCTATTAAAAATCACTAATTTTAACTTAAGGTTAAATGATTACCATTAGCCAACTTTTAAGTTGAATCATATTTGTTTAATTTTTCAAGTCATTGCCAAATATTAATTGAAAGAATGACATTTTGATATCATATTTTTGTTATCCAACTATATGTGGAATAATTAGATAGAACATACCTCAGAAGTGGAGGGGAGGGAAGTGTCTTAAATCTGTGTCTAATGTCCAAACACTTAGAAAGCCGAAGGCAGAATGGACTTTTACATCAATGCTATCGATGAGTTAGAACAACTGAACCTTTTGTTTGCAATTACTTAATCATCAATCAATGGGTATAATTTCTTTTCCAACCTTTTTTGTGACTTTCTCCCTTCATTGCTGTGACATTTTCACTGTGGTGCAAATGTTTCCAGACTGCCTGTAGACAGTTCACTTTAACAGACATTGGCGGTACTACTGGTGTAGTATTAATGGAAGTGCCAATATTGGTCCCCACAGCAGTTGCTTTTTTCCTCCCATATATCAGTGATCTCACAGGGGAAATTCCATTTCCTAACATGCAGGTTAATGCTCTGTAGGACTTCTTCAATTCAAATATACAAGCTTAACAGCATGAGGCTGTTCCACTCTTAAAAGGACTAGTCTAAAAGGATCAATAAGCGAGTTTCTAATACAGTTTGTCAAATATTGAGAAGACAATGATATAACTGCACCAGAATGGTAGAATTACTGCAAATAGCATGATTGATTCACAACAAGCACACACTCATACAACTCTCTGAGCAGTTGGAGCTAATGGGTTGTTCCATTTCTTATGTTTACTAGGAATAAATGAAGGTCATGCTTCTTCTTGTTGCTGTTGTTAGCACTAAAGAAAATGTGTGTTTAAACCAGTATTTACTGTATCTTCATTTTATAGTCTCTTCTAAACATTTGGGTAACCAAAGTCATATCTATATATGTGGTTGAAATGCTTTCATTACTATGATAGTTCACAATAATCAGGGGTGCTCCTTTATGTGATGTATTGTTTCCAGGTGAAAAAAGAAATGAATAAGCAACCTGCTTATAGGTCCCTGCAGAAGATTCAACCCATAATTTTGGAACCAGTATAATATAGTAAAATATGGCCCCTGTTTTCTGCAAGATATCACTATTATGATTGGTCTCACACAAACCAGATGTTTAAACTGGATTTGGCATTTTTGTCCACCTATCAAGTCCTTCACAAAAACCTGGTATAGGCAGATACTGTTTGTTTGTTTTTTATTGAAAAAGTTTTAAAAGTTTTACATACATTTTCTCCCCCCTCCCCAACCACCACCCCCCCCGACTTCCCAGAGCAAATACAAGATAAGATACAGCTCAAATTCTCTAAATTAAACTCCATTTCACACTTATCATAATCATAATCATTAAACAAATAGATAAAAGGAAAGCAAGTCTTCTTTCTCCTTATTCCATCTAATTCAACAAAATTAATATCCATTTATAATTACAGCAGTTAATAAAACAATTATTACCTAATCAAACCTATCTACTCAATTTAGCTAATTGTTACTTAACAAATTATTAGGTCTATGCAATTTAACAAAATATTTTATAACTTCTTTGATTTAAAACAAAACAACAACAACAACAACAACAACAAAAAGGAAACCCTCATTCAAAAACCCCAGATTTAAAATAAAATACTATATAAACTCTTCCGTCCTCCACTTTTAAACCATCAAGGTCCAATTATAATTAAAACACTTAATAAATAATAATAATAATAATAATTTTTAAATTAATAATCAAACCTCTTATTAATTTATCAATACATATTAACAAATCAACTAAGAATATCATTTAAGAACTATATCAATCATTTAAATTCTTCATACTAGATTAAACCAGTTGCTAATCTTCTTGTCTTCACATCTTCCAACAGCATATAAGATATCTTCATTTGCGTCTACCCACCTAAATAAAAATTGCTTCTTTATATAAAAAAAAAACCACCGAGTGACTTTATAATTATATTTGAAATGGTATCCATCAAATCCAGTCAAAAATTAGATTAATAAATTCATCAGACGTATTAGGGAAACCACCAGATCATCTGCAATTGCCCTAGGTCCATAGTCCTTTTGCCTTATAATTATTACCATCAAACAGGAAACTCCAATTTGCTATATTCAATAAAACTTCTGCGATTGCAATTAAGTCCAAATTTATTACAGTTCTTAATAAAATATTCCAAATCATTCAAGTCAGGGCATATTTCACAGCCCAACACACCAGCATTGCTGTGATCTGTTTATTCTTCTCAAAATATTCCAATACAGCTGTAGGTTGCCTCCTCATCGTGGCTCATCGCTTAGTTAACTGGCATTAAACTGCTGTCTGTTTTTTTTTTCCAAAAGTTCAAAATCTTTAAACAGTTAAACAATACTTTTTAAGGACCATCATCTCATCAAGCAAGGTTATTTTCCATTTTTCCAGTCTTTCTTCTTTTCCTTTTTACGAACTTTCTTCTTAACTTTGATCCCTCTGCCTTTTTTAACTCCAGTAAAATTTTGCAGTTTTTGGGATTGCATTTTATAAAATTTTTGCAGAACTGTAACTTCTTCTGGAAACAGCTCTTTAAATGCAGATTGGGTTTTATAAAAAAAAATTCGTGTAACCAAAATCTCATCAGCTTCCAAAATTTCTTGCTCCTTATTCTGCACAGCATTCATCTTTCTCTCCTCAGTAAAAACTGCTATGGTCTGTTTTTGTTCTTTTCCGTCTCCCAATTCTTCATTCAATCCCCCACTGCTAGAGTGCAACTCAATATTTCCATGTATTTCATTGTTTCCAGCTTGAGAAGCTTGAAATATAGTATCAATTCTTTCCAATAAAGCAGAGGTAATTGAATTCCAAGCTTCCTCAAAATCAGACCATATCTGAGGGTTAGTTAACCCTTCTTTGCTTTCTTTGCTTTCAGAAAGACCAGCCATCTTGCCCCCCTTCTTCCTTCCCTTCCAGAAGGACAGGAAAAAAAAGAAAAAAAAAGAATATCAAAAAGAAAAAAAAAGACCCTTTACAATTTGTAATTTGTATTGCTGCTTCAATTATTATTATTACATCCTTTCTTGTTTCATCCACTTTTCAAAAAGGAGTTTTACGTTTCAAACAGGGGCTTGTCAATAATTACTTTTAGCTTTCACTTCTTCACGCCCCGTTAAAACTCAAACGCCATCTTGCTTTCACTTTCAGCTTAGGAAGAATCTTTTAAAGAAAGTAAATCTTTGGAGTTAAAAGAAAAAAAAAATACTTGCTGTTCCATTCATACTGCTTGTGCTCCGCCAGCCTGATTCAAAGAATATTTGTTTAAAGTTGGTTGCTGGGATGGTAACGACATCTAGCTCTGCAAAGCAGAGGCATCCAGGGTCCGGAGTACTGACAGGCTTAATGGGGAGCTCTCATCTTCGAGTGCCAGATTATGGGTAAAATCTGGCACTCTCAGGGAGCTCTACCCCACCCGTCTACTCACTTTCCCCCCTCATACCAGGGGGACAGTTTTCAAACCACAAGACAGCCGATAGTCGCTGTTCTTGCGGTTCTACGGAGCCCTGGGCTGGCGCTTCAAAAAGAAGCGTCCGGTGATGTCGCAGTCCCACCGGAAGTCGCAGATACTGTTGTTAATAACATGAGAAGTAATATGAAAAGTATTATTCAAACTAGAGCTGCCTTTTTCAACTGATTGGTGGTGATATTTTCAATATCAAGGTTGTTCAGGGGATGCTCTATATTATGTTATTTTCCCTCATATTTTAAATATATAATAACTCAAAATGGTGAACATATCTAAAACTTCTACTTCCTGTTTTCTCCAGAAAAATATTCATGTGAGGTGAGTTGGGCTGAGAGATATTGCTGGCTGGGGGAATTCTGGGAGTTGATGTCCACGCAAGTCTTAAAGTTGCTCAGATTGGACACCTTTGCACTACACCAAAGTAGCTCTCTGAATGTTGCTGCAAGACTACTTTTTTTTAGTGACACTGAGAGGAAAGGACTTATTCCTTTCACCTCACTGCTCCAACATCAGTGGATGTCTCACTAACATAAACAGAGCTGAGATTTGCCACGTTAGCCTAAGGGGAAAAATTGGAACATTTCTAATATGGTATCAATGCAACAAGAAGCAAGACAAAAAGGGTCATCATCTTAGCAAGGACCTTCTTGTGTTTGTCAGGAATAGGGTTGCATTGGGGTTTGTTCTTTGTTTAAAACGGAATTTATTTATTTATTCAGTGTCATTGTTAACCTTCTTACATGGGGACAGGCCTGCCAGAAAGACAGGTTAGAAGGGGGAAAAAGACTTCTCTAAAGAATCTGATTTATCTACTGATCTAATTCAGGAGAAGAAAACATAAATGAAATCTCCAGTCATGTTCTGTCTAACCCTCTATAAATTCAGTATAGTATATATATATAGTATATATATTGTGTTTTCGTAGATTTTCACGGGTAGAGGTATGCAAGTTTTGGTGCAGTATTGTATATGTGTGTGTGTGTGTGTGTGTGTGTGTGTGTGTGTGTGTGTGTGTATGCTTTTCTATCTAGCCAGGTTTCTACCTACGTAAACTATGATGTTCTGCTGCCCTGGTTCTGTGAAATCTCAATTCACAATTCATATATATATATATATATATATATATATAGAGAGAGAGAGAGAGAGAGAGAGAGAGAGAGAGAGAGAGAGAGTGTGTATGTATATATATATAAAGAATCCCCTCAGCAACTGTTTCTTTTGTTATTTTAAATGCCAGGCTGAACGTACCAAGTTCATTCCACCCCCCATATGTATGAACCTGAAAGCTCCTATGTTTTTTATCTCAGTGTTGGGTCTCTGCTGGTAACACTGCAATCCTTCACACATAGCCATTTAAAGTAGATGACGTCCTGCTATGAACAAATCCACGGAGTCCCGCTGAAGTACTCTTTCTAAGCTAGAACTGTGTGTGTCAAATCCTTCTTAAAAGGAACTTAAACTCTTCTACCAGGAAAGTGCTGGAATTGAAAGATGTCTACTGTTACAAAAGCATTACCTTGATTCAAAGGAAAAGGCAGCCAATAAATCCAGGGTATATTTGTGAGGGAGTGAAGTTGTGGAATGCTGTCTGCTCTTTTTAAAAGTAGCTGCACTCATGCAGAGAAGCTCCTCCAGGCATTCATCCATTCCCTCAGAACTGCTCTTGGAGGCATCCAACCTTATGTCCTCTCAGTCTTGCATATTCAATAAAAGGGAAGAAGAAAAAAAACATTTTGAATCAGTCCAACTGGGGTCCAGTCAGGTCCATCCTTAGAAACTGCCACCCAAGTTTTACACACGTATTTTTGCAATTCAATATAACAATATAGACACTGATCATCAGCCAGAGATATAAACGTTATTAAACTACTAAAAACATTATTTACAGCAGAGAGGATTTCTGTAAAAAAACAAAACAAAAAAGTAAAAGAGAATGGAAAGAGATTCAGATGGAGGTTGCCAAGGAGCTCCAAATTACAAAAGAGGCAGATGAACTGACTCTGAAAAAGGTTATTCTAAATTAGGTGCCACAAGGATTGACTTTTCTAAATGTTTTGCCATGGATTGTTTATAAATGTTTAACATGGGATATAAAGGGATCATCTGCTCTTCAAAAAAGAAAATCTTTCACAACTTAAAAAAAATTAAAAGAAAATATAATCTGCCTACAAGAGACTCAGACATAAGTATATTTCCTTTACAAAAATCTGAGTGAGGAATGTATTTCAGGTATTTTTATATATTAAAAAAATGAATTTATTTCATTTATTTTTTAAATGGAGTTGTTTTGTATATTAATTCCCAATTAAAACCAGAACTTCTACTAACTGATGAACAGTTAGTAGCAGATTTGACAGATTTGCTAGGGCAAAAATGGAATTACCTAGAGCTAAAACCAGGGGTGAAATGCTCCCGGTTTGGACCGGATCGCCCGATCCAGTAGCGATGGAGGCGGGTGATTTGGAGAACTGGTAGCAAAAGTCCCTGCCCCTCCCCCCCCATGCCCAGCAGAGCCACACAATCATCAGAGGTTTTTTTTTTTTTACTTTTAAAAGCATTTTTTATACAGCCTCTTCAGCCGAAAAAATACTTTTAAAAGTAAAAAAAAAAGCCTCTGATGATCGCGCGGCTCAGTTGGGATCAAAACCCTTTTTTTCTTTTAAATGCCTCTGATGATCCAAGCTGAGTTGCCTGATTGGTAGAGGCATTTAAAAGGAAAAAAAGCCTCTGCCGATCAGGCAACTCAGCTGGGATCGTCAGAACCTTTTGAAAGCATTTTTTTACAACCTCTTTGCCAAAGAGGTTGTAGAAAAAATGGTTTAAAAAAAAATTGGCCATGCCCACCCAGTCACATTCCCCCCCCCCCAAGCCCTACCCACAGAACCAGTAGTAACAAATTTTAGATTTCACCACTGGCTAAAACTATGAAATTGGGAATTTATCCCCCAAATAAAAATAAATGAATTTTTTAAAGCAACTTATAGAGAAAGTTTTTCTTATGAAACTGATATTTGAAAGGGGATTATAATGGAGTAATGTTTGAACAATTATATAAAAGATCAAAGAAGAATATAAAAATTATTCAAGATAAAGTACCATTTTAAAAAAAGATTGGTAAGGAACTTAAATTTAATGGCTGTATACAAACAGAAAAATGGCAACTAATAATGAAGCATTATTAGCAAAAAAAAAAAACCTCAATAGCTCAGGATTGCAAAAAGAAATTAACAGTTTAAAAAAATAACTTGAGTATTGATTTAAGAATACTTTGGAATACAAATTAACTTTCATCAGATATTACTTCATACAACATGATATTTAAAAAGAAGGTCAAAGAGAAAACACAGGTTGTTTTGGATGAGATAAAAAGAAAAAGAATTAAAGAAATTGCCAGAGAAAATTCACATCAAATTAAACTTTTACAACAATAGCTATCAATATGAACAGTAGAAAAAATCGAATAAAAATGAATTATACAAACAAAAGAACTTTTAATTTATTAATGAACCAAGGAAATGGCTAATGTATAAACTAAGAAAAGAAAGAGAAAATGAAACTTCAACAGGGAGATACCTATTAACAGACAATGCGGCTATACAAAAAAAACCCCTTTCATCAGGGTATTATTGTAATGACATACTTCTTTGGTAAAAATAAATGAATTTTTTTTTTAAAAAAATCAAAATTTACAAAGGCTTATAGAAAAGCAAAGACAAGTGATGAATGGACTCATAACAATAAGGGAAGTTTCTAACATTGTTTTAAAAAAAATTAAACAGGAAAAGTACCATGACCATGGATTAGTGGGGTTTTATACAAATGCTTTGAGGCTGAACTTTTACAATCCCTGCAAAATATAATGAATTCTATCCCATAGGGAGGAAAGATGTCAGAGAGTCAGAAAGAAGCTAATATAGCATTAATACCTAAAGGAGACAAGATCTAACTCTAACAAGCAATTATAGACCAATATAAATAATGAATAATAATGATTATAAGTTGTCCACAATTATTTTGGCAGATAGGCTGAACATAATTTTGCAAGATTTTATTAATGAAGATCAATATGGATTTTTCTCTAAGAGATAGTTAAAAGATAATGTGTCTGAGTGGCCTAGGCCATTTTACAATATTTGGAACAAGTTAATTAAAAAAAAAGCTGCAAAATTTTCTTGGATGCCGAGAAAGCTTTTGACAATTTAAATTGGCCCTTTTGTTTAAAGTTTTGGAAGATATGAGAGAAGATATTACAAAGAATTTTATAAAAAGGGTAAAATCAGTTTATACCTCACAAAAAGCATACATTATTCTTAATGGATATTTTAACAAAAACATACCAAATACAAAAAAGAACAAGACTTAGTTTGCCACTAGCTCCACTTGTGATTATTTTGATTTTTGAATTTATGAATTGGGAAAATAAAAAGATAATGGGTGCAAACATTTAAAAAGAGACTTATAAGTTGAGAGCATTTGCAGATGGTTTGGTCACGGTTTTAGAAAATCCTATGATAACCCTATGAATTATTAATGAAAAAAAGTTTTTTTAAAAAAAAAAGTGGTGTATTAGCTGATTTTAACACAGTGAAGAAAAAAAGTTCTTGAAAGAGTGGGAACATGTTAGCAAGATAGAAACATAGAAGGAATATGTGCTAATTGGTTAACCTTGCAATGCTCAGTTTTCAGTACACTTTATCCAAACTTCTGTGGCAATGTAACTGATATGTTTTTTTTAAAAATTAAAATTATAACACTTTCTTGAGGATAGTACTAGAAGAAGGGCAAGAAAATAACTCAAGGATTGTTAATTATGAATATCTATGCTTACATGATATCTATCATTTTCTCCTCCTTTCCTGGAATGCATAAATATGAGTGCATCCTTTTCTCGGTAGAACTATCTCCCATTATTTTCTGGAGGAAATTGCTCCAGCATGCACTGAATAAATAATTACTGCACTGAATCTTGATAATTGGTTTTTGGGTCCTGAATTTGGTTCCACAATACACAGAAGACAAAGATGTTAACAAAAATATGAAGATGCCAAATCAAACACAACTGGTGAATGAAATGGGCTTGATGACTGAGAAAAAGGTAAAATATTTCAAAATAACATTTAAACACAAGTTGTTTATTATTTCAAAATAGTTATGTTAAGACATGGAACGAAATGAGGAAGATGGAAAATACAATTATAAATTTAGGGAAGAATCTCTGTGATTAAGATGAATATTTTGCCTAAACATTATTTCTGTTTCAGACAACACTGATGTATTGAAAACTGATGTACTTTTTGCTTTGTTTTGTTTTTAAACTTTTTTCTCTCTTAAAACAGTTTGATAATATTTCTCTTTGATTAAAATTTTAATAAAGTTCTAAAAACAAAATAAGCAACGTCAATCCAAGTGAACAGAAACTAACTAAATAAAACATTACTTAACAGCAATTTAAAACATTGTTGTAATAAGGTTAGAAATTACTTTCTCACTTTCTGTACAGTTTCTGCTTGTTGAATTTTCTTACAAGGTGTTAATTTAAAATATGTGTTCATTACTTTATATTGTTGATATATGTGTATGTGTAAATGTATATGTATACACACATGTGCACCAAGTTCATAGGTCCTACTAGATTTAATCAACACTGATAAGCATATTCAAGTAAAAAGAAATAAAAAAGCACAGAACCAAATGCACACATAGCTCATGTTAAACAAAAGAAATGATAGATACTCATAGGTAGGAGTTCATTTGCATGACAAAGGAAGAGTGTGAAAGTTATATTTAAAGAAAAGTGGCAAAAAAAACCCGTTACTGAGAATTTTCCAGAAAGAATTACAATGATTACTTTTATTATTTTGTTATGTATATGTATATGTATATGTATATATATATGTATATGTATATGTATATGTATATGTAGGTATATACTTTCTTGATATATATCAGGGGCGGGTTCCAAATCCCGTTGCTACTGGTTTGCTCATGTGCGCTCTCTCACACACACGGTGCTTCTACACATGTGCAGAAGCATCTGGGTGGGTGGGTGGAGCCTCCCGCCGCCGCCGCTACTGGTTTGCCCGATCCGGTGCGAACCAGAGCAACCCATGTGTGTGTGTGTGTGTATATACACCTTGTTGATACAGTTTTATTTATATTTTATTTATAAAACAAAAAATACACACACACACACACACACACACACACACACACACACACACAGAGGATATAAACACATGCCACTCTTGTTAAGATCAGCTTGGTTATCCACATTTATCCCATTATCCAAGTCAGTCAGCATTCAGTTGAAAACAAAAGAGTAACACATCACAACCAAGTGGTATCTCTTGCCAAAGTTTTAAGTAGCCTTTTCTCAGAAGCTTGATGAAAATATTAAATCTTCAAGTTTTGCAAGTAAAGAATTGCTCTATATCCCAACATAAATGCATGTTTCCGTTCCTCCAGATAGGATACTACATACAGCTGAGACACTAAATATTTTCTAAAGTCTAACTTTTAGATCATTTTAAAGATATAAGTGGGTGCATTTTATGAGATAAGTTTAACATTTATGTAACAATTCTAATTCTTAGTTTTTCTTCCTATTTCCAAAGAAAGGGCTTACAGTATATGAGTGTCAATTTTTCCCTCTAAATTATAAGAATCAACAGTTATAAAATATTTTACTTATACATAAAAAAAGAATCAACAGTTGGCCTTGTTCTAGCAGCTAGTGATCTTCTGAAAGTAAAACTTTTTTTTCCTGTTGTTTTGAACCCTGAGGGTCATCTGAACTATGTAGATAAGATTCTCTGGTATTTATAAACCAATAAATCCTATGCAGTGTAAACTGCCTAATCCATTTTAGGATTATTAGCCACCCTTTTCTTGGATTGAAGCCAGTGGTGAAATCTAAAATTTGTTACTACCGGTTCTGTGGGCATGGCTTGGGGGGGGGGATGTGACTGGGTGGGCGTGGCCATTTTTTTTTTAACTTTTAAAACCATTTTTTCTACAACCTCTTTGGCGAAGAGGTTGTAAAAAAATGCTTTCAAAAAGCTCTGATGATCCCAGCTGAGTTGCCTGTTTGGCAGAAGCTTTTTTTTCTTTTAAAAGCCCCTGCCAATCAGGCAATCAGAAGTCATTGCTAAGAGGAGGTTCATTATATAGTCTAACCATTTTCTGACATTACATGTTCATTCTGCATAGGTGATAGCAGTTCTGCATCCCAGCTGAATGTCAAATTAAAATGGGCCCATATCATACGTCTTAAATTATGTTCAAATCTTGAACATTAAGAGGGTCGGGACCTTGGTGCTGAACTACAGCTTCTAGCAGACCAAACTAACATAATCAAAAGCGGGTCATACCAGCAGCTGCTATTCAACAACATCTAGAGAATTCTAAGACCCTCAGCCTTGCATTAAATGAATATTTCTTCTTAAGAAAAAATAAAACATTTCTTAGTGGCTGAATTCAAGATAGATGTTCAGGAACAAACACACTCAGAATGAGCATGCAATTATCTCTTTTTACAGAATACCACTGCAGTATGTGTTGAATTAAGTTGTAAAGAGATTTTATTGAGCTGTTTGAAGATACTGGATTCTTTCAGCATTTCTGAACCAGCGTTCTCATCAAGTTGACTGAACCCCGTGAAGGCAATGTTGTGCTTAGATATGTCAACATGCATGGAATAATTTCACACAAAATTCTTAATTAAACTATCCTGCACACATACACACATGTGCACCAAGTTCATAGGTCCTACTAGATTTAATCAACAGTGATAAGCATATTCAAGTAAAAAGAAATAAAAAAGCACAGAACCAAATGCACACATAGCTCATGTTAAACAAAAGAAATGATAGATACTCATAGGTAGGAGTTCATTTGCATGACAAAGGAAGAGTGTGAAAGTTATATTTAAAGAAAAGTGGCAAAAAAAACCCTGTTACTGAGAATTTTCCAGAAAGAATTACAATGATTACTCTTATTATTTTGTTACTATTATTAAATTTCATTATGTCATCTTCCAACATATATGTAGGAAATGTCCACTAATTTATAAGATTATTTATCAGAATAGTTATAAATTAATTTTCTGACTTGGGACCTCAAAAGAACTGTAGACTTCTGACTTATCTCCTTGCACCTCTTTTAAGAAATAGAGAGCAGATATGAGAAAAAGGCTGCCTAACATGCTCCAAATTGTCTACTAAAGAGACCATGAAGAAACTGATGAAATGAAAGCAGAAGAGTTCTCCTCCAATTTAAAAACCCAAACTTACAAGAAACATATTATTAAAAATAAACTTTTGTTTTTCCATTTCCTTTTATGGAATGCTAGAAGTGTGTACATTGCTGCTCTCTTTACTGGATTTTCATTGGCATCAGGAAGTATAGCATAGTTGGTTGACAATCTTGGCCCCTTCTGGGTATAGATGGCAGCTTGACTTTTTCTGGGCAGGCATCAGGGAATAAGAATAAAACTTTATTACGGTCATCGACCAGCAATAGACATACAATGAATTAAAATTACTTCTGACATTAATTGTGAATAACATCTCTGTTATGAAAATACATTATCTCAATCCTAATTTACATGCTTGTAAGTATGTGGGTAAATGTATCGTTATAGATCTCAAAATATTGGCACCAGTTGATATTATAATTCGGTAACCAATTTTTTTCTTGTGGATATTGCAGCGACACAAAATTTTGCCACTGCATGTGTGATAGACGGATTAGAGTCTTGGAGGAGAAAGCCTATATAAAAGTCCTCTGTCCTCCCTGGCAATCTCTCTAGTAAGGGGAGAATGTATATTGACCTACATACTCTGTATAACTCACAGTGTAATAAAACATGTGAGATATCTTTGACTTCTCCCTTTCCACATATACATACCCGTTCTGCTATCCTGGTTCTCTTGTACCAGGCAGGCATCAGAAAAATGAAAACTGACTTCCTTTTGGAATGGATTAGCTTTGCTCCTGTAACCACCTGGGAGCAGGTTGGCACAACTGCTTGGTAAACTCGGGGTCTTCTAGAAGATAAGATTAGTTAAAAAAAAAAAAACCTGATGATATTCTGTAACTTTGCTGCTTCTACCTCTATTTTTATAGCAGTACTGTAGAAGTTTGAGTCAGTACTTGTAAATGTTAGCCTGACATTAGTTTACTCATTATCTAGAGATATCAATCTTCCCCATTTGTATAGAATTTGAAAGCAAAATCAGCTTGAGCCTATATTTAGAATGCTAAGGAGTAAGATAGATAAGATAACCTTTATTTTCATTTTTTTTACTGTAGGCACACTGGCACACATTAAAAATGAAATTCTGTTGCCTGTCTCAAAACTGAACACATACATAACACACATATAGACCAGGGGTGGGTCCTACTTACCTTTACTACCGGTTCACAATGGGATTGCATGTGCGCGCTCACTTCTCTTGTGCATGCGCTTTGCTTCTGCGCATATGCAGATCACTTCTGATGACATCAGGGTCAGTGGGTGGAGTCTCCCACCAGTTTTACTACCGGTTCTATAGAACCGGTCTGAACCGGGGGCAACCCACCACTGATATAGCCATGCTATATACATACATATGAACAGTATATACCCACACCCTTGCATATAAATACATATAAATATTAATCATGGATACATAGCTTCTAGTTGCTGAGTTTGTTTGAAGTTGAACTTCTAGTTAAGTTGGCAGAACCAACATAGACATAACACAAGAGCCTAAGTATTTGTCGATGGATGTGTCTGTGTACAAATGACCGAATATGCATTGCTACACTTTTGGTGTATATGCCATGATTTCTTCATCAAGCATATAAGGTATAGAACTTACATTTTAATGCCATGATATGTGTTTCATTATTTTGATGAAAAATCCTGTTTGCTGCTAACTAACTCCTGTCCATAAGAAAGGGCAAAATTAGTGATTATAGTTAGCCACTTTAAAGAAACTGAGAGTTGAGAAAGTAAATGAAACCCCAGGTAAGTTATCTTTGTCACTCTGAAGACCTCTGCTGGATAAGAAACTTTAAGGGGGTGATAAACCTCATCAGCCAGTTAAAGTCAATACTAGAGAACTTACTCCATTATTCAATGTAATTACTATCCTGGAATTAAGGGACTGAAGTTACAATATTGTATATTTCAAACTCAACATTGGTTTGCCGTGAGATCAGTTTGACAAAATCCTATTAATGGAATATTGAAGGTTTTCTTCTTCTTCTTCTTCTTCTTCTTCTTCTTCTTCTTCTTCTTCTT
>WNWU01000003.1:17055444-17069880 GCA_012654045.1 Ptyas mucosa
TCCTCCTCCTCCTCCTCCTCCTCCTCCTCCTCCCCCATCATTCAGCAAAGGACTTTTTTTTGCAAAGGGAAAGAAGCAGGCAAATCCACAGCCTATAGTAATCCTACAGGTTTGTAGTTATATTTGCTTCATGATTTCTTTTGTTCTGGTTAATAACCACAATAAAAATGGATGATGAACAAAAAAATCAATAAAACTGAAGTGCTTTAGAAGGTTTGTTTTCCTTGCCTTAACCAAGATTATAAGAGCAAGGCCAAAAATAAAAACAGGAAAATGACTTCACCTTTCTATTATTTGAGAAAAACTGGGACAGCTGAAATGTAGCATCTTGGAAGTGAATTTGAACAGGCTTAAGCATTTTAAAGATTACACCCACTTACTTACTCACTATACTTACTTAGAGTTGTGTTACAATCATTTTTTTTTTTAAAAAGAGGTTGTCCTTTTCACATACACTTAACAAGAAACATATCCCATGGCTGAGATTCCATTAAATATTTCTCTCTTCACAGCCATAAAACATTAAAGTAAAAAACTGCATATTTTTGGTCAAGATACCCACAATATAAAATATTGAAGAAGTTATTTGTTTCCTTGTAATTGTTCTGAGAAGCAGTACACCATTCCTTGACATACTTGAAGGAAAGCTATTCTGAGCTCTCTCCCGAGAGTGTATAAGTTTATGACTAAGCGGGTATCATGTTCATGCTAACCATGCAAAGTGCTTCCTAGGCTCATATGTAGGATCATAAAGGAAACTGCAGCTGCAAAGGTGCCAGCACTAGATTCTGATTTCAACAGAGCAAAGTGAATTAATGGCTCTAAAGTAACTTTCTATCACCTGGCATATGGTTCACACATTCAGAAATGTGTTTGTGCCCCCAGGTGTGTTTACAGTTTTTTATCTTTTGCTGCACAATAAACTTGCATTGTAAGTATTTCAGAAAGAACATGTTTTTATTATTCTAGATATCAGCTCTGGCTTGCATCTATCCAACAGTCTCTGGAATGTGTGCTTTAACTGTGCAACGGGAGCATCTGGTAGCCCCGTGATGGCGAAACTATGACAAATGTGCCTGAAGCGGCATGCAGAGCAATGTCACCTGGCATGCGTGGTGTCACCTATTCCTCTTCCGGGTTTCTGGCGTGCATGCGCACACAACAATCAGCTGGCCTTTGTGCGTGCAGCAGTGCCAGAAACTGGAAGAGCTGGTTTTCCATTTTCCAGTGTGAGCATGTATGCTGGCCAGCTGATTGTCACACATGCATGTGCGCCAGTAACCGGATGTCTCGCTGGCCGGCGCACATGCGCCCTCACAAAACTGGAAGTGCATTTTACGGCATGTGCATGCCCCCTGGGCATCTCCTCTTCCAGGACACATCCCAGGCAAGCACGCATGCACGTGCATGTTCCCTTTTCGGCACTCAGTGCTGAAAACTTTCGCCATCACTGTACTAGCCTATGTGACACATTCTTATTCTAATGAGCCTCATTAAATATTTTGGTCATTATAAATATAAATAAATATCTTGGTTATTTTTTCTTTTCCGGTATAATTTGATTTGAGACTTTTTTCATTATACAAAAGGATAAACAGTAAACAGAGTTCATTGCTTAGGCATTTTTTCCCCAATGGTTAAAAAAAACCCCAGTCATGAGGCTTTTTGTCACTTGTAGGTCGACATGGTTCAAACTTAACTCTATTTTTTTCTGTCATGGCTTCGCACATTTTCCATTGTTTTCTCAGCTCATTAAACAGGTTTAAAAATGAGAAAACAGTTTTAAAACAGTTTTATGGGACGGGAGGCTAAAACATACAAAAAAGCAGGGGTAAGAATTGGGTATGTCTGGTTTAATGGAAAGAAGGATTAGGAGCAGTGGTGGGATTCAGCCAGTTAGCACCACTTCGGGAGAACCGGTTGTTAACTTTCTGAGCAGTTTGGCCAACTGGTTGTTGGAAGAAATCATTAAGGCAGAGAACTGGTTGTTAAATTACTTGAATCCCATCACTGATTAGGAGTGATATGATAGCAGTGTTCCATTATCTGAGAAGTTGCCACTAAGAAGGAGGGGGTCAACCTATTCTCCAAAGCATCTGAAGGCAGGATAAGAAGCAATGGATGGAAACTAATCAAGGAGAGAAGCAATCTAGATCTAAGGAGAAATTTCTTGATAGTTAGAACAATTAATCAGTGGAAGAAGTTGCCTGCAGAAGTTGTGGGTGCTCCAACACTAGAGGTTTTTAAGAAGAGATCGGATAACCATTTGTGTGAAATAGTATAGATTTCCTGGAGGTTGGCCTAGAAGACCTCCAAGATCCCTTCCAATTCTGTTATTCTGTCATTATTTCAGATACAGATGATGCTGGACACATTTCAGATTTGTTTATTCAATTAAAATAAAGAACGTAAGATTTAATAGGGAAAGTCATATGGGGAACCTGATGGACACATAGGTACGTGTCAACAAATAATATTACTGTCCAATATTTGCCTACCCGTGATTTAGCAACAGTGAGCTTATGTCATTATATTAGAGAAAGGGCAAAATTGCATTATTCACCATAAAAGGTGGGTGTACTGTGCAATGGCAGGACAGAAATTATGCAATTGCTAGTTCCAGGATCAACCTAGCAACTTCAAGCAGAACTGAAGCTCTAGAATCATTGTCATATTGAACTAGCCAGATGGATTCATGGTCTGATTCAGCACAGGGCAATTTTCTATATTTCTGCACAACAGAATGGATTTCCCAGGAAGGATATGGCTAAAAGTGAAAAGCCAAGCAATGGTACAGGTCATCCACAACTTACAACCATACTTGAACCCAATATTTCTGTTGCTAAGTGAGACATTTCTTAATTGAGTTTTGCCCCACTTTATGGCCACAGGTGTTAAATGAAGCACTGCAGTTGTGAAGTTAGTAACACAGTTCCTAAGTGAATGTGGCTTCCCCATTGACTTTATCGGTCAGAAGTTCATAAAACATGATCACCTGATCCCAGAATACTGTAACCATCATAAATATGAATCACTTGAAAAGTGTCTGAATTTTGATCACATGCTGCAACGTTATAAGTGTGAAAAATAGTCATAAGCCACTTTTTTCAGTGCCATTGTTACTTTGAATGGTCACTAAGTGAACTGTTGTAAGTTGGGGATTAACTATATAAGAGCAATTGTCCTTAAAAAATAAACTCTGTGATACTATTAGACAGATATAGTATATTAGACAGATATATAGAAGTTCACTTCACTAGTGTGTTTTTATGTCCACATCTATAGCACGTATCAGAAAGAACAACGCTGTTAATGTTTATACATCATCCTTCATACAATCAATGAAACCCTGGGAGAATCTCATTTTGCCAGATGTTCTGAACAAAAATCAGTGTCAACTCCTAAAGAGGCAGTGGAAGAAGCTGGACCATGAAGTTGCCATGAGTATGATTCATTAGAATGCATGATGGGCAACCTCCTGGTAGTGATCTGTTAAGCTAGAAAATGACCAATGACAACATTAACAATTATTGGATTTTTGTTTTTGTAAGAGACACTCGTCTAAATAAAACCAGACAGCTAATAAGAGTGTTTTCTGACCCTTAGATTTAGTTTGTCAGAATTTCATATCCTGAGAAGTCCCTTGAAATGATAAGTAGTCAGCAGAGAGCATCATAATTATGCTGATGAGATTTTTACACCAGCTGCCAGTAATTTAAAGCACACACATTTTTCACACTGCAGGTTTAAGCAAACACATTACCTTTGCAGGAGGATGTAGCATCTGTAGTATGCTAAGCACTTGTTTACACAATCTTTTTTTATTTAAGGCAACTGAGTTTAGCAGATTTTTTTTTTTACCCACACTGCCTTTCTTTCTACAGGTTTTGACCTGTGCCCTTTTAAACAGCAACCTCTGAAGGAAATTGTTCAAATGAACTCTGCTTAATATAGAAATGTATGTGAGTAGGGCAAGGAGGATTCTTTGGTAACTAAGGTCCATTCCTTCATTTGGAATAAGTGCAACTGTCAGCCCTGTCACAGCTTAGGCATTGAGGAAAGAAAGACTCTTAACTCCATTCATACACAAAAGGTATTCTTTTACTAGAGCCAAGTGGTTACAGCATAAGCAAAGCCAGATCTGAATATTTCTATGTAAACTCTGTGATTTTCCCTTGAGGCAGGGCCTCCCTCTTAGTCATTTGGTCAATGTTCAATAGTATTCAAGTGAGGTGCTTCCCTCAAGAACTACGAAGGCCTGATTGAAACCTACAAGAATCAGGTGGTGAAAACCCAAATGGAAGCCGATGAGGTGCCAGTGAA
Source organism: Ptyas mucosa (assembly GCA_012654045.1). Taxonomy (NCBI): domain Eukaryota; kingdom Metazoa; phylum Chordata; class Lepidosauria; order Squamata; family Colubridae; genus Ptyas; species Ptyas mucosa. The sequence goes on from WNWU01000003.1 coordinate 17,059,768, forward strand.
ATTGGAACTCTGTGACAAAGAGAACAAAGCCCTAAAGGAAAAAATGGCCAAAGAGATTGAAAATACTCGCAAGCAGTTCCAGAGCCAAGTGGCCGAGCTGGAGAAACTTCCTGAGATCTTGAAGATGATGGAGACCAAGCTGGCTGAGTGTCAGGAGCAGCTTAAGAGTTATGAGAGGAAAAATATGGATCTGTCTGCCATGATTACAGACCTCCATCAGCAGGTAAGGGATTGGCAGAAGGCGCCCATGTGAACCTCCAGTTGGGGACCAAAATGAGCTTCTAAGCATCAGGAAGGTGCAATCTTTGTCTCTTGTCTCTTTTTGAAATGATTAAAACAGCTGCATGGCAGAATAAACAGACCCATCGCATGCCTGTCCAAAAAAAAAAAAAAAAAAAAAAGTTAGGTGCACTGCAAACAAGCCAAGGAAGATTTTTTTTTTAACAAATAAATATTGTTCCACCGAGGAGATCTGTTAATAATGTACAGGATTCAATGAACTGGCAAGACTTGAAAAACTACTCCTAGTCTCAATGCTCTTCAAACATATTGGTTTAGTTAGATCATATATATTTCCAAAGCTCTATGTGGAACTTTGGAAATAAAAACAGAACATATCTCCGAACCCATGTGGCACAGTGGCTGTGATAGACCAACACAGTGATGTTGATAGATGAGGACAGAGATGCACATTCAAGTCTACCATCAGATATGAATGTTCACTGGAGGACATGAGCCAGTCACTTTACCCCAGGAAACTTACTCATTGAAAAAAAGGAAGAATTGCTATATATTTCACTCTAGTATTCTTTTTTTAAAAAGAGCTGATGGGAACAAGACAGAGACCAGCGGGGTTTTTTATTATAAAAGAGATTCACTGTACAAATATGTACACTGGATGTTTACTTGCTAAAGACTGCTATTTCTTCTTTACAACACTTTAATTTTTATCCCTTTATCAGTCTAGGGTGTTGGTTTTTCTACCTTATTTTAGCATCTTCTACTTAGAATTCAGTTTTTAACCTGGAGATTTCTTAAAAAATATTTTTTATTAAACAGTTTGTCTTTGAAAACAACACAAAAAGAGACTTTATTTCTATTAACAACTTTTTCTCCCTGAATACATTCTTCACCTCTCCCCCCCAAAAATATTATTGTTTATAATTTTTGGGGGGTTTGCTTATTATTTTATTTATAAATTTTATGATTGCACCTTTGGATATGACTCTGAGATGCTAACAATGGTTAAAAATAATATCATAATTAAAAATAAGATTGTAACTTTTTTTTATTTCTTCTTGATTATTTTTGTCAACAATTTCCAGGCTATTTTATTGTTTTGCAATTTAGCTCTTACACTTTTATTCCTTTTATCATCTCTTATGTTTCCCCACCCACGCACCCTGCTTCCTTTTTCTCAAGATTTATTTATTCTGATTCTTCCAACTCCTTCCTTCAGGTTTGGTTGGTTCTCGCAATAAAACAGCAATTACTCTGCTTTTATCAATATCAATCTTTTTTTTTTCTTCTATTTCTCTCAGCCTTCACCCCTTCTTTCAATAATATACATAGGAACTTTCCCGGAAGAATGCAGGAGGTTCCTTTTATTAAAGTCCTTCTTGTTCCTGCTCTTCATAGATTTTACAAGTGCAGTTTTGTGGGAGATTTTAATAGATGCCTAATGGCTTTGAGAAGGGGCAGGCACAGTTGTCCGCTCATAGCCACCTTGAACTTCTGGATAAAGGTAACATGTAAATTAAATAAATGAATAACAAATATTTGTTGCATTCTGCTCATCGTTAATTTACAAGGTCAGATTTTTTCCCCAGCAGTTTTGCAGTTTTCCAATATTGTTTTAATTGTATCATTGAGGAGAGAAAACAATAGCAGCAGCAACAGCCAACACAGAAAGATACCAACAAGAAATGACAAATGTTTTAATTTTGTTTTTGAAACATATCTTCTTCCTGAATAACAATAACGTTATTCTAAAAATCAGATATCTAATTGATTTTCCTCTGGCTGTTTAAAGACACAATAAAACATGGGAAATTTTCTACACTATTTTCTCAAAGCAGTTATACACCATGATGACCTTAATTCCTGTTCTTCCTTTTATACATGATGGGAAAAATAAATATAGAAATTTAAACCCTAAGCACACCATTCACATGGACACAGACACAGAAATAATTTTCATAAAGAGAATTGTGGATTCAGTCTTGGGGACCCAGGACTACCTCAAAAGCCTGTTTGGGCTATTATCAGGGGATGTATAGGGTAGGGTATTTTTTCCCTTCACAGCAGTAATTCCATCTTCCATATTGTTATGAATAAACAACACAAAAGTTGAAATTGAAATCAGACTCCATTTTCAAGTTTTATGGGGCTTCATTTTGATCAACAGTAGATTAAAAAGCTAGAGCTTTCCCCCAAATGCTTCAAGAATTTGAAGTAGGGAGCATGTATCTTACTTTGGGTCTCTGGTCAATAGGGTTGTTTGTTTGTTTTTTCACTAAACAAAGCCACTAGTCATAGTGGTAATGATGGTGGTAAGAATTAGTGGTAATTCTTGTAATGATCACTAGACCACACAGCATTTCTCTACCTCAGAAAGAAAAAAAACAAGAATACAAAGGGAACATCACGAAGAAAAACGAAACAAGAACAAGAACTTGGGATATTGCAGATATGTATGATGATTCCTTGCCCTTCCAAATTCTGCGAAAAATTAATACCCTCCCTTTCCCATTTGATTTGCTTTAAATTTGCCTCCCACCATCATGAACAGCTGAATTCAAAATAGAAGGAATAATTTACTAAAGAATTTTGAATAGTCTGTGCTCTCCCTAATAATTTAGAAAAAAAAATATTCAGTTGTTTCTGCACAATGTGGAGAGGGCACCTTTGGATTGATTTAGAAAAATAATGTAATTTAAATGTGTTCCTTATGCAGTCTAAAATGTAAAAATCACAAAATAATGCCAGGTAACTAAGCACAATAAAATATATATGTAAACTGAGGAGTTGTTGGGAAAGGCACAACAATCTATTTTACAAGTTTGCAGCTAGAATCTCAGCCAGTTTACTGCTGCTTATTCTGCGGTGCTCTATGATGTGAAAGGAAAGCACCACTGGCCCTATATACAATGTTAGGCAGTTTTCTGTCGCTACTAACTGATGTCCAGAGGGTGTATATACCCATTCAGATTACAAGAAATACCCAATATATCAATGCCTAAGATATAGATTTAGGTATCAGAACTAGCTACTCTGTGTGCATTGGAAGCAAATAAAGATCTGACAGCCCAACTTCTCTTTTTACATACATATCTTTTTGAGCAATATATGAAGAACTTGTACATCATTTCTTATGCTTCCTTTTATTAAAGGATATTAAAAATTACAATATGATTGTATTTTTCCAGCAAGTCTAATATTTGTAGGCATGACAGGAGAGGTTATTGGGAAATAATCAGTTGGTGGGCTGCAACTGGTTTAACAACTGGTTCTGTGAGTGTGTGCTTTTGCGTGCACACAGGCTTCGTGCACGCATGCACCCAACACACTTGCATGCAGAGTTCAAAATATAGCAATTTGGAGATCAGCTGCTTACCTTCTAAGGCAGCCCCGGTAAGTAGAACAACGGAGGCATGGAAATCAGCTGTGCCACATGAATCACTTGAGCCAGAAAGAAGGAAATATAGGACAGGATAGGGCAAGGGCAGGGGTGGGTGGGTGGGGCCAGCTAATTGTCAGAACTACTGGTTTGCCCGAACTGGTCTGAACTGGCAGCAGCCCACCACTGGAAATAAGATAACAATTTTACACTAGATTGCAGATTCCTGAGAATCGAAACAGGCTTATTGCAAATATATACATGATCAATAGAAGGCATAAACCATCATGTTCCCAAAAATAGTTTAAGATTTGACAGCAACTTCAAACTATTAGCCTCTAAGAAGCCCAAACTAGATATGGCCTGTATACATTCATGTTAATTAATATAACATTAAAATATATCTTTTTTTTTTTTTTGCATAGCTCCAATCTTTGGAGACGTTACCAAATATCTTTTCTTCATACAGCTGTGCAGCAATTACTGAAAAATAGAATTCACAGGAATCTATGATCTCCAATATCACTTTCCTGGAGGCATATTATCACCTATCAGCAGGTCTTCCCATAACTTTGTTCTGCATTGTCACCTACTGTATTGAAGTCAAAGTAATTCTCAAAATCCCTGCTGCATTTTGTCTATTTTTACCTCAGGCTAAATTATGATTGGCTGAGTGCCTGGACAATGAGGTCCAACTAGAAATATCTCTGAGGAACATTATCAGTAGTAAAAGTGAAATTGTGTTCCCATTGCAGGAGACCTCTTAACTGCTGTCAAGAGGCTAATTTTCATGCATAAATTTTGAATAAAGAATTACTAATGGATCTCTGATTCATAAATAGCAGTCTAAAAATGAAAGCAAATTTTATATTTCTCATTTCTTCTGATAGATATGTAAAGTTTGAAGATTGACATTCTTATAAAATATATAGTGCAGTCTTTAGGGTACAAGAAAACTAGTGCCAGCCCAAAACACATTTTAAAAAAAATTAGGAAAAAGAAAACTTGATTTTTCCCTGAGATAGCATGGTTTTCTCTTAGTGACAATATCTTCTTTTTTTCCTAAGGTATGTCAGCATTCTACACATTATGAATGACACTAGGAGAAAACAAAGCACAAAGAAATAGGACATTTCAACAATACAAATTTAGGTCAAAGAAAGAGAATAGAGATGGCATTTCCTAATTAGCTATCATGAAAGTAGATGTTTACAAAGAAAAAGATACTGTTTATAGCAGTCAACCTTGGCAACTTTAAGACTTGTGGACTTCAAGTCCCAGATTTCTGGGAGTTGAAGTCCACAAGTCTTAAAGTTGCCAAGGTTAGAGACCCCTGGTTTACAGTGATAGAAGACAAAAAGTAATATCCTGTATTATTGGCAGTTATTTCTATAATAGACTCATAGGACTGGAAGGGATCTTGGAAGTCTTCTAGTCAGCCCCCTACCTAAGGCAGGAGACCTTATTGCATCCTGGACAATTGGCTATCCTATCTTTTCTTGAAGACCTCCCACAACGGAGCACTCGCAACTCTGTTTCATTGATTAATTGTTCTTACTGTTAGGAATGTTTTCCTTAGTCTCTAGTCTCCTTATCATCTTTATTGCTCTTCTCTGCACTCTTTCTAGGGTCTCAGCATCTTCTTTGCACTGTGGCAACCAGAACTGGATGCAGTATTCCAAGTGTGGCCTCACTAGTTAGTTATAGAGGGGTACTCTCACTTCTCATGATCTTGATGCTATATCTCTGTTGATGCAGCCCAAGACAGAATGTTCGGTTACCCCACTGCATGCTTCCTCCTCCATTAAGGACTACATGCTGAGTGCAGTTGGTCAGCCAACTGTGAATCCATCTGGTGATGGAATTGTGTAAGTCACATTGTTCTATCTTACCAAGAAATAGATTGTGGTCTACTTTGTCTACTCTGTGTTACTGAAATCCAAGTAAACTATATCCACAGCATTTCCTTGATTCACCAATTTAGTCAATTTACCAAAGAAGGCAATAAGGTTCGTCTGGTATGATCTGTTTTTGATGATCATACCAGGTAATCATTTTGCTGCTTCCTGTGATTCCAGTGATTGTTCATTTCTAGCAGTTCACAAATTTTCTCTTTGGTTATCTTTTCTAGGATTTTTCCAAATGTTGATGTCAAGCTGATTGTTCTGCATTTCCTATATCTACTTTTTCCTCTTCTTGAGGATTGGAATTGCATCAGTTCTTTTCCAATCTCCTGGCAGTTCTCATGTGCTTCAGGAACTCTGAAAGATTTTGTTCAGTGGTTCTAACATCACATCTGCCAGCTCTTTCAGTAACTACCTCATGATAATGATGATGATGATGTTATCCATTGAGTCATGTCCAACTCTATGAGCCAGGTCTCTCCACATCTTCCAATCTTGCGCTACTTCTTTGAGTTGTTTTATGCTCTGGCTGGTATCAGCTTTGATGGTATCCAGCCACCATACTCTTTGGCAGCATGGTTTCCTTTTATCTCTAATTCTTCTATACATAATTGCTTTCTCCAGTCAATGCCCCAAATGACTGTCCAAAATAAGCAAACTCCCTCATATCAGTAATTAATAAAAACTCCAAAGAATAGAAGACATGGAACTGATCCTCGTGTCACCTTAATCAAAGTCACTTTCCTATTAGATGAAGAACTATCCTAGAGTACTCCTTGAATATGAAGTTTGAACCAGACATGGATGCAGCCATGTAATTGTCACACAATCCAGCCCACACTGTAAGTATGTCATGAGGTACTTTGTTAAATTCTTAGGATATGTAAAACACTAACATTCTTATGCCAGATTTGAATGCCTACATCTCGCCATGGGACGAGGCTAAATAACCAGCAAGCAGATCTACAATTGTGATCAGAACCCAAGCTTGTCTAACTCTATAAAAGTGGAAACCGATATTTTTTTCACTATTTGAAACAAGTGCTTTCAAATGTCCTTTGTGTATAATTCCATTTGCACTCTGTGCTGCAGATCACTTTGTACTCTGCAAGAACAATAACTTATGCAACAATGCTTTTCATAGTTTGCAACAATTTCTTCTTGGGGGGAAAGGGAAAAAAACCCACAACAATGTTAGTTCTTAATCCACTCAAACATTGAAATCCAATCCAATCAGAATGTAATATAGACAATTCTTTTGGTACTAAATGTTCTCATGCCTCAATATGTAACAGTCTACCACATGACTGGGGCTGAAAGGAGTAATTTGGCAGCAACCACAGGTTTTTATTTCAGAATTGTTAGCTAATTTCCAAGGCCCCAGAAGTATTGTGACACATGCCAGAGGTAATGATCTAGGAAAATTGAAAAGTGTGATACTTATTAGGCAAATAAAGAAAGATATCTTTGCTCTGCATGAGTCATTACCAAAATGTTTGATAATGTACTTAGGCATCATCCAGTGACAGACTTTTAGCAAGGGACAATTAGAGGAATACAAATAGTGGAACAAACAGAGCTCATAATTGGATAAAAATAGGGATAGGTTCATTCTTGAGCAGAAATAATGAAAGTAAATCTGGCATGTTGCAATTTCAACAGCATGGATCAAAGTTTTATTTGGATGTTGATGTGGATGAGAACTTAAATTGATCCTGAAATTTGCTCTGAATTTTAAACAATAAAAGGAGAGTGGTTCTTCTTGTTTTCTAGTCCATTTATTCTTACATTTTCGTCCTTCATGGTTTCCACCCAAATCACCTCCTCTGAAGGTCTGTGAGCAAAAGTAATTTCTCACTACCATTTATATATTGTTTCTCTTCAGAGGAGCTCAGGGTAATGTGCACCAAAGGATTAATTATCTTGTTTATCTCCATCCAAATCTCTGTGAGATTAAGGCTAAAAAAGCAAAGTGACTTATCCAGGGTCATTCAATGAATACCATGTCAACTTGCTCTCTTGCTGCCCCAGTCCAATTTAGGAATGTATCCAGTAAGCTATACTGAATATGAGATCATTTAAGCACTTTCTCAAGGAAAGATTCCTGTTTCTCTCATATTTCAAGTATGGACATAGGTAAATCAGGGACTTTTCTTCCAACACTACCACCACATTCAGAATCAATTATAGATCATTTTAACCTAAAAAGAAAAATAAAGCATGTCAGGAAATCTAAAGATGGATTTGGTGTAGCTTGGATACCGAAACAGAGTTAAATGTTGGCATTGGTTTCAATGTGAAGAACCAGTTATATGGTGTTAGAAGAAATGTCCATCTGGGTTCAGTTCCAAGTGGAGAAAAAGACACTGGAAACATGGAGACTGCTTGGAAAGATGATTTAATGGTGGACAGGATCACATGGCTTGAGTTCCTGAACAGGATCACATGGCTTGAGTTCCTGAGTAGAAAAAGGGCTGAGATGCTGGGAGTGCCTTGGTTTTATGCCCTCTGTTGTGCCCCACGTCAGAGTTTCCTTTTCTGTATAAGAAATGTATCCTGATTGGTTGTCAGACTCCCAGGGGGCAGGGATCTTAGCTAACTTTGTAGGTTGTCTCCCAAGCTTGGCTTGCTTGAGCCTGGCTCAGACCTTAATGGCCCATTGACAAAGGTGGGGGACAGGGAGCTGCTTTGTCTTTAAAACATATTTCTCTATTTCTTTTAATACTTCTTAAAATATTTCATTCTTCTAGGAGAGGGGTGGGTGCTAACTTCCTACAATGGTTAAGCCAGAATGGGAAGATTGTACTTTGTGAAAATAGATTGGATATGAATATGGAATGATATGAAAGTAGATGTATTTCTCAAACTTTTCACAATTCCATCCCCAAATTCCACTCCATTTCAAAGAAAGAAAAATCTCAAATGAAGACCCCTTCATTCACCCACTTCCAAGATCCTAATTAAGTCTGATTATGTGAGCAGCCAAGGGATGCTAGCTAAATATTTGGAGACTCAAGGAAAACCAAGATAGTAAAGATGGAATGGAAAGCTTATACCTGTAGTAGTAGGCTGGGTGGAATCCTGCAGAAAGAACTTCTAAACATGTTATGACTTAGTGTAGTTCAGGGATGGGTTCTACTTACCTTTACTACCAGTTCATAGCGGTAGAAGCATTTTGATGATGTCGGGGTCGGTGGGTGGAGCCTCCCGCCAGTTTTACTACCAATTCTATAGAACCGGTACGAACTTGGGGCAACCCACCACTGCTGTAGTTGTTCTTTAAGTTTAGAAATTGGTAGTGGACTTTTAATAAAATTGTTGAAGGTAATTGGAAATTAGTGCTCTGTTGAATAATATTAAGGGCATAGAGAGATGCTATGCATATTATTTTTGTAATCATTTAATTGATTTAATAACAGGTTTTGCCTTCTTGTCTAGTTCTACACTGTGATTTTTTTTTCTGATGAAATGAAAGGTTTATCATTTAAAAGATTAAGAGAGAGTTGGCAGAAATGTAAGGATGTATTAACCTCACAATTTACATAAACTGTATGTAGGAGTGAGGAGGCGAATATACATATACATTAAGAAAATGTCCATTCTTACAGGTCTTCAAGCCTGTTGATTCTTTTTCTATGAGCATAAAACAGGTTTATTCTAGAGGCTATCTTGAGAGTATTCTTCTCTGCCCCATAACACACAATTAAATTTTTGACATTAAAATTTATGACTCACAGAGGAAAAATATCTCAACAGGTTTTTTTATTATTTTTGAAGGAAAAAGAGAACGTTTGTAGAATGAATGGAGAGTAGTGAACTGTTAAGTATTTAGTTATGAGAAGGTCAGAAGGTATGTATTTGTGTGACTTTCCTTTCTTTTATCAAACAATTCCTGAATATGTCAGTACCTCCCCTCCCACCGCCCACACACACACACACTCACTGCAGCAACCCCCTCCCATCTCTTGTCACTCCATAGCAGTGGCGGGATTCAAATAATTTAACAATCGGTTCTCTGCCCTAATGATTTCCTCCAACAACCAGTTCACCAAACTGCTCAGAAAGTTAACAACCGGTTCTCCCGAAGTGGTGCGAACTGGCTGAATCCCAACACTGCTCCATAGTACATATCCACCTGCTTTCAAAAGCCGTTTGGAACTTGCAACCTTTTGTCACTGACTTTGCTTATGGGAAACCAGCAGGAAGTCACAAATCGAGATCTTTGCTTAACAATGTATGATTCTTATTTAATAATGTAACAGGGATTGCTTGGATTGCTGTTACTAAGCAATGTGGTCACATGACATTACACTTTATGACATGACTTAGTGACAGGAATTCCAGGCGCAATTGTCATCATTAAATGAGTATTACCTGTATTGCTTCAACTTTCATCTCTCCCACGCTACCTTTCCGCCCCGCTGCATTCAGGATGTGGAGCCCTAGATGGGCAAAGTGCAGTCTTTTGCTAACCCAGGAGTAATCTTTCTTCTTTATCTTAAAGGTTTAACTGTTATGTCTTTTCTCTCTTTATATATATATATATATATATATATATATATATATATATATATATATATATATATATAT
>WNWU01000003.1:17085701-17099696 GCA_012654045.1 Ptyas mucosa
TTCTATTCTATTCTATTCTATTCTATTCTATTCTATTCTATTCTATTTATGCCCTCACAATGTTTTTGTACTTTGCCCTCATAACACTACCTTCGTCTTCTCCCAATCCAAGAGTGTGACAGCCTATCCCTTATTAAAATAGTGTTCTTCACACAAACAATCCAACAGCCTCTGATCACACTACCACAAAGTACTCTCACAGTCAAGAGATTCCTCTTTATTTCAAGTTTAGATACCTTGGTACAAAACTGTAATAAATATATAAAAGATAGAAATTATCAATAATAATAGCAAAGTTCTCAAATGCATATATACCCACCATTAGATGAATGCCTAATAAAATTGCAAATACACACACACACACACACATTTTAGATTTAGTATCTTCCATTGGTTCATGGAAGCAAACCAATCAACCTAATAATTTGTTCATACTTCTTAAGGTGAATACAAAAATGATGTCATATCTTTTGCATTTATTTTGCCTCATCTATTGCATGACATTTTGGAAAGAGCAGTTGGCTGTCAAAGGATTTTCCATGTAAAATAAAAGAACATGTAGAAAATAGATATTTCATCTTTATATTATGCAAAGAGCATTGTAAATTAATACAAATTTAAAAGGGGAAAAAAATCAAAATTAAATAATGTTCAATTTCTAAAAACATGTCGGACCTGGAAGCCATCTTTTGTATAGGGCCTTCAGGCCTGCCACATTTACTGCTGTGGGAAATTGGGAGGCGGGATTGTATGGAGCATGGGTGATATATAACCATAACATTCCTTTCTCAGAAAGTCAAGGCCATCTTGCCCTGCACCAGGAGGCTGGATCTGGGAGGCATCTCCAGTTGGGACGGTGCTTTGATTGGATCATGTGATGGACTTGTGGGTGTTGGGCAGGTACTTGAGCTTTTCTTTGGGTGGGGAAAACCTGGAAACTTTCAGATTCGGGTTTTCCCAGATGTGCCAATGACATCTCTAATGAGCTTTGAGGAATTTCAAGCCTCAGAGTTTTCTTTCATTAGGGGGTGTTACTTGGAACCCTGACAAAACATACTTTTCTTTTATTGTAAAATATAATTGCCTGACCTCCTAAAGACATTTTCAAGTACATTCACCATGTTTCTGTACTCACAAAAAACTACAGACTATCTGTTAGGACTTAAATTCTTCAGCAGGCTGAGGAATACTTTCATTCTCATTAGCGTTTACCACTGTATTCTCATTGCTATGGAGAAAAAGCTGGTGAAAAGGTGGGTGAGAAGTTACTTTTATCATTTTTATTCAGATCACCTGTTCTTTTATTTATGAATGCATTCTTCTGAAGTCAGTTGAGAACATTAGTCTCTGTGCAACACATTGGCTTGTTTTTAAGGTGACTGTAAAAGTAGCATAATTGGCTTTCTTGTTTATTGCCGGGAAACATTTTGGTCCAGAATAAGTCTTGCTGTTTTCATTTTAAGAAAAACAAAATAAATTCATGTATAGAACTAAGAGGATTTAAGTTCACCTCTTAGAGCCCAGTAGATTTTGTTTTGTTGTTATGTATTAGGACCATGGAGTGTTTGGAAAATAGTTCGCACAAGAGTTCCAGGGCACAAAAAATCTCCATCTTTTTTTTTATTGCTGCCCTTTGCCACTGCTCTGTGCTTCTGGGAAATGATGTGCAGACTTTAAAGAATTCCAGACAGGTGTTATGTTTATGTCCCCACATGTTCTAAAATACCTTTTCTTGAACTAGGTGTGCAGCATTGCATCTTCTTAGCGTGCATATTATTTAGGAAGGACACTAGCTTACCAACAAAACATCTGCTTTGCATACATAGCATTTCTCATGTTGCTACTATAAGGGATTGTTAAGCTCATTTTTGTGTTTGATTGTTTTTTTGATCTGTACAGTAGGCTCCTGGATGCAATTCTTTCACAAGGTCAATATTTCTATGGGATATATATATATATATATATATATATATATATATATATATACATGTTTTTAATATATTAACTTTGCATAATTCAGGGCAGCGTACATGATCAGTAACAGTAAAAATTCGTAAGATTGACATAATAAAACAAAATGAAAACAAAACCACAATGCAAAATAACAACCTGGCTATCCATAAGGGTGGGAAGGAAAAAAGAAAAAGAAACCTCACCCAGCAGGTCAAACACCCCCACATTCAATATCTGGGAAAAACAAACAAACAAGCAAACAAAAAATCCAGATATTTAAAAGCAGGCAAACTAAGTGATTCTTGGTGAGGATAATGCATATCCATCCATTGGAGAGATTCTTGTAAGCAGAATATGGATTGTGTTTAAATTCTGGGTTTCTTCAAGTGCCCCACTAGCTTGCTTGAAACCAGAGTGGTGTCCAAGAGCTGGAGACATGTATAAAGGTGCTTTCTAATCCTTCTCCTTCTCTACCAGCTGCCATGCTCATTTGGTAACATCCTCATTTCAGAAACCGTTTATTTTTGACTCTGGTTTTTTGCAGCTCTGCTTCATTTTTGTGGTTGTATTTTGCTTGTATTTAAAGCAGCAGCAGCAGCAGGCTCATTTGCTTAGAGTAGCTGAATGAGAGAGAAAAGAGGGATCACGAGCTAATAATAATAATAAAAGGAATGACCACAATTTTAGTTATTTTTTTGCTCCTTGAAGCATTTTTCTGAAAAATAGGTGGGCAGCCTTGGTCTTTTTGTCATCCTTTCCTTGGACAAACACGATGTGTTTGTCAATGCCAAAAGGGAAAAAAACCACTTTTGCTTCCCAATAAGAGTCACAGCCATTTGGAGCAAGGCAGACTTCTGCCCTTAGCCTTAACTTGATATGATGAGTTTGGTTCTATAAGAAGACACAGGAAAACTGTTTTCTGAAGTGCAGCAAGGCCATGGGTAGGCTGTTATAGATTCATGTCCTTAACAGATGCTTAATAAGATATCTTCATCCTACAGCAAGTGGGATACATACATGAATCTATTATATGCTTTGAAAAAATACACGTTTCTGTCTAACACAGAAAAAGCATAAATAGAACTTTTTTTTTTTGACAGGAAGGTTACAGAAAACAACGACCTCTATGAAGAGATGATAGTCTACAGTTTTTAAAATTCCATATTTTTAATGTCACTTGTCTCTTTGTTATTTCCGGAACAGAATCTGATAAAATTTGCAGCAATTATCAAATTTCCAACATTTAATTTTAGGAGGATTAGGGTACTACTGATGCACACTTTTAGTTTGTGCAGAAAAGTAACACCTCTTTCTAAATGCAGTGTAGGTGATTGGCAGGGGTTGTGTGGAAATATGAGAGATGAACCTACTGGTGTATATGTTTTTTTAAAATAATAATAATAATAATAATAATTATTATTATTATTATTACTACTACTACTACTACTACTACTACTACTACTACTACTACTACTAAACCGGTTCTTCCTGGAACAGGTATGTGGCTAATTCTAATCCAAAAATACTCAGGACAAAGGTCTTAACAAGAAACAACAAACAGAGCCAGTTTGGTCTGATGGTAGGCAAGAAAGTGGGAGTCTGGTAATTCAAATTCCACCTTATTCATGAGTGCCAGCTGGATGGCTTTGGGCCAGTCATTCTCAGCCCAACTCACCTCAAAGGGTAGTTTTTGTGAGAAAAATAGAAGAAAGGCGTGTTGGATATTTTTGCCACTTTGAAGTATTTGTAAAAAATAATAAAGGTGGGATATAAACAAACAAACAAACAAACAAACATAAAATAAGCTGAAGTTATGGACTATATGATACAATTTAGGATATCTTCCTCTGTTCTTCCCTCCAATTTTGTAGTCAGTCAAGATATTTTGATTGGGGCAAAGAATGGCAAAATGATGGTTTAGTCAAAAGTGCTAAGTTTTGAAGAAGAAATGACGTCTGGACTTTTGTTGTTGTCCAGATTGGAATGAAGCATGTTCATACCCATCTATTCTTCCATCATCAGTAAATGAACATTTATTCCAGATTATTCAAATGCTCTTTAGATTGTGAGCAGATGTCAGATCTGATCCATATACACTTGTATCTATGGCAAGTTGTTTTTATTAACAATGTATTTATCTCATATTAATCAGTCACAGAAGTTAAGGTACTGAGTTTAAAAATCACTTCATTAAAGTGGAAGGAATATTGGCCACATTATCTGGTTCTGTAGGGGAAAGAAAGATTCCGGGTCAGCAGACAAGCAGAAGATTGCATTATTATTGAGTTACTTATATTCATTCTGGGTTCGTGGAGCAATTAGGCCTTTCCATCTTAAAAATACTGGCTCTTTTATTCAGTGGCTTTGAAAAATCTCATCACTGCTTATTTCTTTGGAAGCTGTCTGTTTAAAGCACTGGCACCTCAATACAGCAAACAACATGTGAAGGAGTAAGATTATTTAAGGCAAATTCTCATGGAAACTAGTTATTTCAGTGCAGCTGGCTGTTATGAAAGTCATATTATACCAGTAGAATAAAGAATACCCAGCACTTTACAAGCCTCATAAAATAACATAAGCCCTTGTGGGCACACAATAATTGCCCTGTATATATTCTTCTAAAAATGTAATTACAGAATTTGTTTAATATTTATTAGTAGGAATTAAAGAGAAAAATAAATTTTAGAGAACTAACTACATTTTTCTGAAATTAACTTATCTTGGCAAAAATGTATGAGCCTATATATATATATATATATATATATATATATATATATATATATATCCCTGAAGGATAAATTATAAGTTCAAGGGGATAAGAAGACTGTTTTAATGAGTGAAGAAAAAGCAAGTTTTAGAGGACCTAGACCAGTGAAAGGATTGGTGTGTCAAAAAATCAGAAAATAAGTAACTTGATTAACTATCTACCCCGCTATCTAGACCACCCTGAACAGCAGCTATGAGGTTGGGCCTTAAATCAAGACATGGACCTTGACTTCAGCTGTAGCACCACTGCTACTACTCAAAAAGACCACTTTGTGCCAACCTCGGGTGAACCTTGTGGAATAACACAATTTCCCCCACAGTTCAATGCTACACACTGCACACTGCTTACTTCCAGACAATGTTCTCTTTCTGTTGACATGTCCCTGCAGCTTACCTGAGGCTGCTCTGGTTTGCACAAATGTCATACTTGAAGCAATTTTGATGAATGCTCTTCCATGGCCCCTGCAGTCTTCAAAACCTACACAGAAGCATGTCCCATTTTCATATGATTTTTAGAGACCTCAGAGCTGCATCAAAATTGCTGGTATAACTTGCAATTCTCACATGGCCAGCATAGCCTCCAAAATTCATGCAAGCATGGGGTACCTAAATAGTTGTGCCACACACTGATTAGTCTTCCTACTAGGACTACAAATCATGCTAGAAGGCCTTGACTTAGATATGATTTTGAATAACATGGTGTGGGAATTAAGTTCTCAGACTTAGAAAGAATCTAAGAATATGAGGAAAGAATCAAGGGTTGATGTTCCCTAATAGGTTATAAGTAGATACCTCATCTGAAAGGAAATCACTATGTCAATTCTAAAAGTGTCACCTTATATTTTCTCTCTAATAAGCATTCATGATCAAAGGTATTTTCAAACTTGTTTCTTGGATTACCGGTAGGTATCTTCCTGCCTCAGTTGTGTGAAGGAAGTTTGACACATAATACAAAGGAATTCCATAGCAACACAGGCCAACATGCTTTGAATTTGACATGGATCTCTCTCTGTTTCAGGTCTCAAGATAAAGCAAGAAAAGATTATTTCTGTTAAAGGAATGATGCATGATTACTTATTCTTTTCACTTTCTCCCTTGAAAGTAAGCTTTATCATGTTCCGGGAAGAACAGCAATATTTTTTATCACCTACACACACACAACACCCCCCCACACACAGACATACACACTTGCCTGTAATTTTGTCCACAGATATTTGTTACTCTAGGAACAATTTTCATGTCCAAATTCATTTCAATGTGCCTCACGCAAAAACTTTATGGCAGTGGTGGAATTCCATTTTTTTTACTACCAGTTTTGTGGGTGTGGTGTGGCTTGGTGGGTGTGGCTTGGGCATGGCAGAGGAAGGATGTTGCAAAATCTCCATTCCCACCCCACTCCAGGGGAAGGATACTGCAAAATCCCCATTCCCTCCCCACTCCTGGGGGAAGGATATTGTAAAATCTCCAGTCCCACCCCACTCTAGGTCCAGCCAGAGGTGGTATTTGCCAGTTCTCCAAACTACTCAAAATTTTTGCTATCGGTTCTCCAGAACCTGTCAGAAGCTGCTGAATAGCACCCCTGCTTTATGGGTAATTTTAGAATTTAAGGGAACACAGTCTGGAAACCTCTGCTGACTACTATCAAATTTGGCATATTTCATTTTTTTAATGGTTGTCTACTAAATTCATTTTTCTTTTGGTAAGGAAGAAAGAAAGAAGAAAAGAGAGTGGTGACTTTTAAGAAACAGATTTTAAGGACATGTGGATCAACAGACCCTAAACAAATTTGTATGACAATTACCTGATAAAATACATAAGCTTTTCCTTCATACATAAAACAAAACATTATAGCCACTTATAAATATTTTCCATATTAAATAATAAGAATGCAGATTCCCCAATCCAAAGGTACAATTTCACCCATTGCTGACCATGAGATGTTGTCAAGGTCTCCCTGACATGTGGAGGCTTTGAGCATCTGGATGGGGGAGAGTAGGCTTCAGCTGAGCCCTGGCAAGCCTGACTGGCTGAATTGGCTTTTAAGCTGCCTCCTGCTAGCTCTGGAATTTTCCATCTTTAACACAGCATGGGAAACACAGTTAGAAAACTCAGCATTTTCCCCAGTCAGAATTGGTGTATGATTTAGCAGTTGTCCTGGACTCTTGGCTCCTGTTCAGTGAAAAAGTGACAATTGTGGTCAGGGGAACTTTTGTACAGATTCATCTTATACACAAATTGTATCCATCCCTGGACTGGAAGGCTTTATTCATGGAGACTTATGCTTGAGCCAGTTCCAATTTGGGTTACTGTAATGCACTGTACATGGGGCTGCCCTTGAAGAGCACTTGCAATCTGTTGCTAGTCCAGAATGTGAAAATTTAATGCTTCTGATTAGCACATATAACATGATTGTTTTGTAAGCTATACTGGCTCCCAATAGACTATTCACACAATTCAAGCTGCTAGTTTTCACCTATAAAACTCTTCATAGTATCAGGCCAGACTATATGTGGGACCTTTCTCCCTTCTCCCCACCAGGTCTAGTAGAGGAGGAATGTCCAGCTCCCTTATAATCAAACAACACCATTTTGAGGATGCTGGAATCATGCCTTTCCAGTGGCCTCCTATGAAACAATATCTCTCTGAGGATTTGGAAGACCCCAGCCTTGCTAAGGCACTAAGACCTGGCTGCAGCCCAAAGTATTTGAGTCGGGTGCTTAGAATAACTCTGCTATAGCAGGGGAGAGAGGGAGAGGGAAAGGGAGAGAGGGAGGGAGAGGGAGAGGAAGAAAGAGAGGGACAGAGGGAGGGAGGGAGAGATTTCTTTGAATGTATAACATGAACTTTAATTGGATCTTTGCTTATGAACCAACATTAGTAAATCTACAGGGATATCACCCTAATAATGAAAAAGGCAAAAAAACAATAGTTCAGTTTCATATTCACATAAAATGAAGAAGCCCATGGTTTGATTTTTTTCTTTGTTTCTTAATTCAGCCATTCTATCAAATAAGGAATTTGCCTAAGCAACTGTTCTTCCTGTTGTTGTTAGTTGTGAAGTTGTTGTTAGTTGTCTGACCCATTGCGACCCCATGGACAATATTCCTCCAGGCCTTCCTGTTCTCTACCATCCTCTGGAGTCAATTTAAGCTCACAACTACTGCTTCAGTGACTCCATCCAGCAATCTCATTCTCTGTTGTCCCATTCTTCTTTTGCCCTCAATCTTTCCCAGCCTTAGGCTCTTCTCCAGTAAGTCCTTCCTTCTCATTAGGTGGCCAAAGTATTTGAGTTTCATCTTCAGGATCTGGCCTTCTAAAGAGCAGTCAGGGTTGATCTCATCTAGGACTGACTGGTTTGATCTCCTTGCAGTCCAAAGGACTAGCAGAAATCTTCTCCAGCACCATAATTCAAAGGCCTCAATTCCTTGGCACTTAGCCTTTCTTATGGTCCAACTTTCACAACCATACATTGCAAGCGGGAAAACTTTGACTAAACACACTTTTGTTGGCAGGGTGATGTCTCTGTTTTTTGGTTTGCTGTCTAGCAAACTTTTTAGTTTGATGCCATAGATAATGGATCTTACATTCCAGGTTCGTAGGGAGAATAGATCTTTACAACATCAGACTTTCCTTTCACCACTAGATACATCCACAGCTGAGCGTCCTTTCGGCTTTAGTCCAGTTGTTTAACTCTTTCTGGAGCTACTAGTACTAGCCCCCTGCTCTTCCCCAGTAGCATATTGGACACCTTCCGACCTGAGGGACTCATCTTCCAGCGTCATATATTTTTTTCCTTTTGGTACTGACCATGGGGTTTTGAGTGGGTTGCCATTTCCTTCTCCAGTGGATCACGTTTTCTCAGGGCTCTCTATTATGACCTGTCCATCTTGGGTGGCACAGCATGGCATAGCTCATAGCTTCATTGAGCTACGCAAGCCCCTTCACCATGACAAGGCAGTAATCCATGAAGGGGAATTCTGCCTAGGATACCAATAAAGTACCAATAAAATGTGTACATCTTGTAATAGATTCTATACTCATGAAACACCCTATTGCCTCCAGGTGCAGTGAAGGATACATCTTAAAATGATTGTTAAATATTGAATCTGGAACCGTCGATTTCTGCACATGAAATGATGAAGGAATCTTTCTTTCAGGCATCTAAATTTAGTTCAGACTAACTCTGCTTAAATTCATATCTGAAATGCTGTGTCTAAAGTTACATGATTGCACTAATGCAGTTTTAATATTTCATTTGACATGTACTGAAAGATATGTACAATCCTAGCATTGTTATTTCAATAAATTGTGTATCTATAATGGAAACTTGTTCCAGACCAACATCACCCAGGCTCAGCCTTACACTCTGCGTCAATTCTGTTTCTGTATGTCCCAGGAATATGGGGCTAAATCAGTGGTAGAATTCAGCTGGTTTGGGTTGTTAAATTGCTGGCTGGCCCTGCCCCCCCTCCCCACCCCTTCCAGGAGTCCCCATGTGCCCTGTTTTTGCTCCCAGGTAAGTGCAGGGAGGCCTACTAGGCCCAAAAAAAGGGGTGGGGGCATGGCCCCCACAGCCCGTTTTGCTTCCAGGAGGGTGCAGGAGGTCGAGTGCTACCTGTCATACCCCTTGGCCATGCCCACCATGGCCATGCCTACCCAGCCATGCCTACCCAGTCATCAGGGCAGAGAACCGGTTATTAAATTATTTGAATCCCACCACTGGGCTAAACCAAGAGAAGCTTGGTAAATGGAAGACCAAAGAAAGATGAAGTAGAAGGAGACCTAAGACAGGACAAAGGCTGCTGGAAAGGGAAAATTTTAAGAGGGAAAGGGACTCATGGAGAAGAGAAAATAGAATAGAAGGAGAGAGGAGAAAGCAGAATAGAAGGGGATAGGAACAACTGACCTGAATAATAGCAATGGGTTGGATCCAGACTTAATTGTGTTTTGTCAAAAACTTGAAATCAATATATCTGATGATACTTCTACAATAATCTGTTTTTCTAACTGATGTCAGTGTCTTGCTTTTAATTTGAGCTATATTCGTATTCAACCCAGGCTCAATAAAATAAGATCTTATCATCAACTTCTAGGACAGAACCCATTACAGCATGAAGCATTGCTTTATTGTATAATTCTGCCTGACATACTCCTTAAAGAGCATCAATATTATTTTACTTGTATAGCTATGTATATTTATACATGCTGACAGTGGTAAAAATTGGCAAGCCCAACTGTCAGCAGACTGCAATTTTATCCTTAGATTTGACATACTACATTGTTCAAAGTTTTAAGTCAAAAGGTTATCTTGATATTTCTAATTAATGGGCTTTTCAGTGAATAAAAATAATGGTTGCTTGTTTCTCTATGCCCATTAGAGAATCACAAATGGCAGAAATATAGAAACAGAAGAATTTTAAATGTTGTGCCAATGAAATGAAGTTTAACTTGTTTTAAAAGACTCAGAAACTTTCCACTTCTCTTCCTTTCATCTCCAGACTGTATAAACATGGAAAGAGCAGTTTTAAATAGAAGCAGCATATGCCCAAATGGCAGCTTTAATCATAAATGGTTCAGTTTAAACTAGTTTTCTTTCAGGCAGATGCTAAGTACCATTACCAGATTTCTAAATGTCAGTCAGACAGTTCTCATATTTTCCTATCTCTAATATTTTAAATTATTATTTTAAATAGTTATGTTTCTAATATTTGTCAAATTGAAGCAATTGCTCTTAAGATGAGACATAAACAGCCAGTTTGACATTGGCTAAAATTAGTTCCCATGTTTTCTCGATCCCCAACAAAAGCTTCATGGAAATAGAAAATCCAAATGAGTCTTTATATTTGTGCTGTAGACTCTAGTAATCAGCTTCATGCATTTCCTTTCTTTTTGCAAAAATTCTCCTCTATGTATGTTTCTGAGTTCTGGCAAGATACTTCCCAACAGAAGGGGCCATTATTACTGAAAATTTAATCACATTCTGTCCTAAAACATCAGCTACAGATGATCTATTTAAAACAATTCAAAAATAGATTTTAAAGGAGTACAGCATGAATACTCCACCAATGTTTTCCATGGAAATTGTATACTTTGTTCTTCATAAAAATCCAGCTACAAATTCTATTATTCCTCTACTCTATGGTCATTCTGTTTTTTCCCATGGGAGACTATGTAAAAACAGAGCTTTCCCACCATCCAAATCTTACCCCAGAGACTGAGATGGATTAAACTATTCTTCAACCCACTTGAAATTTGTTGGGCCATTTCTGAAACTCTAGAGTTTCCTGCACTACTTTAGGAGTAGATTACTTTTTTTCCCCCCTACAGCCACATTTTAAAATTAAGGGACAATCTGTTTCTTTCTTGCCATCTGTGTCTGTCAGTCTAATTTCAAAAACATTAAACACACAATCAACTTAGATCTTTGGTAAGCGTGATTTGTCCTTCCTACAAGGAGAAGCGATAGGCAAAGCAGCAATATATGGAGGTCAGAAAGAGAAAGGGGGGGAGGGAAATGGCAACAGAAGGGCAGGAATGGTTTACATCAACTTTTTGCTAATGTTCTCCTGCCTACCATTAGCTTCAATGTACTTTTGACTTTGACCCTACCTAATGCAGTTTAGTTACATTAGTTCAGAGGAAAAAGTAATTAACTGCTCTGTTACCATATAATTTCCTTTTGGGCTAGTGCTTGAACTACAGAATGACCTAGGCAGCACATTCATCAAGTAGAAGCCACAATATTTTAATATGTATCATGGTATCCATATGCAAATGACATGCATTATATAAAATGTATCAGTCACATCATGAAGTGAATGACATAATGTATGTCCTTGTTTGCATAGCAGTGTCATGACTCATCTGATGTTATTTTCCTCCTTGGTAGATGTTATGCTTGGTATAGCCAAGATCTAATGAAGGAAGTCATAAACTGTCAATTTTGGGAACTTTTCAACAAAACCTGTAACTTCATTACTGTGATCTACGATAGTTACAAAGCCACAAAACTCAGGGAAAATATCACAATTCAGTTAATTGGGGGAAATCATTCTGAATTGTACCGCAATCCCAGACAGGATTAAGCATGTCAAATCTCTCTTTTTTTTTTATTGAAAAAGTTTTAAAAGTTTTACATACATTTTCTCCCCCCCTCCCCAACCGACTTCCCAGAGCAAGTACAAAATAAAATACAGCTTAAATTCTCTAAATTAAACTCCATTTCACACTTATTATAATCATGATCATTAAACAAATAGATAAAAGGAAAGCAAGTCTTTTTTCTCCTTATTCCATCTAATTCAACAAAATTATCTCCATTTATAATTACAGCAATTAAAACAATTAAGTATTATCTAATCAAACCTATCATTACTCAATTTGGTTAATTGTTACTTAACAAATTATTAGGTCTATACAATTTAACAAAATATTTTATAACTTCTTTCATTTAAAACAAAACAACAACAACAGCAACAACAAAAAGAAAAAAAAAGGAAACCCTCACTCAAAAAACCCCCGATTTTAAAAAAAAATTACTATATAAACTCTTCCGTCCTTCATTTAAACCATCAAGGTCCAATTATAATTAAAACACTTAATAAGAAATAATATTAACAATAATTTTTTAATTAATAATCAAACCTCTTATATCAATACATATTAACAAATCAACTAAGAACACCATTTAAGAACTTTATCAATCCTTTAAATTCTTCATACTAGATTGAACCAATTGCTAATCTTCTTGTCTTCACATCTTCCAACAGCATATAAGATATCTTCATTTACGTCTACCCACCTAAATAAAAATTGCTTCTGTATATATAAAAAAAAGCCCCCCGAGTGACTTTGTAATTGTAATTATATTTGAAATGATATCCATCAAATCCAGTCAAAAATTAGATTAATAAATTCGTCAGACATATTAGGGAAACCACCAGATCAACTGCAATTGCCCTAGGTCCATAGTCCTTTTGCCTTGTATTCATTACCATCAAGCAGGAAACTTCAATTTGCTATATTCAGTAAAACTTCTGCGATTGCAATTAAGTCCAAATTTGTTGCAGTCCTTAATAAAATAATCCAAATCATTCAAGTCAGGGCATATTTCACAACCCAATACACCAGCATTGCTGTGATCTGTTTATTCTTCTCAAATATTCCAATACAGCTGTAGGTTGCCTCCTCATCGTTGCTCATCGCTTAGTTAACTGGCATTAAACTGCTGTCTGTTTTTTTTTTCTTTTTCCAAAAAATTCAAAATCTTTAAACAGTTAAACAATACTTTTTAAGGACCATCATCTCATCAAGCAGGGTTATTTTCCATTTCTCCAGTCTTTTTTCTTTTCCTTTTTACGAACTTTCTTCTTAACTTTGATCCCTCTGCCTTTTTTAGCTCCAGTAAAATTTTGCGGTTTTTGGGATTGCATATTATAAAATTTTTGCAGAAATGTAGCTTCTTCTGGAAACAACTCTTTAAGTGCAGATTGAGTTTTATAAAGAAAAATTCATGAAACCAAAATGTCATCAGCTTCCAACACTTCTTGGTCCTTATTTTGCACAACATTCATCTTTCTCTCCTCAGTAAAATCTACTATAATCTGTTGTTGTTTTTTTGCATCTCCCAACTCTTCATTCAATCCCCCACTGCTAGATTGCAACTCAGTATTTCCATGTATTTCATTATTTCCAGCTTGAGAAGCTTGAAATATAGTATCAATTCTTTTCAATAAAGCAGAGGTAATTGAACTCAAAGCTTCCTCAAATTCAGACCATTGAGGGTTAAATAACCCTCCTTTACTTTCAAGAAGCCCAGCCATCTTGCCCCCCTTCTTCCTTCCCTTCCAGAAGGACAGAAAAAAAAGGGGGAAGAGAAAAGAAAAAAAGAGTTTCAAGAAGAAAAAAAAGGGAATCCTTTACAATTTGTAATTTGTATTGCTGCTTCAATTATTATTATTCCTTTCTTATTACATCCACTTTTCAAAAAGGAGTTTTACGTTTCAAACAGGGGCAAGCATGTCAAATCTCTTGACTTGACTTGCCTACACTGTGAAGAAATTATGTGAAAAAAATATTAAACCTAAAACTACAAAATCAATTCTGTTTGTAAGATATCATTAAATACTTTTTTTTTCTTGGAAAAAAAAAGCTGTAGAAAAGAAAAGAATGAACCATGTCAAACCCATGAATGAAAAAAACCCTGCATTGTTTCTGAGCGGAGATAGATACTAGATAGATAGATAGATAGATAGATAGATAGATAGATAGATAGAT